>JAOEGL010000002.1:278632328-279079856 GCA_034509955.1 Urosaurus nigricauda
CACTTAAGGTTATTATTGCAAATATAAATTGGGGAAAAGAGCTGCACATATCCAAGTTTGATCTGCAGCTTATGTTATCTGGCATATTTCTCTTAATATAAAGCAAGCATGGGGACACATTATTATTTTTACTATTCACTATATACTACTAGCAAAGACATTTCCTTTGTGCCCTGTCTTCATGATGCCCAAATAGTATCTTCAGCACATAATAAAGAAATTTTTTAAGATCGTCAAGTTTAGGAGAGAAAAGGGAAGAATTCCCAAACAGCCCAGTGACCAAGCATCCTCAGTCAATACAGAAGGCTGGCTGTCTAGCCAGGAAATAATTATTATCACCAGGGTTCACATTTAATGCTTGAGACAGTAGCTGCCAGCTCAAATAAAATTAAAAGAGAGTGTTACACAACTAAAATGCAAATCATTAACCAGCCCCTGTAGCCTGTGTCTCAGCTGAATATGCCACAGTGACTGATTTCCCTAAAATATTATCCTACTATTGTATCTTTGTAGCTGCTTCTCTCTATTGGAAAGTCATTCAATCTCTTCTGGCGGCCTACTCACCTGACCTGTTATAAGTGATCTCAACTGATATTCTCATTCCTGATTATGATGACATAGGAATATATGGCGTTGGTCATCCCAATAATTGGTAGTCTGTTGATGCTTAGTGATGTATTAGATTATATCATAATTACATTGTAATTTTAGAAGGTACTGTTTTGTATTGTTGTTTTAACTCTGATGTAATCCTGCCTTGAACTGTAAGGAGAGAGGCGGAAAATACAAATAAAATTTATGATGATTATGATGATGATGATTAAAAGGACCAATGGTAATCTGTTATGGAAATCTGAATTAATGCCCTTCATTTTGCATGGATTGATTTTGCTGAGTAGGCCTCCTCCTCTCCCACCCACCCCATAAAAAACAACCCCATGCAGGCTGACATAAAAATTGTGTATGCTTGATATTGGAAGAACAGATATTTCACGCATACTGAATCTACTGAAAGAATATGTTGAAAGTTTTGGAATATGAAAATTGACATATCCTGCTTACCTGCAGAGTCTACACCAGTTCCTTCAGCTTCTTATTGTGATTTAAAAGTGCATACTACATGGCTTGTGAATCTTTGGGGCTCAAAGTCCAAATTAGTTCTGAGCAAGCACTGTATGTTCTATGCCAACAATGGACAGGAACACATCACTACTGGCATATAGACTGTTCAATGTCTTTGCTCAACCATTAACAAACATGCACATGCATACTTCCACGGTTCACACAGCATACCCTCCAACATTTCACAGATAAAAACTGGAACACATGCAGCCAAGCAATACCTGAGTGTGATCAAAATGGCAGAAGTCATTAAATGAGGAAGAACAGATAAGATAGGAGATGCTGCGGCTGTTTGCATTTGCCTGAACCTACTGGGAAGGGCAGGATTTTCCCCCCTACTGACTTGAATGCAAACTGCTTTTGCACTTTGATCTCAGATTGCAACAATTGAAAGTAAGCTTAGGACAAAGAACAAAAGTGAGGAAGGAGACAGAAACCATGACATTTTAAAGGCAGCTGAAAAATGGGATGACAGAGGATAGGTACACAGACACATATATTCACAATTTTTAATGTTTAGGAATATAAATGCGTTGACTCAGACCAATAGCTCTCTAGCCCAGCATTCTGTCCCTATGTTTGGGAGGCCCAGAATGAGGACACCATACAATAGCACATCCCTACTTGTGATACTTCCCATATTGAAAGTGTGTGTGTGTGTGTGTGTGTGTGTTTGCATGCACATGCCTTCCAGTCACCTTTTGACTTATAGAAACCCCATTAATTTCAATAGGGTTATTTCAAAATTTTAAAAGGTTTTGCCATTTCATTCCTCTAAAGTATACCCTACAGCACCTGGTATTCATTGGCAGCCTCCTATTCACATACTAACCAGAGCTAACCAAGATCCAAAGCAATAATGTGAAAATCTTATCAGGTGCTAAATTTTGACAGGCCATAAACTCTGTAAATAATCCTTTCCCTCACCCACATAGCAAAAAGCATCATTCTTATCAATGCAAGCAAACTAGATCTGTCCAGTTCCAGTTTTACACCTACAGAAGTTTCAAACTATTTATGGGGAATGCAAGTTGACCCTGCGAGAAGGTGCTTAGAATGTTTTCTTTCAGTTTCTTTTAAATAGCTCCATAACATTTTAAAAGTTAATTTGTTAGCCATTGTCACATCTAGTGGCAGTGAATCCCACAGTTTCATAACATGCTGTTTGAGGAATTGCTTCCTTTTCTCTGTCCAAAACTTCCCATCATTCTGCTACAATGATTCTGAGAGGGAAAAGTTTCTATCATATCTTTAACTTAGTTGCCGTTCCCCCATAAGTTAAAAGGCCTCGGACACCGTAACCTCTTCTCATAGGGTTCATCCTACACTGTAAAAATAAGGCAGTTTGACACCACTTTAACTGCCATGGCTCCATCCTACATAATGAGATGTGTAGTTCTGTGAGGCACCAGCACTCTGGCAGAGAAGGTCTTGGAGAACTACAAATCCCAGACTCCCATAGAATGGTGTTACAGCACTTAAAATGGTATCAAACTGCATTATTTCTACAGCACCCGTATTTGCTACAGCCTTCTAATCACTGAGCTTGCCCTTTTCCACCCAAAAGTAAAAAACAGGCGATTTTGCCCACTTTCTGCTTGGGTTAATGTCGGGTTAATGCTCAATTAGCCTGATGTGTCTGAAAACAATCCCTCTTTTGAGGGATATTCCCAGGGTCTAAACTCCATATATTCACAGGATTTGGGCACTTTGCTTCCCATGTGGTAAGGTCCAATGAACAGTTATGCTCTTATATACTTTTTTTTTTTTAGAAAAAATCAGGACTTATGATTAGAGAACGAGCATGATGTAGTGGTTTTAGCATTGGACTCGGACTCTGGAGATCAGGGTTCAATTCCCCCTCTCCACCATAGAACCTTGAGCAAGTGACATGCTATCAGCCTCAGAGGGTAGTAATTACAAATTTCCTCTGAACAAATCATGCCAATAAAACCCCATGTTAGGATGGCCTTAGGGTTGCCTTAAGTCCAAAATGACTTAACATAGCAACAACAACAAGAACAACAACAGAGGAAGAGAGTGGCTCCTACCATAGTGCTGAAGCAAATTTGTAGATGGTGATTTGTCTGATGTACAACTCTCAGAATTGTACAGAATTCTGCATAGCCATTTGCTATGCATAGCCAGCATAGCCATTTGCCAAACTGACTGGGGACTTCTCAGAATTGTACAGATTTTTTTTCCCCAAACTCTGTGCTGATTCATCTCTCAGTCTTATGGACATTAAATAGAAAGGATAACTAGTTATTTGCCTCAGCAATGGGAAAAATGTGAACCAGTATCAACAATCAGCTTACATCAGGGGTAGGGTTCATTATGCCCACCACACACCATTGGCCTGCAAGGTCCAACAGCCCTAGCCAGAACCATAAGTGGTGAGGGATGTTGGGATTTGCAGTCCAAAACATCTAGAGTGCCACATGATTCTTACCACTAGCTTAGACAGATGACACTCAACTTCTTCCTTGTTGATATTGTAAATACCTCATAAGCTAATACAGAAACCAATAATTGGGCTTGCAAATGGAAAAGCAACAAGTGTAAATATAGTCATTTTTAAAAAGTACACAAAGATAAATACACTTACTAGGGAAACATCTCTTTGGACTCACTATGATTTACTTCTATGGAAGTATGCTTAGGATTGGGTGATAAATTTGCTATCCTCGTACACCACTCTGTGTTCTTATTTTAAAAGACTAAATTTGAAAATGTGAAGTAAAGTAAGGTTTAGATATTTGTCGAACCAGCTGACATATTTCACCTTTTGGGGGTTGGTGGACGTTCACGGAAAGGGAACAGGGAAACCTCTTGTGTAAACACACCAGTCTTTGCATCTTGCCACTGATGACCGTGAATTAACTTCCTAGCCTTTGGGATACCTACATGGTATAAATGGATAGGGGTTGCCTTCCCCCAGTATTGTCTGAAGTCTGCCCACAGAGGAGGAATGCCAATGCTCTCTTACCTTTTTTTCTTGCATGGTGAGATTAGGTGTTCTCACTGGAGCATGGGGGATCCCATCCTTTCGTCCTCTGTTCTCAGGAAGGGGGTACAGGGGGAGCCCACCACAAATTTCTTTCAGGGTGGACATGGCCTATGAAGAAATGTCAGCCGCAGCAGAAAACAGTTCACCGAGAACACCTGGAAACAATTCAGCAAGGCTTGTAGCAGCAGCTCAGGTGTGACCTGTGATGAAAGACCAGTGTTCCCTTCCCTGACTTTTGTGGGGGTATGTCCAATCTTCTGTTGAAAGGATACCATGGCTGACACACTGTACAATCCTATTGGTTTCTCCTGCCACCTCCTCCTTGGGAATCATTCACAGGTCCAACTGTTTATTCTCTAGTTGTTTTAGTCCATGTGGTTAACCTTGTCCCTTTGAACCAAATTTGGCTTGCCCTTGCAGTTTGCACACATGACTACAAATATTCACTCTCTTCAGCCCACTATAGGCCCTGGAGATCTTTTGAAAGAATACAAACTAGGACAGGGCAAAGCTTATCCTTATAATACAATACTGCTGGCCCTCAGTATCTGCAGATTCCACAGATTCAAGCATCCATGGTTTGCAAATATTCAAAAAATATATAAATTTCAAAAGCAAACCCTGTTTTTGCCATTTTATATAAGGGACACAATTTTATTGTGGCACTTTATTTAATTGGGCTTGAGCATACATGGATTTTGGTGTCTACAGCGCGTGCTGGAACCAACTCCAGCAAATACTAAGGGGAAACTGTACAATCAGATGTGCAAATATTCAGATCTCTCTTTTCATTTGCTTTGGACCTCTCCCGCACACCTTTGGAGCTTTCTCACACACTATTTATTTATTTTATTATATTTGTTTATGAAACTTATGTTTCTAGTATAGCTTCGGAACAAGTAAAATTGACCCATTGCTTTCAGTCTCCATAAACTGAAAGCAATGGGTAAATCTACAAATCATGAGAGACCAATAGTCAAAAGCCCTGTAAAGCAATATAAAATATATCCTCCAGTTTTCCCAGTTTGGCAGGGAGACTCCCAATTAATTCTCTGTCAACCCATTTTTCTGCTGCTTTTAAAATGTAGCATTTTCTCTCTCCTATCCCCCCTTTCCTCCTTTGTCCTTGGCTTGCTCCTGCTGCTGCAAACAGAATTCAGGGTAGAAAGGAGAGGAGTGAGAAGAATCTTGCCCTTTCCAGTTGGCTCAAGAAACCGCAGACTGCTGCTGTCTCTCCTAGCTTGTCTTTTATTCCTTATTAATAACTTTTGCCATCTTGACCACACTCTGATATTGCTTGTCCACACATGTCCCAGTTTTCATCTGTGAAATGTTGGAGGATGTGGACCAACCATCAAAATTCAATACAACCTTTTCATAGGTCTTGATGTAGTGAGCTTCTCTTAGAATTATCCTGCCATCTTGAGAAGGTCTTGTCTTGAATAGCCACCAGCTACATGTCTGGTGAGGAAGAGGGCATCTAGAATAGGGGCATCAAGGGGTATAGATGAAAAAGATTTTTTTTTAATTAACCAACATTTCTTTTAACAAATGTATCCAATTCAACCATGCACTTTTTTTTCCTTTCTCACAGTTACCATGAATTAGATTCCTTTTCTTTTTCAAACTGATTAATTAATTAATGCACACAATTTAAATTGCATATCCTTAAAAAATATATATGCAAACACACTTTGGCCAATGGAAAAAAATATTTCCAAAGGGTAACAAGGATATCAAGGATTTCTTCTGTCAGGTATGCTTTGATTGAGAGTTCCTGCATAGCAGAGGGTTGGATTGGATGGCCTTTGTGGTCTCTTCCAACTCTATGATTCTATGATTCTAAGAGAAATATACAGTAAAGCACATACAAAAGAAAAATATGTGCCTTCAGGTTCCCTGTTGACTTTTGGCAACCCCATGAATTTGGTAGAGTTTTTTAGGCAAGGACTTTTTGCCTTCCTCTGAAATACAACCTTCAGCACCTAGTATTTCTTGGTCCCTCACCACACCCTAAATGATTGATAATGTTTTATTTATTGATTTATTTCATTTCACTTCTGTTTCACCTTTCTCCTGAAAAGGGACCCAAGGTAGCTCACAAATAAAATCATTTTAAAACTTTATAATAAAAATGTAAAGAAAATTAACAAAAAAAATTAGCTAAAACTAGCTGCTCACCTGAAGCCATAGGTCCTAGGAACCTTGCAGGTTCATATGGGGAGATGTCTGCTCTATTATGTGATTATTATCATACTGATATTAATACATGAATTGACCCTTTCAGTTACCATGATACAATAGTCTATGGTATAGACTACTGACACTGAATGAAAAGGAACTAAATTTACTAAGGCTGCATGTACACTGTAGAAATAATTACCATTTTAACTACCATGGCTCAATGTTATGGAATTCTAGTATTTGTTTTGTGAGATAGTTAGCCTTTTCTCTCAGACAACTCTGATACCACAGCAAACTACTAATCCAAGGATTCTATAGGATTGAGCCATTATTGTTGAAACCATGTCAAATTGCATTATTTCTGCAATGCAGATGCAGCCTAAGATATTCACTAGGATATTAAGACTGTGATCTTGCTTCAGTCTTATGGAAGGTAAAGGTCTGCTAGATGTAGCTCCATCGTCTCCTCTCTCCCTGTGCACACAACCTATCTCGGTGCCATCCAGGTACCCATGCCACCTACAGAGGTGGATTTAGTGCCTGGATTCAAGTGGGGTGGGGGTGGCCAGGTAGCAGCCTGTAGTCCAGCAGCCAGATGCACAAAGACAACATCTTCCTTAGACCTCTTGTGAAGCCCCAGGAGGATGGCTTCTTCTTTTTTCATATGTCCAGATACTGGAACACAGCTTGCTGTTGCCTCACTATCTCTGTCACTAAGTAGATGGGAGGTGTGCCTGCAGAGAGGGGCAGGATGTTGGTGCAGATGTCAGAGATTGATACTTCTCTCCACTGTTGTTTGTTACTGTTTTGTGCCTTCAAGCTCTTGGAGACATATGGTGACCCTAAGGGAACAGTATGATGGAGTTTTCTTGGCAAGATTTGTTCAGAAGTGGTTTGCCATCACCTTTACCTGAGGCTGAGAGCATGGGACTTGCCAAAAGTTACCCAGTCGGTTTCATGGTCGAGTGAAGAATCAAACCCTGGTCTCCAGAATTGCAGTCCAACACTCAAATGCCTATGCCACGTTGACTCTCACCATTACTGTAAAGGAACACACATTGCCATAATGTAACATTTCACTTCCTTTGTCACTAACAATTCTTTTTCCTACTGGCGATAGTGCATTGACTGCCAATTTTTGGCAGCAAACCATGATGTCAAATTAATAAAAACAAAAACAAAAACAAAAACAAAAAAAAAAAAATCAAGTGAGCATCAGGTTGCAAAAAGGGACTTGCATTCAGCATGCGACTTGTGGGCAAAACTTTGCCCACCCCTGGTATGACTAAAATAATACTGAGTGAGATTGACCAAGGAGTGGCACAGTATAATAAAAGAATCTTCAATGTTCTCTGAAACTGAAACGTTCATTCCAATTTCAAAGATGGGTTGATTTTGTGTATGTGCATGTGCATGCACAAACTATTATTTAGGCTCCCAAAAGTTGTGCCCTAAACCTTGCAGGCAAGAAACAGAGAATTTAGTTTAGATTCTGGTACAATAGCCTTATATGACAAAGGAAGCATTCCTCAGTCTCACAATAGGGCCTTATCTTATGTCTCACAAACACATAGCCCACAAAAGGAGGAAGATGAAAAGAATAATGAAATATCCTTGCAGATCAAGGAATTAAGTCAAAAGTGCTTTGATGGAGAGTGGGGATAATAAGCTTGTTATCAGAGGGCTACAGAATGGAGTGTTTGGGAAAGATATGATGAAGGAAGATGGGTGATGGACATTTTGCCTCTGATTTTGTCTGATCAAGTGTCCACATGCAGACTTAGTGAAAGATAATGCAAAAAGAGATTAGAATATCCACCCAATACTTTTGGACCCAGTGGGAAGTCACTATCTTGAGTCATGATGGTAGCGATGCCATCACAAGGAAAGACTACAGAAGACTTATGGTGGCTTTATGTTATATCTGTTTCTTGACAAACATTTCAACAGGAGGTGACCGTGAAACTCTGTCCTGTGGTACTACTAACATAGGCAGCTCATAACTGGAGTAGATGGTACCCCCCCCCCCCGAAAAGAAATATAGGTTGAGGTGCACACTGCTCCCTGTGCTTGGTCCACAAACTGTCCATGACCCATCAAGACTATCTGCTACTCGCTGCTGCTGCTGTTGTTGTTGTTGTATCTCCAAGTCATTTTTAATTAATGGCAACTCTAAGATGACCATATCAAAGGGTTTACTTGGCAAGTTTCTTTAGAGAGGGTTTGCTATCGCCATCCTCTGTCACTTGCCCAAGGTCACCCAGTGGGTTTCTATGGCTGAGCAGGGATTTGAACCCTGGTCTCCAGAGTTGTAGTCGCTACCTAGCTGTCAAAATTCAGACTATTGTCCTTTCCTGATTAAATTATGAAGTGCCTGAGGAAAACTAGTCTCATCCCAGAAGGTACCTGTGAGCTCCATTTGAGCTGCTCTTTCTTGACTTCTTCCACCAGCCAACATCCTTAAGTGGTCGAACCCATGGAGCAGGACAGCATACCAACTGATCAAGTACTTTTCTTCATTCTTGGGGCCCATCCACATGACACAATTACAGAGCTATTATTCCACTTCAACTCCAATGACAACACACTATGAAGTCCTGGGATTTGTAGTTTGTTGAGGTATTAGAGCCTGACAATTTGGACAGAACCATGGCAATGGAAGTGGGAAGCATAGTGCTATAACAGCATATTTCAAATGGATCCAGTACATTTTCCCTCAAACCAGTGGCTTTCCTGAATCATTGACAGCTCCTCCACACTGCAGAAATACAGCAGTTTGATACCACTTAACTGTCATGGCTCCATCCTGTGGAATCCCTGAGATTTGTATTCTCGTGACATATTTAGCCTGATCTCTCAGACAGGTTTGGTGTCTGTCAGAGAGGTCTGGTGCTTCCCCAAACTACAAACCTCAGGATTCTGTAGGATTGAGTCACAGCAGTTAAAATGTGTCACAATAAGAATCACAATCTTGGATAGAATAATGTAGATTATGAGGATGATAAAATAATTTAGAAGGTTACGATAAGCAAGAAGTGAGAAAGCAAGTTTTCAGCTAATATAAAAGGGATATAAGAATGATATCAGAGAAATTAAGCTGAACTTTAAAAATTGATATGTAACATGCTTATTTATTTTGTAGTTGTTATGGTTAGTTAATGATTATTTACTTTATAAATGTAAGAAATTAATACTGTGATTATGTTTGATGATGGAAAATGATGATGATAATGATTATGATGATACAAACACACACACGATGCAGTTTGACACCACTTCATACAGATTATATATATGCACACACGCACACAAACACCTCAGTATGACACTACTTCTCATACATGTGCATATATATATATATATATTTCCATAATCAAACATAATCGTGGTATTAATTTCTTAATACTATGATGCTGTGCATTGTGGCATCTCAATGTGTATCCACAATGCAGTTTGACACCATGATTATTTTTTAGACAGAGAGTTAGATAAGATAGATGCAGTTTGACCTCCCTCTCTCTCTCTCTCTCTCTCTCTCTCTGCATATACAGTCAGTCCTCTTTATCCATGGATTCTTTATCCACAGATTCAACAGTTCACAGCTTGTAAATATTTTTTAAAATTATGTTTGTTTTTTTAAAAAACACCTTGATTTTGCCATTTTATATATGTATACACCATTTTACTGGGTCATTGTATTTAAGAAGGCTTGAGCATTTTGGTATCCATGGTGGGTCCTGGAACCAAACCCCAGCAGACAGCATGGGCTCACTGTATGCAGTTTGGACACCTATATAAACACATACAGTAGTGTCAAACTGCAGTTTGACACCTCTCTCTTTCTCTCTCTCTATATATATTGGTGTCAAACTGCAGTGTGAATACACAAAGTGGCATCAAACTACATATGTGCATATATGTGTGTGTGTTTATACATACACACACACAAATGTATAGTTTGACACCTCTCTCTCTCTCTGTCTGTATATATATACAGTATATATATATAGGTGTCAAAGTGCAATGTGTATACATAAAGTGGTGTCAAGCTGCATACATGCATATATATGTGTGTGTGTGCACGTGTACATACACATGTATACACACACATGCAGTTTGACACCTCTTTCAATATATATATATATATATATATATATATAATATAGGTCTCAAACTGCAGTGCAGATACATAGTGTCAAACTGCATATGTGTGTGTGTGGTTTGATACTCCCCCCTCTATGTATATGTGTGTGTGTGTGTTGTAGTCTGACACAGAGAGAGGGGGTGTGTGTGGTGTCAAAGTGCAGCATGGACCCCCCTGAGCCAAGGCCCTGCAGGCCAGCCCTTGTTGTCCTCCTTGTTGTCGTGGCCCCCTTCCCCCGAGAGGGGGCGCTGTGGCGTTACTCATCATCATTATCCCCCGAAGGCTGCTGCTGCTGCTGCGAGGAGGAGGAGGAGGAAAGCAGAGAGAGGGCACTGGGCAGAAAGAGCCAGGAGGAAAGGCACCGTAGCCATCAGCCTTAGCAGTTTAAACCGGTGTCAAACCGGGTTATTCCTGCAGTGCGGATGCAGCCTTATGCGGCTGTGTGTGTGTGTTTTGTGTGTGCTTGGGTCTCCCTGCTTATATCTGTCTGTGTGTGTGTGTGTGTGTGTGTGAAAGAGAGTTTCTGTGTGTGAGTCTCTTTCTGTGTGTGTTGTGTGTGTGTTTGAGAGAGAGAGAGACTCTTCCAGTGTGTCTATCTGTGAGAGAGAGACTGTGTGTGTGTGTGTGTTGTGTGTGAAAGAGTCTCCCTGTGTGTATCTATCTGTGTGAGAGAGAGACAGTCTGTGTGTGTGTGTCTCCCTGTGTGTATATCTGTGTGTGGAAGAAAGTTTCTGCATGTCTGTGTGTGCGTTTTGTGTGTGAGTCTGTGTTTTGTGTGTATGTTTGTGTGTGTGTGTGTGAGAGAGAGAGAGAGAGAGAGAGAGAGACTCCTCCAGTGTGTATATCTGTGTGTGAGAGAGTCTCTCTGTGTGTGTGTCTCCCTTGGTGTGTATCTCTGTGTGTCTGACAGTCTCTCTCTCTCTCTCTCTCTCTCTCTGTGTCTCCCAGGGTGTATATATGTACCAGAGAGACACTCTCTCTGTGTGTGCATGACAGTCTGTGTGTGTCTATCTGCGAGACAGACAGTCTCTCTCTGTGTGTGTTTTGTGTGTGTATGTGAGTCTCCCTGTGTGCATATCTGTGTGTGTGACAGAGAGAGAGAGAGAGAGAGAGTCTCTCTGTGTGTGTTGTGGGTGAGTCTCCCTGTGTGTGTATCTGTGTGTGTGAGAGAGAGTCTCTGTGTGTCTGATAGTCTCTCTCTCTGTGTTGTGGGTGAGTCTCCCTGTGTGTGTATCTGTGTGTGTGTGTGAGAGAGAGAGAGAGAGAGAGAGAGGAGGAGGAGGGGGAGGGGGTCCTGGTCCTCCTTGGCATGGTCCTTCCTTCTCTCTCTCTCTCTCTCCATTGCCAGCCCTGGGAGCCTCTCCTCCTCCTCCTCCTCCTCCTCCCTGCAGGGAAGCAACCAGGGCCACCACCCCAAGAGCCAGCAGCCCCAGCCTCCTCCAGCCTTGCCTTCCTTCCAAGCAGCAGCAGCAGCAGCAGGAGCAGCCAGAGGGACTGATGCTGCCTTGGAGGGGCTGCTTGGGAGGCTGAAGGCCAGAGAAGGTCTGGCACCAACCAGGAGAGCAGCAACACCACCACCACCACCACAACAACAAAGAAAAGACTCAGGAGGCAAGGGTCACCCTTCTTGCCTCCAAAATGGGCACCTGGGCACCAGGCTTGTAAAAAGGACAACAAATACTACTATTACATTATCATCATCATCCTCCTCCTCCTCCTCACGTTGGGGAAGATGTCTTTCCGAGGTGGAGCCCTGAGAGGCAAAAGCATCACCCTCCTAGTATTCCTGGAGTATCTCCTTTCTGGAGCAGGTAAGCAGAAATGAATACGACCAAAAGGCATCAAGGGCTATTTCTCCCCTTCGAAGGGACTGCCTTCCAGAGAGGACAGGGCTTTCAATCCCTGAGGGTCGTGTTTGACAGACCTGGTCAAAGGCATTGCTTCCTTTTTGAACATCGCTTTCTATCTCTATGCAGAGGAGTCTAGCAGGACTGCCCTGGGATTTGAATAGAGCAGAGATGAGTTTTAGGGGATCCTTTTCAAATCCAAAAGGCTGAAGAAAAAGCTCTGATTTTATTTTATTTTATTTGCCCAAAAGTGCTTTGGCCATTAGTACTGAAGGGCTGGAAAAACCATGCTGGAAAAAAGCTGAGATATTGATTGTTAAGAGTTCAGCACTTCATGGGTGTCTTTCTTTCTTTCTTTCTTTCTTTCTTTCTTTGTACTGCATCTGGAGTTTCGACTGTATTTTGTATGTGTCAGTGTTCCACATTTGTGTACAGCTCCAGAGCCTTTTTGAATGATAACTCCCAGAATCCCCCCTCCTAGGAAAGATGTGTGGAGGATTCTGGGAGTTGTCATCCCAAGAAAGAAGTGCCCCAAGCTCTGGCTGCACCTGACACAGTGTTCAGAGTAAGCAAAGACTCATAGTGGCACTTAGAAGATTTCACCTTCCATCCAAGTGGGTCATGGAAATACAAAATATGCCTCTGCTTTTTAATATCCCCCTCCCCAGCAGCAGCAGCAGACCCCAAACAACTTTTTAAAAATTGAGACACTCTCCCCAATGAGAGCTGGAGATGCGTACATTGGATAGAGACATATCCTGAGCCATCCCCTCCTGTGCAGGCAGAGCCCTCTAGTGTGCTGCTTTCCGAAAGCACAAAAGGGACTTGTAACCAGTCACAGCCCTGGCCCATCTCGCTTTGCATGGTGCGCATTACAGGAGTGGGCAGCTGCAGTGGGTCCAGGGGGCCCACAGGGACTGCCAAAGGGGCAAAACAATCAAATCAAATAAAACAAAACCAAATGGTTTGAGTGTTGGACTACAGCTGTGGAGATCAGGGTCCGATTCCCCACTTGGCTGTGGAAATCCACTGGATGGCCTTGGCCAAGTTACACACTCTCAGCCCCTTTGTATCTATATTTCAGAGGAAGGCGATAGCAAACCACCTCTGAGTATTCATGGGCTCTCCATAAGTCAGCAGGTGACTTGACAGCACCTATATACAATATATATATACTATATATACATACTATATATATATATATATATACACTCACATACACACTATTCTTAATTATTTTTTTTAAAAACTGCAGGATTTTAACTGTGTTTGTAATAGGATGGCTTCTTGCTTTGTTTAAAAAAAGTTTGTAAAATAAGATTTTTAGCTGGACTTTGTTTTAAACGTTTATAAACTGCTTTAAGTCCTTTGCCAGGAGAAAAGGAGGGTATACATTGAATGAATAAGTCCACTTCAAGTTTAAAAAAGGGGTGGTTTTGTTATGTTAATGGGCATTATTATTATTATTATCATTATTTCCCCAGTTCAGGACTGAATGTGGCTTACAAGAGTTCAAACAAACACACCTGAAAAACTGCAGCATACAAAAGTGAAATTGTAGTTTAGCTATCCAAAGATTTTTAAAAAATTAAAAATGTAAATGATTAAAAAGAAAAAACCAATTGACAATCGAACACATTGTGTCAGGGGCATCCTCCTCCAGCCAAAGCAATCAGTCTGCTGAAACAAAAAAGGTCTTCACCTGCTTGTGGGAAGATAGTAAGGCAGTGCCAGTGTAACTTTTCTTGGAAGGGAGTTCCAGAGTCTGGGAGCAGCCACTGAGAAGGCCCTCTCTTCTGTTCTCACCAGATATACCTGTGGGGATAGAGAGATGAACCTTCTCAGAAGCAGGACAGCATAGGCAGATATAGTCCTTAAGTTAACCTAGACCTGAACTATGTAATTTTTAATACATCAGAACCAGCACCTTGGGTTTTTAAATTTTTATTTTATGTTTGTGATATCACTTCTGGAGGCTTCCATCACAGGAAATTCAGCCTTTATCTCTTTTCTTTGTCAGAAGGGAGGTGGTCCAGCTCCTCTAGAGGCAAAACCAGTATTGGATGGGGTTGTTGAGTTTGTCTAGATTGACTTTCAGCAGCTCTCTAGTGCTTGAGAGCAACAGGACTCTTGCTCAGCCGTAGCTAGCTGGGACTTTCCTCCTGTAAAACCAGTGCTGCCCCAGAGCAATGACCCATCTTCTGGTATGGACTCTTTTCTCCATCTCAGGCCATTTGTCCCTCAGGCTCAGACTCTACCAGCCTTAGGGACTGGACCTGGGGGCTAGAGCTTGCAAAGGAGGTGCTCTTCCACTAACTTGGAGTCTCCCCCCCCCCCCCCCATTATATCTAGGGTGAACAGAGTACAGTCCATGGTCCGCATGTAGCCCCAAGGCTTTTCCTTGCAGGGCTTTGCTTGCCCAGAAAAATGCCCCAGTGAAAAATAATTTTGGCTGAAAAAAGTCAAATTTTGTTCCTGGCAGGGGAGGCATTTTCAGAGCTGGGGCAGCCTGTGTGATTCCTGAGAGGGATAGACTAGCACCTGGAGCCCTGGAGCATATTCACTACAACACTATAGTTTGTAGCTGGATGGGTTCCCCTTGTGCTAGCCATTCTGCATGGAGGATTCTGGGCATTGTAGTCCATAACAGTAATTTATCAAGCTCTGGTGCTGTGCACAGGCTTTGAACACTGAAAAACTTACTACCAAAGGCATGATGTCCATCCATCTTTACACCGTATCTATAGCTATCAATTGACATGTTGTACCAAAGACCAGAGCATGCAACATGCAACTTGGTGGGAGCAGTATGAATAAGGGGAGGCTGAAAAGAAATAGACTAGCTTTGCATTTGTTTCAAGAGGTTTCTTTTGATGTTGGGAGCCGTTGGGCATGTTGGTGGGCAGATGCAGAACTTGGTTACCATTTTGGACTACCCCTTACAATCTTCCAGTCAAGATGGCCAGTGACCATACCAACTGAGGGGTTCAGGGAGCTGTTGTCTAAAAAAGCATACCCCCCTCAACATTTTACATATGAAAATTAGGATACATGTGGCTATGCAACATCAGAGTGTGTCAAGATGGGGAAAGTTATTAATCAGGAACAACGCACAAGTTAGGAGATGCCAAAGCAGTTTAGTTTTGCCTGAGCTTACTGGGAAGGGCAAGATTCTTCCTTTTCCTCTCTTCTCTCCACTGCTGAGTAAACTGAATACATACTACTTTTGCTCTTTGCAGCAAGTGAGGACAAAAGGGGAAAGTGGGAGGGAGGGAAAGAAAATGTGACATTTTAAAAGTAACTGAAAAAAAGGACAACAGAGGATTAATTGTAACTGCCACTGCCAAATTCAGACAGTTGGAGGATATGAGAAAGTAACTTTTCTGTTACCTCCTTTAGGGTAGAGGTGCCAGTAACAAGGGCCTGGGTAGTGCCTTCATTTTCATACTAAGACTTCATGGCTCCTGAGCAAGAAAACTGAATTGGTGATTGTGACTCTTGTAAAATATAATAAGAATTTTGGCAAACAATTTGCAGCTTTTTAATAGCACATGAATGTGATCTACTTGAGGAGACCTTGAACTCTGCCATCTTGATGCTGAAAGTGATTTGCTAGGAGATTTCATTATTCTAATTATGGAAATGGGGAAGGAATTCTCAGAATTCAAATGAACATGTGAAAATCTACATATGATGGCCCATATTTGAAGTTTCAAAGAGATCCTTCAGCTCAGTAGTTCATCTATAACCAGCTCTCTTTCCTTCTGTACCACACTGTCCCTCAGTTTATGTCTTTCAGTGAGGATTCAGGGCCAGCAAGCATACAAAACATCTTCATTGCTGGTGCCATCTGTTATTTTTTGCCATTGGTTTTGCCATTGGTAAAGAGATTGCAGCCTTTAATCTTGTTTCTTGCCACACAGCAAGCTGCTGCTTTGTCTCTCCTTCTTCACCTTTTCCTGAGAGTACAATAATTAAAATAGAATAATAAAAAATATCTAGCAATATCATTGGTAGTAAATTATAAAAGAATGATAGCTGCTAATCTCTACATTGCTATTATCCTTTAAACTGCTAGCCCTATTCATCAATTATGCATGGCCATGATAAATGAAGGGGGTGGGAAAGACAAGTTACCTCATCCCATTCAGTCTGCTTGCACTCATTTCCCTGTCATTTCATCAACAGTGTAAACTATATGTGCCCTTATTAAAGACAGGGTCACATGGGCCAGTTGCCCTATAAAAACAAGGCTGCACAGAAGATGTGATATAAAAAAGAGACCCAGGGTTGCCTGATCAGAACTTAGACTATTGCATTTCTTCTTTCATTTTTAACAGCTACTGTGCTCAGACTTTTGTCTTTGCCCTTCTTTGGTTAAGCTTGAGCTTGCATGTGGATTTCTGTGATCATTTTTGTCTGTGATTCCTCTGAAGGTCTTCCAGATAGAAATCTAACCTCTACACTGAAAAAACACAAATAGTGCTGATCCAAGAGCTCCCTGTTTCTCAGATGCACCTTTGTCAAAGAGTGAATAGTTTTCCATTGCTCTGAAGAAGAACATAAAACATATTTATTCTGTGCCTTGGATGTGACAGCAGAATGCTGACATACTTTTTGAGGAGCAGAGGTGGCCTGACCTTGGCACTACTTCTGAAAGGCAAGCCATTTGTCCAGTCCTTCCTACATGAGATTGCCTTTTGGGGATGAGAGCTGTAAGATGATGAATATTTATTCCTAGCAAGCACACATCAGAGCCTGGAACATTTTTAAAGTATTTATTTATTTAATTATTTATTTACCCTTCCTTCAATCTAAACTTTTCTAGTATTGCAGTAGTTTAAAATGCCAGTTGAGCATTTGGACAAGGAGTTCAGGCATCAAAAGAAAAGGCAGACAGTAACCAAAGGAATGTGAACACAGCAAACATAAGAGAGATAGGTGTGAAATCAATGTCTCATTCTCTGCAATGCTAGAAATGTGGGGACTGAAGGAAACTTTTGTTGAAGGGTAGACTACCCTAAAGACATCAGCTCCTGTCTTGGGAGCTAAACAGGGTCAGCCATGGTTAATACTTGGATGGGAGACCACCAATGAAGAGCTTTAGGCTGTATTGCAGAGAAAAGAACTGGCACAACCACCTCTGAGTATTGCTTACCTAAGAATACAATGTGAAATTCATGGGGTCACCATAAACTGACATGCTATTTGAAGGCACATACACTCACAGAGATGGAATTGTTATGGGGGGGGCAATGCCCTCATTTTGCCCCCTGCAGTGAAAGCCCTGATGGCTCATCCCTTCTCAAAATTGCTTCTGCATTGGCTACTGTTCCAGAGGGAGCAATGAGATTTGGTTAGGACCAATTGCTGTTGGGTTCTTTCCCTCCCCTTATTGGCTGGTAGCCAACTTTGCTTATGTTCCTCTTCCCTCTCCAATGGTGTTTCAAAATGGTAAACCACGTCATCTTTTAAACTGTGAACTGCCTTGCTTTGAGAGCACTGGCAAAATGCTGTCTGTTGATCTATCCGCTTGTCTTATTAGCAAGTTTGTCTTTGTCTAAAGAGGGCTGCTGCCAACACTTCAGCCTAGTAATGCAATTTTAGGAATAAAATTTCAGAATAAAGTCCAATTGTGGACTTCAGTCAGGCTTGCTTCCTAGTAAAGCATGCATAGGACTGTAATTTTAGCTAGTGAAGAGGATTTTGTGGCACTAGCTGAATACCCATTGCAACATCTGGGTGTTTGCACCACCTCTAAATTGAGTGAACCTGCTCCAGACAGAGTCCAGCACTATTTAGAATTGGCTGCAAGAAAGCACTTTTGCTTTCCAAATTTAAAACACATTAAAGGACCACAGAGATTCTAATAAAAACAAAACTAAACAAAAATCAGCCAGACCACACAACACTGGTCAGCCCACCCCTGCATAAAGTTTTCTTTATTTTTTCATTTTTCTTATTTCATAACAAATCTTCTTCCAGTAACAAGAGCTAAAAACATGTGAAAGTTGCGCACATCAAAATTTTTAGCAAGTGATGTACCTATTATGTACACAAAAGATGTATGGCCTTGACACTGCATAGCCGCTAGCATGATTTGCACAAAAGTTTGGGAAAGTTTCCCTTTTTGGGCTACAACTCCTGTAATCCCCTGTGGCCATGTTAGCTGGGTGATCTGGGGCTATACAGCCCCAAAAAGTAAATTTCCCAAGCTCAAGTCTGAATTGACATTTGGAAAAGTGAATATATTTGACTTCAAGGATTCATTCTTTTCAAAACGCATGCATCTAAGAGACTTCAGTAACTACCTTTCATTCCCAGTGCTGATAGCTTGGTTTCTTTTATGTATGTCCATGAAGAGGGTAATAAACTGATTTTTAAAAAAACCCAGCTAAGGTTGTAATTAACATTTGGTGCCCCTTTGGGATTTTCCAGTCTCAGCCATCACGCCACTGAGGAGTAGTCTGGTGCTGCATTTCCATCTGTATGATTCACCATTGATGGAACAACTCTTTCATCATCCAATGCTCTTATCATCTTGGCCAGCCACCCTCCAACAAGCAGCCAACTCACTGAGTGAGCAGCTCCCTTGGGGAGAGTGCAGTAAATACATAAAGAGAAGAGTGGCATGGATTATTGGGCAGCAACTCCATCCGTCAAGAACCAACCCTCCTCAGCCTCAATGATGTGCAGCCCCCTTGGGAGGTGAGAGGAGGAAAGGGCACTGCAATATGGATTGTTTAGTCTTTTAATGAATTATTCAAGGAGCCCCTTTTGGCATTCAGGCTAAGTCCCTAGCTGCCTGCATTTTCTAGCCTTTAGTCCCTAGAGTGCTCTGCTGCCATGACCCCATATTTCAGGAAATAACTGAGTGATGGATGGCTTCTCTGATTGGGAGGCCAAGCAATCTCCTGCACATTGATTTTCTTCCAACGTGAGGCTGTTCATCAACCACAGATTTTGATCCCTCCCTCCCCTAATCCTCCTCCCTTCATTTGCCTTGTATGTACTATCCTCTGCTGTCCCTAATGACACAGCAGTTCAGGCAGAAACCATTTACTGATGTTGCTGGCTTCCCTAGCAGGCATAGCAGATAAATTTCCATGTCATCACCATTGAGCAGGAAGTAACTCTGCTCTCCCCCAGTTTGCCAAGCTCCAAAAATGCAGTTTGGAAAGTGGCACTCAGGGGAAGGGGGGAGGGGAAGAGATGCACCCCAATTTCATCTGTCAGAATAACTCACACACATACACACACATTTTCATTTTATTGTCTTTTGAGGGAAAGGGTGAAACACTCTCTTGCCATTTTTGCACCCAAGGACTCATTTCCACCCAGGAACATGTTACAGTTGGCCCTCCATATCTATGGATTCTTTATCCAGGGATTCAACTATCCATGACATAAAAATCTTCCAAAAATATATAAAGTCCTAAAGGAAAACCTTAATTTTGCCATTTTGTATAAGAGACACCATTTTACTGTGCCATTGTATATAACGGGACTTGAGCATCCATGGATTTTGTTATCCATGGGGGGTCCTGGAAGCACCCGATGGATGCCAAGGGCCTACTGTACTTCTCATTCTGAGTGACATGAAGGTTTGGAATAGTTCTTGGGCTGAATCCAAAACAAGCCTTCTATATATGGAAGCTCATAGGAGGCCTATTTTACTGTTTGCATGAGACCATTGTGCAAGAAAAGTGAAACTAAAGCCAAAGAGTGTCTTCTGTTTCCAGAAGCAGAAACATGGGAAGTGCTGTAGAATTCTTTCAAGATAAACATATGGACCTTTCACACTATAGAGTAACAACACTATATTCATCTTTTAACTACCATAATTCCATCCTATGGATTCCTGGGAAATGAAAAGGTATTTAGGATTATCAGCCAGAGAGCTCCTCTAGTGGCTCATCAGTCTGCCAACTCCAGTATTCCATAGGAAGGAATCATGACAGCTGAAGTGGAATTATAGTGATATATAACTTATACCGTTGTGTTAGTCTTGAGGAAGTAAACTGTAATCCACAAAAACTAAAGCAAGCAACTAATCTTAACTGTAATCATGATAGCATCACCATAAAGATTTCTTCTTCTAGTACTTGTACACATCTTTGCCAAACAGTATTTACAGGTCTTTTGTTTCTGTTCATATTTATTTAAGTCAAGCCCACTCTTTTGTTTTGTTTTGTTTTCTAAATGGTTTAGAAATGAATGGGCTGTCCAGGTTCCCCACTCTCCCTCTAAAAAGAAGCCCTTTGTAGATAAGAATAGCTTTGTAGATAAGATAGCATCATAGACTTGAAAAGGTCTCTTGTTCAACATGATGTCCTATACAGGGTATATATATGGTACTTGGAGTGGTTTGAGTGTTGGACTACAACTCTGGAGACCAGGGTTCAGTTCCCACTCGGATGGCCATGGACAAGTCACATGCTCTCAGCCTCAGGGGAAGGCAATGGCAAACTTCCTCTGAACAAATCTTGCCAAGGAAACCCCATGGCAGGTTCACTCTAGGGTCCCCGTAAGTCAGAAGTGACTTGAAGGCACGCAATACACCTACACATGTTGTACTTATTTGGACTATGACTCCTAGGATCTTCCAGCACATATTGCCACTTCACCCCATCACCACCCAAAAGTCATGTTTCCAAGTTCTGTTACTACAGAACCTTCTTTGTTACCAAAAAGGACAAGGCTTCCACAGTCTCCTTTGAAAACTTATTCCATGGAGGAAGTACTTTAATACTGACAAAGTTTCCTCTAATTCTTAACCTAAAATCATGACTTCAGGGCAATGAAGCGTCTTGAGTGTGTGGAGCAAATACAAAATAGGGCATGTTCTGTGCTTGATCTGTTTCTAAGGGAAGAATGTCATGGCCTGTGGCTAAAGGGCTGAGAGAGTCTGGGTCCCATCCAATGCACTGTCTGGTCAAAGGTCAAAATGGGACTGTGGTTCAATCCAGAGGACATAAGGAAGCACAACAGCCAGATCAAAGAAGTGTGTGCAAGAGAAGAAAAGATGCATCATTACAGGGCAGGAAGCATAATAGAAAACAAATCTAGAAGCCGGACCAAAGGTAGTCCATTTACTGTACAATTTAATTCCGCTATTTTTAGCTCATCTTCTAGTTCTAAGTGCTCTCACAGAGCAGTTAACAAATCTAAAGGATTCACCTCCACCCTTTCTATTATCACAGCAGCACTGTACAGTAAATTCGGCTGTACCCAGTGCAAGATCACTCAGGCTGCATCCACACTGCAGAAATAATCTACTTTGATATTGCTTTAACTGCCATGGCTCAATGCTATGGGATTTTGGGAACTGTGGTTTATTGTACCACCAGAGCATTCTGGAAAGAAAAAAAGCTAGGTATTTTAAAATATAAAATGTAACTCAGTCTCTGAAATATATATTAAAAGTGTGTTATGTGTATTATTATCAAAAACTCTCAAATAAGCCAAATAATATTGAAATTGTACAGGTCCTGTGGTTGCTGGGAATGCAGTAATCAGTCTCAAATATCACAATTGCCTGTGATGAGAAACTTGGTGGGGAATAAAATCCTTTGGTGTCCTATGGTTCACATCCACCATTATTTCCAGCCAGACATATTTCCACTGATGGTCTTCTTTAGTGGCTGCAGTACGTATGTGAATTCTCTTATCATCAAAAACAAATGAAAAACTCAGTATTGTCCATTAACTGTGAACAGTGTGAATTAAAGATATGATAGTAAATGAAATATGTTGCTTACCACAAGATGCAGCATATAGAGTAATCAGCATATAGAGTAATCACCAATTTCACTTCTGTTTTTCCATAATCTGAGCTCCACTTTGTAAGTATAAGAATTTAAATAGCCAGGTGCAAATATCCTGCTGTTACAATGAGTGCTTGCTCTGGCAAATGGGCCCTGGTTCTGACAAAACTTATGTTGAATAAATCCACTATACACCTGTAACCAGGTTGTTGTTGTTGTTGCAAAAAATATATATAAATGCAACATATTAATGTATATATGCATATATAAAACTGATGTAATGTAATGTTTTGTGATATTTGAGACTGATTACTGCATTCCCAGAGACCACAGGACCTGTGTTCTTCTGTTGTATATTCTTTGGACAGTACAACTTGGGTATGTTTGAGAGCTTTTAATAATAATAATAATAATAATAATAATAATACACACACACACTTTTAATATTATTTTCATAGACTGAGTTACATTTTATATTTCAATACCTAACTTTTTTCTTTCCTTTTGCATAGGTTGGGTTGTAATTCTCCTTTGTTGTTTTCTTTTTACCTGCTTTTGCACCAGAGCTCTCTGACAGAGAAGGCTAAATGTCTCACAGAACTACATTTCCCAGAATCCCAAAGCTTTGAGCCATGGCAGTTAAAGTCATGTCAATTTGGATTATTTCTATAGTGCAGATGTAGCCTCAGTGACCTTCATGTCCTTTTCAATGACTTCCCAAGTTTGAACAACATTTTAACCACTACAACAGACTGGATATCATGGCATAAGAGCAGGGAGAATGTTGAAATAAAACCGGAAACAGTGGTCCAAAACACACTGCAGAAATAATCCTGTTTGAAACCACTTTAACTCCCCTGTCTCAATGCTAGTGAATTCTGACAACTGTAATTCTGTGAGACATTTAGCCCTCTCTGTCAGAAAGCTCTGGTACCACAACAAACTACACTTCTCAGGATCTGTAGCAATGAGTCAGAGCAGTTAAAGTGGTCTCAAACTGGATTATTTCTGCAGTGTGTTTTGGACCAATGACGGAAACCACACAATTTGTTCACCAGAGTACTTAGCTGCTAGAGCACTGAGCTAGATGAGCTGCACCAGCCCAAATCAGGATGGTCTATATAGCCCCCTTCGGAGAGTCCAAACCCACAGGTTGCTGTATTGATCTAGATCAATTTCTGTCGGGTTTCATCTCTAAGGCTGCTGTCCTACTGTAGAATTAATGTAGTTTGACATCACTTTATCTGTCATGGCTCCATCCTCTGGAAGCTTGGGATTTGTAGTTTGTTGTGGCACCAAAGCTCTCTGACAGAAATAGCTATTTATTTCATGAAACTACAGATCTCAGAATTCCATAGTATTGAGCCATGGCACTTAAAGCGGAGTGAAATTGCACTACTTCTGCAGTGCTGAGGCAGTCTAAGAGGAGCAGGTCTTTCATAAAGCTGCCCTCAAATACAGGCAAACCTCAGTCAATGAAGTAGATTGTTTCTGGGTGTTACTTGTTTAACAGAGGGGCCGTTCACACTACATTATAAGCTGGTTTGCAAACCAGTTTAAAAGGGGATTATTTGCACTTGTGCCAGTTTTTCCCATCCCAAATTCAAGGGGAGCCAGTGCAAATCCCCTTTAACCTGGTTTTTCCAAGGTCAAGTTCCCCCATTTCTTTTCCAAAACACCGGGTTTTATTGGGGTGCCACTAATGGAAACTTGCTCCTGATCCCATTCAGGGCATCCAAGAGGGAGGGGTTAATGTACAGGGGCCAGATCATGCCCACTGCTTTACCTTCCTCCTGCCAGCCAAGCGCCATTGTTTTCCCTCTTGGTTGAGTGGAAATGCAGTGGAGTGGAGTTCATGGAGGGATATAAATCACCATCACCATCATCGTCATTGTCGTTGTCATTATCATCATACCACACTTTCCTGGCTCAAGCTTCATTGCATTGTTTATTGCAGCCACATTGCTATAAATGGACAATGAAAGCCTGTGCTCCAGACTACCTTCATCCTCCCTATGCCATTGCTACTAAAAGCTATCCAGCTAGACAGAGGTTGAGAATGAAAACAGGCTCTGGGAAAGGCATAAAAAGTCTTTATGAAACAATCATTTTACTGTGGGAGCCTTTGTAAACAAAGGTGTGCCTGTACTTTCGATCATAGCATGGATAATTCATAGCAATCTATTATTCTGTTTTCCCTCCAGTTACTGAAGGTTATAACTAAACTCAAAAGAAACAGGGAAGTGGCAGACAATGCCCCAGTTTCTGCTTATCAAAAAGTCCCAGGGCATCAACCCTGCAAGCCCTGGCTCTGCTACACCTCTGTTTGGGGTCTCTGGGTATTGTTGGGTAACAACTCCCAGCATTTCCCATTATGAACTACAGTGGCTTGGACTGATGTGAGCTGCAGTCCAACTTTCCATCCCTTCTTGTATCTTGAAGGTGCCTAACAAGACAAGCGTTCTGTCCACCCAGTTCAAGGTTTAGGAATTATAGGCTAATGGGGAATGATAAAGATAGAATTCAAAGATATAGCTGTGTTAGTCTGTAAAATCAGTATGTAGACAGATCTTGTAGCACCTTTGATACTAAACTATAAAGGTCTTGATCTGTCACCAGGGATCTGTTTTGTTCTTTGCACTTTCAGACACTGATTTATTACATAGTACATGTGGTGGGGTCAGGCTCGATCATTTTCTTTGAAGATGAGTTCAGTCTGTTAATGCCTCATAAACATAAAGTGCTATTCCATTACCTGTCTTTTAGCACTGATATAATCCAAGTGGCCATGGGGATGCTGATTTCATTTGCTCCCCCTGCTGGTAGCTTCTTCTTACAGAGTATTAAGGAAAATCTAAAGTCACAGGCAGACTACAAAACCCAAAATTTAGTAATGCCTGTGTTAAGTCCAAACCCAGAAGACTGCAATTTTTTTGAGTTGAAGAACTCTTCATTATGTTAGATGGTACAAAATGCAGTGGTTGGAAGAGGGTGATGTTATTGTGTGTGTTTTGGGTGATTTTTTTTTTTTTTTGGAGGGGGTGATGTTATTGTGTGTTTTTGTTGGGGTTTTGTTTGCTTGTTTGTTTTTAAGACCAAATATTGTGGTCATGCAGCCTGTGGTTTAGGGCTCAATTTCAAACTGGAGATTGCGGAGGGTTGCCACATTCCTCTACTTCGGATCTGGGCATTGAATTTGCAAACTATTTTTGCAAATAATTGTGGTGTTTTTTTCTCCACTATATTTCAAACTTTGTAATATTTTTTTGTTACAACTGATCTAAGAGAACCAGTATAGAGAAAGGTTTAGAGTACTGGACCTAAACAGGGAAAGTTAAGTTCAAATCTCTGCTTAGTCATAGAATACTCATGTGATTATGAGCAATCACTGTTTATATTTTGGCATGCACAGACACTTCCAGGGTTATTTTCATCAGATCATTATTCTTTGCATTCTTTTTTCACTGATGGAAAAAACCTACAGAGCCATGAAAACACCATAGGAAGCTTGTGAGAGTGACCATCATCTGAGTCACAGGAAATCAAGTGCAACTTCCTGCTCAATGCAGGATCTCCAGCTAAAGCATTCCTAGCAGGTAGCTGTCCAGCTTCTTTTTGGAAACTTCCAGAGAAGGGGAGGCCATCACCTCTCTAGGCAATTGGTTCCACTGCCAAAGCACTTTTTTTGTCAAGACGTTGGGATGCAGGCTGTCTGGCACTGCAGATTTGAACTTCTTTAAGTTAGCTAAATGATACTCTATGAAGCTTGATTTGCAATTCAGATCCCTCACCAAGGTCTCTGTTGCTACAGGGAAGCACATAGTTCCCTTTGGGAGGCGGCGGGGGGGGGGGGGAATGAAGCAAAGTAGATATTGAGTAGTTCTCATTTTCATTGTGATACATTAGCATTTTACCATCCTTATTGAACAGCAGTCCCACTGTCTCCTTGGTCATTTTCTTGCCTTTAATGTATCTGGAAAAATCCTTTTAGTTACTCTGCTTGCCTAACAGTCTCAGCTTATTCTGAGCATTGCTTTTATTGTTGTTGTGCTTTCAAGTTGTTTCTGACTTATGGAGACCCAAAGGCCACCCTATCATGGGGTTTTCTGAGGCTAAGAGTGTGTGACTTGCCCAAAGTCACTCAGTGGTCTACCCACTACCCTTAATAAGGTTCTATCTACTCTTTCTTCTTGCATTCCCCCCTTCCCCTACTCAGAGTAGCTTCATGAGATGGTCACCTCAGGGAGCAGAACACAGAAGCAATGGATTGCACTGTCCCCTCCTCCTGGAGAACTTCTGCAGCTGCTACTGTGGCCTTCTTTGCTGTGCTCATAGCTTACCTCGCTCCTCATTCTTACCCCTCCCTGGACTCGCCTCATGCCCCGATCTCTTGTTCTTTCCACTCTACTACTGCATTATCCCTTTTCCTCACCTGATGACATGACATCTCCTTTTCTTCAGTGCTGTCCTTCACCATGCTAACCCTTCTTACCCTTTGCCTCCTGCTATTACATCCTTACCTTACCTTCCCTCTTTTCCCCACTGTCCTTCCCTTCACTCTTGCTTCCCTCCTCACTTTCCGGGACACCCTTCCACTGGGACCTTCGCTGACTTCTTGTGCTCAGTTGCTCAGACCACTCACTCTCCCATCTCTTCTCCTTCCCTCACCTCATCATGCAATCTTCAAAGCATGCCCCTCACTTGGTTCTTGCTTTCTTGCTTCTGACACTCATTGTTTTCCCATCTCTTACTCCCTCCCTCATCTTGCCTCACATCTTTTCAGTACACCCTTTGCTTTCTTCTTCCACATCGCCACTTGCATCACTCACTCTCCCATCTCTCCTATTCCCTTCCTTGCTTCACCTGGCACCCTCATGCTGCATTCCTTGCTTCTTTCTTGTTCACTACTTGCTTTTTCTTCCTTCTTGTCTGAAGTTCCCAGGTGGATTTGTTTTTTGCAGAACAATTTAACAAATGAAGAGTTGTTGTTGTGTACCTTCAAGTTGTTTCTTCTGGGTTTGCATGGCTGAGAAGAGATTTGAACTCTGGTCTCCAGAGTCATAGTCCAATGCACAAACTACTATGCCACACTGGCTGTCCTGACAAAAGAGTGCCTACATATTTCATATCTTGGCTTCTCCACAGTTAGAGACTTGGCTTTTCCAAAGTTAGAGACTTATTTTTTTAAAAAAAGAAAGAACAAAAGCTTGGAATCTTGGCCAAATGGTAGTCCAAACAGGCATTGGGTGGCATGTCTAGAATTTGGATAAAACCTAGCTATCCAGGTGGTCTGGCAACATTACGATTGCAGAATGAATTAATTTGTCACCAGCCATTTTTGCAGATACCCATCGGTGAAAGACTGCAGTTTAGTTTTTCCCACTCCAGTTTTTGTTGTTTTGATGCTCTGAAACAACAATAAACTGTGTATACTGAGCATCACTGTATCCCTTTGACCATTTTGCATTATTTATTCTGTGTACAAAATGCAAGGTCTTGAACAGTTTCACCTTTTTAAAAGTAATGGCTTGAGTAGTAAAAAAAAAAAAAAAAAAAAGCAGGAGGGGGAACTGAGTGAGACAATAGCCTGAACATTGTAATGAGGTAATTTGTAGGAATCTCAATTTAGAGAATGGGACACAGAACTGTGCAGAACATTGATTTAGTATCAGGATGTGAAAGAATTCTTGGACTCAATATTGTACCCTTCTGCATTTCTGTCCTACTCTTTTTGCTGTCTGTTTGTGAGAGTTTGTTTTTCCTTCACACATGCAAATCTCTAGATATTTCCCATTATGTATGCATTTATTTGCACATCTTTTCCTAACTGACATCTTTTTCTATTGACTATTGTTTGCTTGCGTGTATTTTCCAACTGTATGCATTTTTAGCCATTTTAAAATGTGTACACCTGGCTTCCTACATATTTTATCCCCCCCCACCCCAAAAAATAACCTGCAAGCATTGGACATGGACGCATTTCCATGTCAAGGTGCACTTTGTCCTCCAGTGAGTTTTGACAGGTGAACTATGGCTCATTTCAGTGTGAGTATCAAAATTTCAAGGCAATTTCTTTTTCCTAATTTGCCATAACTTTGTCTCCTGCTGCTCCCACTGCAGATTCAATGAAGCTACGAGCCTTCCGTTGTGATGGGCATTCCTGCAATCCTGCCGTGGGGAATCTAGCAACAGGCAGGACACCAGTCACACTGACCACGTGTGGACAGAACAGCACAGAACTTTACTGCTTTTACCCTGACCACCACCTCCTTCATCCAGCCTCCCAAGGTTGTGGGCAGCCCAGGTGTACAAAGTGTAATGCCAACCAGCCTGATAATTCTCACCTTCCTTACGCCATGACTGATGACTTCTTTTTAAACCCTATGTCTTGGTGGCAGTCTGCACAAGGAGTACACCGGGAAGAAATCAGGCTGGATTTGGAAACTGAGTTCTATCTAACCCATGTCATTGTAGTGTTCAAGTCTCCTCGGCCAGCAGCCATGGTGCTGGAGAGATCCCAAGACTATGGGCAGACATGGAGGCCTTATAAATACTTTTCTGCCAACTGCACAGCCACTTTTGGGCTCCCAGATGACACCACCGAAGAGGGTGCTCTGTGTACTTCTAGGTATTCCGATGTGGTGCCTTGCACCAGAGGTGAGGTAAGTAAGCAGACAATGATTAACCTTTCAATATTCACCTGGAAATTATACATAATAAAAAGTGAAATACTGTTTCAGGAGAGGCTGGCCATGGGCAACTCCACGCATTTATGGCAGCCATGTGTCCTTCTTCATGGAAGATGGTTTTCCATTTGAAGGGCTATCAAAGGACTTTTCTTTGTTTGAAGTCACCCTCTGTTTGAAGGGCTCTTCAGTCCAAGTCCATTTTAAATATAAGACACCAGGAGAAATACAAGATGCCTTGCATTTCCCCATCAGCAGTCAGTGCCTGAATGGCATATTGAAGATATGCAAATAGTATATGCAAATCTCACATGAATCTTTGTCCTCTCTTTTGGCAATGCTCATGGGTCCACCATAGTCACAGGTGAATGAGGATCTCCATATGTGTCATAAAAATTATCCAGCCTTATTACTGATGACCACTACCATATGCAGATAGTTGTGGGCACCCGGGTCTGCATCAGCACATGCACACAGATATTTCTTGTTGAGCTGAAGGTACATTATTTTTAAAAGATTCAATTTATCAGTTTTCTTTTTTGATGACATGTAAGAGATTTTAAAACAGATACCCAGAGATACCTTTTGTGATATTTTCAGGTGACAGTTTTATTGTGTAAAACAGTTAGGCTCTGTACTGTCATGACATATAAGGGACTAAGGATATTTCCAGTGCCTCAATTTTTTACAAATTCCAGATCAGGTTCTCATACCAAGAGTGGATTCAGCTACAGTATAGTGTGTCTCTGTAGAAGGATCTTGTGCATGACAAGTACAGCAGTCAAATAAAGTGTGTTGCCTGACAGCTGGAATTTCATTCTGGTTGTTTGTTACATTACACCAAGTATATTTACAACAAGTTAACATATTGTGTTTTATGTTTTCCAAAAGATCTTCAATGTGACATCTATCATGTTCAGTCTTCCTTCTCTCTGATCTCTATGGCACATCTTCACACATTTTTTTTGTACTGCATAGCAGCTCAATGGATTACTACTAGCATGCTGGATCATGTGGTGATGACCAATATTTGTAAAGCAGCGTTAAGGAACCTTGCTACAATGACACAACTCCTTGGATAGTCTTGCAGCAGTTATTCTGGCAATTGCTTGCCAGACCATCCGTTTTTAATCATTCCTATGAGTCTGGCACTCCAAATTGTCCCTGGGCCTCTGAACTTTTAAATGATACTAGAGACATGCAGTCAGTGTTTTGGCTAGTAAAGTCTAGTTTATTTTCCAAACAAATGCAGCAACCCCACAATAAGTAGGCCATCATCTGTGTACTTATGAGTTTCTCTTGGCCATTCCAATTATGCTATCGGGCTGTATATTGCCTGTTTTCAACTTGTACCAGTTACATTTTAGAACAATTGATGTATAGTTGTACTGCCTGGGCCAATCTGTAGATACTACCTGTCATGGCAAATAGCCTTCTATATTTCTATAATGTAGACAGCTGTGGACAGTAAGTGTGCATGGTATCAGGCAATGAAACTATTTTTATTTGGTTTATATTCCATATGTATGTATGTATCAGATTTTGAATGGAACACTAGAACAATACGATATTTCTGTATCACCATTTCCAGAATAACTCATGCATACATTCAAAGTGGGCTCTGTTTTGGATACTGCTCCATGGCCTCAACCACCTTTGTCCAGCATTTGGAATTAGGCTTAAAAGTAGCCTTTTAAACTACTTTTAAGCTGGAAGACCCAACATTACAGTTGTCCAAATGAATCACATGATGCTTACTATTCCCCATCATTCAAAGGTGTAGGTTATGGCAGTATAACCATTGCCTTGTAGCTGATCGTCTGACAGCACAATCCTTTACAGCAGGGATGGGCAAATGATGGAGACTTAGGGGGCTTCATTGCCCTCCAGAAGAGAGCTCTAGTGCACTCCACTGCCCACAGCCTTGAAAGCACAAATAACAACAAGAAAAAAAACCGAATATAATGTTCCCTGTAGCACCATGGAGGATGTGAGAGAATAATTTTGCCATGCTCCAAGGCCTCCAGGCCATACATTTTACAGGAAATGACCAGAAAGTCAGGCTCCAGGTTATTTCCTGATGGGGGGGGGGGAAGCCTCTCCTGAATTAAAATAGCTGCAGGGGTCAAAATGCAGCGTAATTCCCCTTATGGGCCATGAAGACATGCCCATTAGAGGTTCTGGGGGAGCTTAGGAAGCCACAATAACAATTTGGAGAACCATAGTTTCTGCCCTCCTGTTTTACATGTTTCCTCCAAAGGACGTCCCACCAAGATATGAAGAATATACACAAAGTTGTATGGCATTTTCTTTCAGATCAGTTTGGTGATGGAGTATATTTTAATAGTAAACAATGATTCAGGCATAGATATTTATTCTGCATGTCATATGCACTTTTTTCTGTTACCATGAGAAGTTGATTTCACATCATCTGGCCAGGTTTATTCAGTTCTTCAGTCACATGTGAGCAGGTTTCTAGTTTTACTTTCACCTTCATTGTAACAATAAAACTGAAGATGTGATCAAAAGAACAAGTTTAGGCTCAAGATTGAAGCTGGCCGGCATAGAGTTTAAGGTCTCAGTTGAGAGAGAAATAGGAAAAGAAATGCAAGATTTTTCTTTTTCGTACTGTCCATGGGTACACGTGAGGATCTGGGAAATTAGAAGCACATTTTTTAATAAAGTAGAACATCCGGAAATGAGAACAAGGAGTCACTACTCAAGACAAAGTTTAGAGCAAAGGAAGGTTGTCCATTGTGACATTCCACTTTAAAGTCAGAGGAAGTGCAGGTCAAGAAATTCCTGCACCCCAGAATGCAAAGACTTCATTTGCTTGCTTGTTTATTTTCATTTCTGCTAAAATGTACAAGAGGTAAAACCCGTAAAATCCAATTCATTTAATGTGCAAGTGTGGGTGACAAAGGACACCAATGAAATGGACTAGTGAACTAGAATTCACAAGGACAGAGAAAGTGGGTATTCCTGCCTAAGGTTGCTATTGCTATAGCAATGTGTTAAATATACCTTGCTTGACAAACATGTTTGAGATCTGTTATCCAGTGCTTCCCCAGACCTTATCTAAAAAAGATAGCAGGTGCTTTTTTAAAAAGAATAAACAAAACATCAATAGATCAACTAATGGATTTTCTACTCAAAGAGTTGGAAGGGCCATTTAATTCATCTCACAGCCAGTAACAGAATCCACAACTAAAGAACCCCCGAGGTGACAATCAAACTGAGTAAAAATCTCCAATAAAGCAGAGTCTACCACCTTCCAGAGGAGTTTATTCCCTGTAATGTTTATCTGGGATCTCCTTTTTTTTTTGGGGGGGGGGAATTTGAACCCACTGTTTTAGCTCCTACCTTCCAGAACAGAAGAAATCAGTTCACTCCATAATCCAGATAACAGATCTTCATATAATGTCTTCCTTCAAAGCCCAATGAGGGTCCAGCTGAGAGCTGGTTCTATTAAGTTTACTCCAGAAGTTACAAACATCAAACTGGGGAAGCTAAATCAGCAAAATTCTTGAATTGGCTCCACACTGATCATGAAGCAAATTTACCTCAGCCCTTTGAAATATGCTATCGCACATAACACCACAAGAAGGACATGGGATATACATGTATACTGGGGATAGAAATCTTTGCAAAATCCATTCTTGCCCTCAGGAATGATTAATTATACAATTTTCCTCCTGGATGTGAGAAAGTTGTCAAAAACTGCACAATTTTTGAAGACAATTTGCAGTTTCACTTATTCTGTAAAAAAATGCATGGGGCTTTTTTTTTTTTTTTTTTTTTTTTTGCACAGAAAACCCATTCCCAACAATTTCTGTATAGGAAACAACATTATTTTCTTTGGAGGAAATTTATTATCTGTGCAGAGAACTTGCTTTTCTGCACAGAAGCATTATTTTCTGTGCAGAACATGTGTTTTTAATATATATTTCATATTGTTTCCTGCATTGGAAATGTGTGTGTGTGTGTGTGTGTGTGCAGAAATTAGTCTTCTGTGGAAGAAAAACCATGTGTATTTTCCACACAGAATAAGTCCTGAACTGTGAACTGTGAAGATTCTCAACCACACATCATTCTCATCAAGCTTTCTTAACTTGGAGGGGGGGAAACATTTTTGAGCATTTAAACATATTTTAAAATATTTTTCATCCCTGATTCATATGGACAGTCCCTGTCTGAAGATTATTGTTTAGTAAAATTATTTGATCAGAGCCAGGCTGTCTTATTTTGGTGCCAATGTGAGTCTAGGTCCCCAAGAGACAATACAGGAGGCAACAGAACATGAGAGAATTCCTGAGGGATGTGTGGCTCTCTAGCAAAGATGATGCAGCATAGTCAGGCCAGTCTGAGTCAAACTCAGTCAAGCAGTCAATCCAAATGACAGTCCAAAAGAAAGATCCAACAGTGTAGTCTTTAAACAGAGCAAAGTCTGAGGTTATCAGGCAACAGGAACTAGAAGCACCTGTCAGGAATATCATGCCCACCAGATAGCTTGGTTGTGAGTGATCAGTTCCCTGAGGGAGGTGTCAGAATTTATGGTCTGCTGTCAGTATGCAGCTGTTCCCTGACTGATGAGCATTTGGTTCTTAAATGCTCCCACCCCACCACCATAGCCTCCCCTTTTCTCTCCTTCCTTTGGTTACAGTAGGTGCTGGTAGCTCTGTGTCATGCTGTTCTGACACTGCTATGCCTTCTTGGCCCTCTGCCTCACAAACATGGCACTCTGTCTCATGCTTTTGCCATCTGCCCCATCTTGCCCCTCTGTCTCACTATCTGAGTCAGAGCCCTGGGAGTACGGGACAACACAGACTAATAATTGAGAAGCCTAAGGTGGGAGATATTGCACAGAACCAACAAAATCTTAGGGCAGAGAGAACTGTCTGCTGCATGGCCTAGTCTGGGCTCCCCTTCTACTATTGTTACATGTGCTGGAGGATGCTGTCACATTGCCAGTGTTGAATAATATCCAGTCCAGCTGTCTTTTATTATTATTATTATTAAACTTTATTTCTAGAGCGCTGTAATTATACTCAGCGCTGTACAAAATTGGTAAAATTTAAGAAATATAAAAGCCTGCCGGATGCGTACAGTCTAAAATAGTAACAATTAGATAAAATTACAGAGAGAGGAAAAACAAGTTAAAACATCAGGGTAAATTCTGCATATAATTTTTTTTTTGGGGGGGGGAGGTATTTTTTTCTTTGCCTGATAAAAAGTGGTCAGAGTTGCCAAGTCCTCAGTGGAAGGGCATTCCTGTTCCTTTAATAATTATGCGATAGGAAATAGCTCAGGAGGAACATCTTCTTCCATCACTGCAGCAAGATATGAAAACTTTGGTCAAGTTTGAGCCTGGAGTACTCCAGGGCTATGGCTGGAAAACAAACCCTGGCAATATATTGAACAGCACCAGGAAGAGCAGGAATGAGAAGAAGATGGGTTAAGTGAAATCTGCTTTTCTACAGGCAAATATGACAGCTTTGAGTAGGTACCCGATGCCACATGTAACAGAAACAGCGCGAGTCAAGAAGACTGGAAGAACAGGTTAAGAGGAAACGTGCCTCGTGGCACTCACTTTTGACAAAATTAAGGCTTTATTGTAACAAACACAAATCAGGCTTTATTGTAACCACTAGCAAAAGACACAGTTACACTGAGAGGTTGATGTAAAAAAAAAAAGTTGAAATTTAATAACACAAGCGGAGAGGTTCAGGGCAGCACAGAAAATGCTGTTTCTTGTGGGAATGCTGTTTTCTATGCAAAACAACCATGTGCAAAGCAGAATTAGTCTTGAGCTCTGAAGAGTTGACACTTAAAAAGCATATTCTTTGACAATTAAAAAAACCCAAATGTTATATCCATATCTACTGAGTATAGTTATGCCTACTGGCTGGTTGGCATATATCTCCCATTCTGAGGAAGTATTTCCAATGGCGATGAGACTTATATTGCCAGTTAGATTCCCCCCAGTGGTGGACTTTACTTGATTTGAGGTTTTTAAGTGGAGATTCAATAGACTTGAATGCATTTTTTGGACTTTTATCTTTGGACTTTTATCTAAATCTGATGACATGATCATCCACCTGTCATGTTACTCTATGTGGTAGAAACCACAAGCCTCCCAAGACAACATAAAATGTGTGCATGCAATTTGAGCAGGATGCCACAACCTGCCAACAATTGTTTTGATCAGGTAGTATTATAATTATCACAGCAGATGTTTTGCAGTTGCAATGATCATGATAGTCATGACCTGGAAGCACTCCTCAGGTTAAACCAACCCCACCTCAGGGGGCCACCTATTGAGTAACAGGATAGTTGAATCAGCAGCAGATCTGCTTTGGCCACCATGGACAAAAAGCTCATTGCAATTCTTTAGTTATTCCAACTTCCAGCTGGAAAAGATCGGTGAAGGGATTAGTCAGTCCTAAAGGCAAGTGCCCAAATGTTATGATTAGGGCTGTCTGTTCAGCATTTCACTGAACTTGAGCTACAGAGGAGAGAAAATGCAGAGGCAGGGTGGGGGAAGCAGTTAACCCCAGCAGAATAAACACATCGATAGCACCACCAGGTTTTGCTTCCCCAGAGGAAAGGCTTAGAGCAGGGGTGGTTATGGATGAATGGGTCGAATGTGGTTTTGTAGCAAGAACATCAGTGATGGGGACAAGTCAGTGGTTGGCACTATGCAAAATAGATCATATTCTTTTACTGAATCACATCAATATGCTGCTTCTCCTCCTCCTTCTCCTCTTCCACTTGTAAACTAGCCAGGGATAGGATCTGTTTTTCCTAGCATTATTTCTGTACTTCCTGGCATGCTGGACAGCAGATACTGAATAGAGTTCTCATCCTCACATTATTATATAAATGTCTAGCAAAGCTCCAGCTTCTTTTGTCAAAACTAAATGGAAACAGGGGCAAGAGAGAGGCTGAGCACTACTCCTGTTTGAACTGATCAATCTTCTTTTAGAACAAGAGAGGGGAGCATTTTAAAAAACTGGAGAATTTACACTGACTAGCCACCTCAGATGTCCAAAGTGACTCATGCTGGAGTCTTGACAGTCTCCTATCCAGGTGCTAATCAAAACCACATCCTCTTTGTTTTGACAAATGCTGGGCACCAGATGCTGCCAGAGCCAGCCAAGAGATTCCATCAGAAACAGTGGGTGACAAGCTTTCTTCTTTGTCCTTCTGAGTTCATTCTAGATTACTAGTTCAAATCTGACTGAGACTGGCAAGCACCAAATGTAATTACTGTTTGAATGCAGTTACTCTACAGCATGTGTCTGTGTGTGAACTGAGCTGGGTGACTCACAGTCACGATAGCAGTGACCAGAAAGATATCCATACCACAAGATCATCATAGTGACTTTTAGTTGCTATTTTAGGACCATACATTTTCAGCATTTTATTCTTTACCCATTCATACAATCATCATTATGACTGGGGAAATTCCTTTTTAACACCAAACCTAGGCCCTGCCTGCAGAGACCAAATATGACATCCAGACCATTCTTCACCAGAAATGGGGTATATCTCTCCTAAGACAGATTTTTTTAAAAAAATACCCTTTGCTCCAGATCTTCCTGGAGCCCTCCATTCTGAAGTCAGGTTGCTGTTTAAAATACATCCCACTGAGTAGCTTAGTGCATCTTCTGCTGCCACTAGTTGCTTGCTTTGGGGTCAGCCATGTAATCATTGCTGGACATTTCATTCTGACCTCAAAGTGAAGCAATCCATGGCAGCAGCAGATGCTCCAGATGTTTCCATGGGAAATGTGTGTGATCAGCTGCCTGGTATTGGAATGGAGGGCCTTTGTTACAGGGGAGGGTCAGAGCAGCTGTGGGGCCAGGTTACTCTGGGCTGCCCTTAGCCAGTGCATACAGGACCAGAGGATGCTCCATCCACCAAATCAGAATATGCTAGAAATAAGTTGAAGATCAAATATTTTTCTCCTTCTTTGGCTTTAATCCAAGTGCTGAAATGAAACTGTGTTCTTGTTATGGTTTAGATATTTGGAATTGTGCAAGCATTGTGTTACATCTTGGTCCCAAGGGTAGGGATGGGCAGTTGCTGTGATAATGTTTTTGATTTTTATGTGAATAACATAGTTTCTTTTGGCTCTTATTAGCAAAACAGTCCAGGTCCTCATCTTAGCAAGATTTTTTGGATGTTTGTTGCTGAAAGATATGGACAGGATGTTTGTTTCTTTTCAAAGCCCTCATTGGACCATTTTGTATCATATAACTATTGGCCAGTTTGTTTTTCTGTTTAAATTGTTGAGTTGGATCAAAATTTAATCTTATTTAGAGCAGGCCCTCTGATTTCAGCAGGGCTGAAGTATGACTTCAGCCTTTAGTGTGAAGTGTTTAGTCTGAAGTTCTTCATTTTGAACATCAGTATTTAGTCTAAGTGTGACGAAATCTAAATTCCAATTCATTTTTTAAAATGCATTTTTTTAAAAACCGGTTTCTGTCTACTATCAGGACAGCTATGGATGAAAAGCAGAATAGAAATAAAAATCAAAGAAACAAAATAAGTCCATCATTATTTTCCTCAGAACTCATTTCAAAAAGAAGCTAACAAATAGAACAACAAATAGATTATTAAGAGAAAAGGATGAAATTGACCCCTGTCATTTGAACAGCACATCTCGTAAGTTATAGGCTAATGATGGGTCTCTTTCACACTTCAGAATTATAGCACTTTGATACAACTTTAACTGTCATGTGGAGTGCTTGGGTTTGTAGTTTATGGAGAGTTATTTAGAATTATCTGCCAGAATGATCTAGTCCCTCACCAAACTACAAATCTGAGGCTTACCTAGGATGCAGCCATGACAGTTAAAGTGATCTCAAAGTGATATAATTGAGCAGTGTGAAAGAGACCATAATTTGTTGTAACTGTGCCCATTTGTCACCCCTGCTGCTCCTTTTGGAGATGTTAGTTAAGCTAGAGAACAGGATCAGAATTGTGTTCTCTAAATTCATCATTGACCTGTGTGTCTTCATTAGGCCTCTTATACAAACTATACATAGCTGGACACTGTATGCAAGATCTGCAATATATGTACTCATACAAGCCTTATTTGGGAATTGTTTAGCTCGCTTGCTTCAACATGTTATCAGGGTGACACCTAATCCCACCTCCCTCCACCATTGCTTTATTTGTGCAAAAGTTCCTGTTTGCCTGGAGGCCTTTCATGTGAGCAAGATCTCTTATTTTCACCATATTGAGGAAGGCAAAGTGAGTAACATCTGAATGTAGGATGAAGTTGAGAACAGCACATATTTTTAAGTTATGGGCTACTGGTAGTATGTCATGATTGTGTCCCTAAAGTCTGAAGCTGAACCATGAAAAGATTTGGTATGTGTGGACTGTTGATTCTCGGATATACAGAATGTATAAGCAATTCCTCTCCCTGTCCCCAGATGGAGTGGCACTGCTCTTGAGGGAACAGTTGTGTAACTTGAGGGCACACCTACATCCAACTCTGTCACAGCATGTCCAAGTAGATTCCATGGCTAATACAGTGTCTTGAGGGTAGCTTTGGCTAACCAGACAGTTATGGCCTTTGCGAGAGAGGGATATTCTGGCTGCAGTATTTCATACACCCCATACTGCAATGCACTTTACATGCGGGCAGCCTTTAATGATGTCACTGAGACTGCAGCTAGTACTACATGCAGCATCTAGGTTGCTATACCAAGAGTCCAGAAATCATATGACCCTGATTTTAAAAGAATTGCATTGGCTGTCTGTATGCTTCTGGTTTGAATTCAAGGTGATGATAATCACATTTAAAGCCCAAGACAGCATCTGACTTCACTACTTAGATGAGCACCTCTCTTTATCTACATCTGCTCAAGCATTAAGATCATCTCTCTGAGCACTGAAATCTTCTGTGTGTCACACCCATGGAAGAAAAACCATCGTGTATTTGGGAGAGAGACTTTTCTTCTGTGGAAGAGAATTTGTGGAATACATTCCTCTTGGAGTCCTGATCACCACAAGCACTGCCCTTATTCTAGCATCAAGTTAAAAGATGACTTTTTGTCAAAACCTTTGACAATCAAAGCTCAATTTTGAAATCTAAGGGTCTTGTTACAGATATATGGTTTCAAACTATTTTAAATTGTTTTATATGTTTTAGACTGTTTACACTATTAGATCGTTTTATCTTGAAAGAGAATGATTTATCTGTATGCTGCTCTGAGATTTTGTGATATATAGCAGGATTAAAATATTTTAATAAATAAAAATAGTGACATAGGAAGGCTAGGCCACCATTTTCTGTTCCTGTTATGGGCACAGGAAATGTCAAATGCCAGGGCAGAAAAAGAGACCAAGACCAACCATCCAGCTTTATCCTTCCTCCTGTGACCACACTAAGAATCTGCTTATTTAAAGTATTCATTCTTGCAGGGGCGAATGAATTATGTAACTAGTTTCCTCCCACTTGCTTTGAAAAGTGTATTTTTCAAAGACATCCTCATAGAGGTGTAGTCTCTTCCACTGACTTACCTTTTACCTGCCTCTCCCACCCCAACATAGCCATACAATGGGTAGGAGGTGGGAGAGATAGCTAAGGATTATTGCTGGCTGAGTTCACATAGCTGGCATAGAGTGAGAAGATCAGCCTCTGGAACCTCTGGAGGAGTTCTGAGGATTGTCACCAACCATGTTGAGATAGCCAACATATTAGAGATGTATACATTTCCAGAGAACCCCTGGGATGTACAGAGGATGCCTTCATTGAGATGTGCTGACTATCTCAACATGGCCAGACACTATATGACTGTCAGGAGGAGGGCAGAGGCAGCTGTATGTTGTCACCAGCTATGTTAATATACCTAGTGTTCAAGAATGCAAGCAGTCTCTGAGACCTAGTGGGGTTTTCCATCATTGGTCTAGCCCTGTGGGAAGGTATTTCAAAGACAGAGAATCACAGCAGAAATGGACCTTCCCTGGTTGTTGCCAGATTATACCCATTCAGGTGACTGAACTGGGAGTTTTTTTGTATCAGTGAAAGGACAGGTTGATATGGGAGAAAGCATTCCATCAGGTAATCTGGTCTCAACCTGTTAGGGGTTTTATATGTTACTGGTAGTTTTGTACAGATTCAATATCATTACATAATTCTGATTTGAGTTGGTTGCTTAGGACATGCAAATGGAAAAATTATGTATTCTAAAAAAATTTAAAATATTGCTCACATCTTCCATTTGCAAGACACATTTCTCCCTCATTAATTTTATGACATTTTAAGAATGGTCTGCAATGTCTCTTTCCTCAAGACAAAGATAATCTGCCACAGGAGGCCATGCGTAAGAAGTATCCTGAATCTATGACTCACTCATCTTTCTTGACTTTTTGTTTGAATTCCTGATAAGAGGTGCTTTTGTTGTGCCACATCTTTCATGCCAATTGTAGACTGAGAGATCAGGTTATAACAACAGAATAATCTCTGTCAAGGATGGAGAAACAAAACATGGACACACAAGTGGCAGGAAATCAAATATCTGGGACGTTGACTCTGGAATGAAGATGACCCTCTCCAGTAGAGATAAAGTATCAGTGAGATGGAGGTGGGGAGATGCCATCTCTTGAAGAAAAAGAGCAAGCAACTCTGCCTTGTTGGTTCACAGAATTATACAGCTGAAAGTTCTACAGGGGCCATCTACTTCATTTCTCTGCCATGCAGGAATACACAACTAAAACATCCCCAAGAGATGGCTATCCAACCTCTCTTTGAAGACCTCTAAAAAGGAGGATTCCCCCATCATCCAGAAAACTCTATTCCTCTATCAAATAGTTCTTATCATCAGGAAGTTCTTCCTAATATTTAGTGGAATATCACTTCCTAGTGATTTGAATCCATTGGGTTGTGTTTTGGTTTCTGGAGCAGGAGAAAACAATCTCATCCGTCTTTTACATGACATTCCTTCAAATAGTCAAAGGTGGCTACCATATTACCTTTCAGTCTTCTCTTGTAGGGCCCTTTTACATACACTGCTGTAGTCCTGTGTTTCTACTTCAACTGCAATAGCAACCTCCTATGGAATCCTGTCTTTTTTTTGTTTAGGGAAGGGTAGTTGCAGTTCTTAGCCACAGACCTCTAGACACTCACCAAGTTACAAATTCCAGGTTTCGAGACAGATGCAGCCATGGAAGTTAAAGGGGAATCATAGTGCTATAACTCCATAGTGTGAAAGAGCCCCAAGTGAGACATACTCATTTCTCTAAGCCATTGCTCATAGGGTTTGATTTCTAGATCTTGCATCATCTTGATCACCCTCCTCTGGACCCATTTCACCTTGTCAATATCCTTGAACTGTATAGCTTACATAGCTCCAAGATGCTCCTAAATTCTCTATTGTCATCATCATTGTCGTCGTTGTCATCGTTGTCATGTTCAGAGACAGGCACACTCAGCTTCATTATGAGTTGCAGCTGAATGGTTTAAAACAGTAGCATTTGGTAGATAAAAACTGAAATCCTAACAGAGCAAGTGGCTCCAGCATTATTTTGGATTATACAAGAAAGACAGGGTTTAGAATTCTTTTCATGCAATAGCTTCCACAGTGATCCACAGGAGGCTGTGAGTCTGTTCACCCTGGAGAAGCAACAGCCAAATGTTTATGAAGTCCCAACAGGAATGAAACAATTGGCAGCTGGTGTCTTGCATGTAAGTGCAGGTGGTGAAACCACTCTGGTTTATAGTCCAGATTTAAAGGAAATATGTAATCCTCAAACAGGTTATGTACCTCAGATATCTCCTTCTTTGGACTAAAGCCTGGAGCAGATTTACTGCCCCACTAACATGGTAACCACTATTGAATGGGACTAGTGTTAGAATGGGAAACAGAGATGAGATTTCCATCTGTTTGCAATCCAGTTATCTTGGGGCCCATTCCCACTTGCAGAAAAACCCACATTGGGACCAGGCTGTGCCCTGCATTGGAACCGGGCTGTGCTCTGCTTATGAAAGTGATTCCAAAAGGCCCCTAGTTCACACTATGAAAGGGGACCTTGTTTGGAACCGCTTTCTTAGCCAGGAACGCTTGTCGTTCCCACTGGAGCTGCCATGTAAGGTGACAGCCCTTAACACCCCATCTCCTTCCGGCAGGGGAATTTTTTTTATGGGGGGGGGTATTGGTTGCAAAATCAATATTGTGCATTTGCAGTCTTGTGCATTTGTGATCTTGTGCATTTGTGATCAGTATAATGAAGAAAAAGAGAAAAAAAGGAAGGAAGGGGGGAAGGAAGAAAGAAAGGAAGGACCCCCAAGGAGCAGGTGTGTGTGTGTGTGTGTGTTTCTTTTTCTTCATTATACTGATTGCAAATGCACAAGATTGCAAATGCACAAGATCACAAATGCACAAGAACGCAAATGCACAAGATTGATTTTGCGATCAATACCCCCCTCCAAAAAAAACCACGATTCTGACCAGCGTTCCTACTTACTGGAAACGCTTCAGAATCGTGTTTTCCAAAAAGACCACTCTAAAACCCGTGTCAGGAAAGCCCGGGCTATTTGCTTTTAACCCGGTCCTTTCCTCCACTAATCAATCCAATGAGGATCGGAAGTCGATTCGAGTGTGAACGAGGGTCATATAGCCCGTATCACACTTCGAATCAAAATGTAGTGGGAATGGGGCCTTGTATTCCCTGTCCTCATTTGAATCCTGTGCCTGTCCCCCCAGTTGTTGGATGAGACACTGAATTTGTTTTACTACAACAGGCAGGAAAAGAGAACAGGTGGGGCAAATGTGACAACACAAGAGATGGGTCTGATCAAGCAGCAAGCAACAGAATATAAATAGAGGACAAGATGTTCAGAAACAGAATTGAGATTTGCCAGGTACAGTGGGCAATGGGGAAGCAAGCAAAAGTCGAACAGGCAGGCAGCTGGAAACTGGGCATGACAAGCTGGCAAATCAAGGGGCTACTGGTTTTAGCCAGCCAGCCAGCCAGCCAGAATTGTTCTGGCCTGGCTAGAATTATATTCTCTTGGCTGGTTATCAAAAACTGGTAAAACAGCAAACTTTTTATGAATGAGGAATCTTCCTGCCTTCCTTTTCACAGGCAATAGCACTGTACATCTTTTTCTGCTAAAGAGAACCAAGACACCTGTTCCTTTCTCAGTGCTGAGTTTAATTTCTCAGACAAAATGATAGGATGAATTAATTGCAAGAGCACACATTGGCATAGCATATTCAAGTTCCATGGAAGGATGACAGGAGGGACCCAGTGGAAGAAGTCCAGCAAACTTCATTGCTGAGCACTAACTATTTGATGGCTCACGGGATTTCAGAACAAGCAGCTAAAAGAACAGTAAAGCCTGAACCAGATATGTTTGCAAAACTATAACTGTTCCCCCTCTCCTGGGAATGATGGGAATTTCCCAAACTTTCAGATAATTCAGCAGGGCTTTACAATAGCAGGCTACATGAGGATCAGAAAACTGATTATTCTCGGGCTATTGTCTGCTCTTGAAAGCTTTCTAGTTGGATTAGAAATGTTCTGTCCTCTAAAACAGAATCAGCACTCTGCTCAGAACAACATATCCTCCAACTGTCCTAATTTAGCATGGACAGTCCTGATTAATCCTCCATCATCTCACCTTTTCAGCTGCTTTAAAAATGTCCTGCTTTCTTTCTCCTCCTCCCACTTCCCCCCTTCATCCTGGTTTACTTCTGTTGCTTCACACTGAATTCAAAGTGCAGATGTAATTTGAACTCAGGATTTAACTTTATCACACCAGGCTAACAAGTGAAACTTTAACAGAATAAAAGCATGTTTGGCTGGTACTTATCAGATAATGCTATGCCCATACTTTCTGCTGCCCTGTATTCCATTCGTTACGGTAGTGCTTCTTTTGATTGATGGGCAAACCCCATCAATAGCTCTTAATATCACTATTATAGAGTACCTATATGAATGCAAGAAGTTTCTTCACCTAAGTTACAGCATTACAGCAGTCACATGGTGGGATGGTGCATGATTTCTCTACTCCCCTTCCCACTCGCTATTCCAAAGCAGGCTAATTCTGTTAGATTATTTTAAAATTATTTAAAATTATTATTTTTGATACCTTATATTACTGACTAATATAATATAATATGCCTGTCACTTTGAGAGCCCATAATATTGCTGAGAGATAATAGGATCTCTATGCAGAATGTAATCACATTGACCCCCCCCCCCCCCATGGAATGGAAGCTCTGGATTTGGATGGACATGGAGAGACACTGGTGGACAATATCCAGTCTGTTGGATTTAGGTATTACTGGCTGCTGCTTCACTTATGTTTTTTAATAGATAGCATATTTCACAGAAGGAAGCATGCCATTTTAGCCCATTTGTTCAATATGTGTTTTGCTTTAAATTATTCTTAAATGCCAGAAGTCTTTGGATGGATTTAAATTAGAAATGTTAATAAAGTCATTTTAAAAGGTGTCTTTTTGATATTGAGAACTACACACTGGATGGCCACTCATGCGTTGCCAAAAGGGAGGAAGTGTATAACCAAAAAAGGGGAAATGTATGCTGGAAAATAAGACAAAGTAAGACACAGGCTGTATAAAACTAACATATATGCTAATTTAGAAATAAAGACTGCAATTGAAATAGCAATACAATCCATTTCATCCTAATGTATTGTCCAGGTGCTGTTAATGGGATCCCTGATTCCCCTCTTATATTTCTTTATCTTTAAAACAAACTTGGGGCCGTTCACTCTAGAGAATTGTACCATTTTGGTTTCTCTTTAACTGGCCTGGCTGCATCCTGTGAAATCCTAGGGTTTCTAGCTTGTTGAGGCGGCAACAGAGCTCTTTGGCTGAACATTCTGAATGCTTCTTCCTAAACTTCAAACACCGTTGCTCCATAGGATGTTGCTGTGGCAGCTAAAGTGGAATCATAGTGCTATAACTGTGTAGCATGCAATGGTCCTTGTACTGGACAGCCCTCCAAATAGAAATCATGTTCTAGCCACCCTTCAAACTCAGGCACATCTTCTACAGTTTAGTATGCATGGCCATTCTAACTACATGTAACAGTTACCCCTAAGTTCAACAATAAAGAGGAAAAAGCCAATTTTGCAGACGTACCAGCATTTTAGGACCATGTGACCATTTGGAGCTCTGGAATGTTGAACTTCAGAAGGGGAAATCTCACTTCCAGATATATGCCTTGAGTGGTTTTGAATTCATATTTAATTTCAGTGCTTCTCTATCAACAATGGAAAAGTGCTATCTGAGCTGAATAAGCTGGTCTGTTAGCCTTTGTTTCCATTAACCAAGCTGAGGCAGGCACGTGGATTGAGTAAACTTGGTCACTGGCCTTTAATTCTGGTGATCAAAAGAATGCTGGGCACCTGTACTAAAGAGAATGGGCTATTTGCACATGGTCCCATTCATCCAGGGAATGCGGACAGCTGGCCGGAAAGGGGCTGTGTTGTTTTCTTATGCTTTCATTGACCAGGGAATGTGTAACCACCTGCACTACTTACACAGGCTGGGCAATTTGCCCATTGCTCCCATGAGCAAGAGACATCTCCGGTTTGAACCCTGGGCCACTTTAACGTCTGTGTCCCTTCAAAAGATGGGAAGAGAATGGGGGGGGGGGGGACAGGGATGGTCTTCTTTGAGAAGAGCCAAAGAAATGCATGAAATTCATTGCAGACTTTTCTGCAATGCTTTGTGAGGCATAGAGCTCTCGAGTCAGACAGCTGATTTCCATTATTTTTACAAGGTTTTATCTACCATGGATTATTGGCACATAGTGGAGGCCTTTAAACCTTCAGAAGCTAAACCCTCATTCTTGAAGACAACGAGAAATGGGGGAAATGTTAGCGCAGCTTTTACTTTCACTTCACAGATAAGAGCTCCAGACAGAGGTTGCTGCTGTTGCCCAAAAATACAGGGTGTGTGAGAGAACTCAAAGTACTTTTGTTGGCAGTAAAAACATTAGTTTCTGAATCTGAAAAAAATTATTCATAAACTGTAGCTTCAAAACAATCTTTTGTTTTGTTTTATTTTTCAATCACAGTGGAGGTTTGTTTGTTTTCTGCTTCAAGGAACCCTTTTGTGTCAGTGGCTTGAGTACTTCCATGAACACATCATGTGCACAAACAGAGAATCCTTCCCAAATTGCAATTCTCAGGATTCTTGGTGGGAAGCCATGTCAGTCAGACTGCTGTAAAAAACACTCTTTATGTTTTTCACAGATGCACCCTCTCTTAACTACATGATTTTGTTTCATCATCACTTTCTTTCTCTCTCTTCCTCTTTTTCTCCCTCTCCAGGTGATTTTTCGTGCCTTAACACCTACCAACAAAATTGAAGATCCATACAGTCCTGAAGCGCAAGATCTCCTGAAGCTCACCAATTTGCGGCTCTTACTATTAAAGAGGCAGGAATGTCCCTGCCAAGGCCCAGGGCTGCTGGAGAAGCCCCACCGGTTTGCCCATTATGCCATCTATGACCTAATTGTCCGGGGCAGCTGTTTTTGTAATGGCCATGCAGAAGAATGTCAGCTTCCCAATGGGACAGGTGTTGTTGACAATGTGGTGAGTATTAATGTTGTCATGACTTATGAAGTCTGGGGATGTGGGGGGGACACCTCTGCAAAGCTAACACATTGGTTTTATCCATGTGGCTAAAGCTTAGAGACCATAAGCACTTGTATGTTGCCAGTGTAAGTATTTCTAAGCAAAAACATTCCCTACCTATACACAAAACCACAGTTCATATTGTGGGTTCTTTTAAGCAAAAAGCCCCAGGGTTTATGCTAAACCTTCTCTAAACATAACTGGCTGACATTTCGCTCCACTGAGAAAGAGTACTGTAGGAAAAACACTTCTATATGGTCAGCTGAACATTTATTTATTTATTATAATTTTTTAAATCCCACCTGAGGACTTACAAGTAATATCAAAGTAATCAAATAACAGTAAAACAGTATTGGATATATCAGTTCTTTATTTCTCTGCCCACAGAGCAGCTGGAGTTGAGGTAATGTAAGGGATCTACAGTTCAGCTAAAGAAAGTTATAAGGTTTTTCTTGTCTTTGTCGCTTTCCTGTTTGTCTTCACATACAAAGTGTTATCAAGTAATTTGAAAGATTAGATGGTAAATGATTTTAACTTTATCAGAGCACCTCCATTTAGAGTCTCTCTCACTTGTGGTGGAAGGAGCCACAAAATAATGAGTTCATTTTGTACCCCTGCTTGAGCAAATCAGGGCCAGACCTCACATAGAATACTGTGTCTACTTCTGTGCTTCAGACTTTAAGAAGGACATTGACAAGATGAACATGGCTGGATGAGGTCAACCAAGATGGTAAAATACTTGGAAAGCAAGCCCTATGAGAAATGACTTAGGAGCTGGATATATTTAGCTTGGAGAAGAGAAGTCTGAGAGATGATATGAAGTCAGGTTCAGGTATCTGAAGGGCTGTGGTGAAAAAAGATGAACATCTTTTCCGCTGTTCCACTGGGTTAGACACTACCAATAGATTCAAATTACAAGAAAGGAAATTCCACCAAAAGATTAGGAAGAACTTCCTGACATAAGAGCCGTTCAACCATGGAACTGATTACCTTGGAATGTGCTGGGATCTCTTTTGCTGGAGATTTTTAAACAGAGATTGGATGATCACCTGTTGGGCATACGTTAGCAGGGAGTTCCTATACTCTCAAGGATTTAGACTAGTTGACCTTTGGCATTCCTTCCACTCTGTGATTCTACAAAAGCTCACATTTGTAACATGAACTCCTTGTGCATCCTCCTTCAGATTTCAGAAATATCTAATGCCCAATACATACAGGCACTTTATGGTGCCCCTGTCATGTGCTAGGGTTGCCCAGGAGCAGAGCCAATAGATGCTCTCCAACCTTAGCACGTGACGAAGGCATCCTTGCTCTGCAGCACTATACACACAGTGCTCATAGCAATGATGTTGCAGGTGTGCAGAAACTAAAAGAAGCTGTGCACCTGTGATGTCATGAACGCACTGGCTGGAGCTTCGTACGTTGCAACTGTGACACAGAAAGGATCCCGGTTTTGGCACTCCTTTTTCTGCCACACCTTTACTACCTCATCTGGTTGCTTTGGTGAAGCTGTGCCGGAAAAGGAGACGCTCCAGATTGCCCTTTTTGGGTGGTCTGTAAAGCCCCTAAGACTCTTTAACCTATTTTTAAAATCCAGATAGATTTACATATATGAAATGTTTAAGAAAGCTAAAAGATTGTTGATTGTATGAACTTGAACTCCTAGCACTCCTAGCACAACAAGGGAAATATGATATAATAGGCATCACTGAAACCTGGTGGGATAAGTCTCATGATTGGAATGTAGAAATAGAGGGGTATAACCTTTTTAAGAGAAACAGGCCAAGCAGGAAAGGAGGAGGAATAGCATTATATGTCAGGGATATTTACACCAGTGAAGAGATCCAGGAAGTCAATACTGGAAGCCAGGTGGAGAGCATCTGGATAAAAATTAAAGGAGAGGGAAACAACAGGGATATTACTGTGGGAGTCTACTACAGACCCCCGACTCAGGCAGAGGAATTGAATGATGCCTTTCTAGAACAGATAAACACATACTCAGAAAGGAGAGATGTAGTAGTGATGGGTGACTTCAACTACCCTGATATTTGCTGGAAGTCAAACTCAGCCAAATCCTCAAGGTCTAGCAAATTCCTCACTTGCCTGGAAGACAATTTCATTGTCCAAAAGGTGGAAGAGGCAACAAGGGGATCAGCCATTTTAGATCTTATCTAAACCAACAGGGAAGACCTAGTTGATGGGGTGCAAGTGGTTGGATCCTTAGGTGGAAGTGACCATGTTCTCCTGGAGTTTGTTATGCAGTGGAAGGGAGAAGCTAGGCATAGTCAGACACGCACTCTAGACTTTAGGAGAGCTAATTTCAATAAACTTAGAGAAATACTGGGAGTGATCCCATGGTCAGGAATACTAAAAGAAAAGGGAGTTCAAGACGGATGGGAGTTCCTCAAAAGGGAGATACTAAAGGGACAATTTCAGACAGTTCCAATGAGGAAGAAAAATGGAAGATGTCTCAAGAAGCCAGGATGGATGACTAAGGAACTTTCAAATGAGCTAAGTTTTAAACGGAACATGTATAAGAAATGGAAAAATGGAGAAATCACGAAAGAGGAATTTAAACAAATAGCCAGCACATGTAGGGGTAAAGTCAGAAAAGCTAAAGCGCAGAATGAACTCAGGCTTGCTAGAGAGGTTAAGAACAATAAAAAGGGCTTGTTTGGATATGTCCGCAGCAAAAGGAAGAAGAAGGAAACAGTAGGGCCACTGCGTACAGAAGATGGCAAAATGCTAACAGGGGACAGAGAAAAGGCAGAATTACTCAACACCTTCTTTGCTTCAGTCTTCTCAGAAAAGGAAAAGGGTGCTCAACCTAAGGATAATGGAGCAGAAGACAGAATAGGGGAATTTCAGCACAGAATAAGTAAAGAGATAGTACAGGAATACTTGGTTAACCTAAATGAATATAAATCTCCAGGACCAGATGAACTACATCCTAGAGTATTAAAAGAACTAGCAAATGTAATATCAGAGCCATTGGCAATAATCTTTGAGAACTCCTGGAGAACAGGAGAAGTCCCAGAAGACTGGAGGAGGGCAAACGTTGTCCCCATCTTCAAAAAGGGAAAAAAAGAGGATCCCAACAATTATCGTCCAGTTAGTCTGACATCAATTCCAGGAAAGGTGCTAGAGCAGATCATTAAGCAGAGAGTCTGCGAACATTTAGAAGCCAATGCCATAATCACAAAAAGCCAACATGGGTTTCAGAAAAAGAAGTCATGCCAAACGAACCTGATCTCTTTTTTTGATAAAATTACCAGCTTGGTAGATGAAGGGAATGCTGTGGATATAGTATACCTCGATTTCAGTAAGGCCTTTGACAAGGTTCCCCATGACATTCTTGCAAACAAGCTTGCAAAATGTGGGATAGACAAGTTAACTGTTACATGGATTTGTAATTGGTTGAGTGGCCGAACTCAAAGGGTGCTCAACAATGGCTCCTTTTCATCCTGGAGAGAAGTGACCAGTGGAGTCCCACAGGGTTCTGTCCTGGGCCCAGTGCTATTCAACATCTTTATTAACGATTTGGATGACAGAATTGGGGGCATACTTATCAAATTTGCAGATGACACTAAACTGGGAGGAGTAGCTAATACCCCAGAGGATAGGATCAAAATTCAAAATGACCTGAATAGACTAGAAAGCTGGGCCAGTGCTAACAAAATGAAATTCAATACGGAGAAATGTAAGGTTCTGCACTTAGGGCGGAAAAATGAAATGCACAGATATAGGATGGGGGACACCTGGCTGAATGAGACCACATGTGAAAGGGATCTAGGAGTCCAAGTAGACCATAAGCTGAACATGAGTCAACAGTGTGATGCGGCAGCTAAAAAAGCCAATGCAATTTTAGGCTGCATCAATAGAAGTATAGTTTCTAGATCAAGGGAAGTTATAGTGCCACTCTATTCTGCTTTGGTCAGGCCCCACCTGGAATACTGTGTCCAGTTCTGGGCACCACAATTCAAAAAGGATGTGGAGAAACTGGAGCATGTCCAAAGGAGGGCAACTAAGATGGTGAAGGGTCTGGAAACCTTGCCCTATGAAGAACGCCTTAGGGAGCTGGGGATGTTTAGCCTGGAGAAGAGAAGGTTAAGAGGTGATATGATAGCCCTGTTTAAATATTTGAAGGGATGTCATATTGAGGAGGGAGCAAGCTTGTTTTCTGCTGCTGCAGAGACTAGAACGCGGAACAATGGATGCAAACTGCAGGAAAAGAGATTCCACCTCAACATTAGGAGGAACTTCCTGACAGTAAGGGCTGTTCGACAGTGGAACACACTCCCTCGGAGTGTGGTGGAGTCTCCTTCCTTAGGGGTCTTTAAGCAGAGGCTGGATGGCCATCTGTCAGGGATGCTTTGACTTGGAGTTCCTGCATGGCAGGGGGTTGGACTGGATGGCCCTTGTGGTCTCTTCCAACTCTATGATTCTATGATTCTATTTACTGGGGTAGGTGAATAACAGGATACAGATAGAGTTCACCATTCTACAGATAAGACTCACCAGTGTAATACATCTGAAAAACACAGACACACCTTTGCTCGTACAGAAAACAGATTATTATAGGAAAACAAATTTGGGACTACCACTCATTACATTGAGAAAGTCATGCAGTATCTGGTGAAATTAAAGTGGGAAGCTTTTCTTATAAACTAGGATACTCATTTACCTTAAAAGTAACTTTAGTTCATATAAATGAAGAGGTAAGCATCTTAAAATCACCTGCTGTGTTGGTAACTATGGCAAACTCCATGCATATGAAATGCCTGCTTTAAATTTTTAATTTTTTAAAAATTACTATTAAAAATGCACCAGCTACTGCAGTTCTTAAAATATATATTAAGAAAAAACCTAGAGGGAATGTTAAATCCTCTTCTTATTAACAGTTGCTTTCAGTTCGAACCTTATTTTGGCCTCTAGAGAAATGCCAGATTTGCAAAGAGTCTGGGAATTAGTCGGTTTTTGGATAAGCTGGGAACAAGTTTATAATTACATCTAAAACAAAATGACAGAATGAGGGCAAATTTGCAAAGCTCATTTGGGTTTTGTGACTTACTTTACCTAGATGTATAAAAAAATGTAAAGATCCTTTTTCTTCGTTTTCATCTTTCCCAGCAGCTTAAATGAAAGGATAAAATGGGCCTGGCACATGATGACATAACTAGTAAAATTCCTACCACTGTGCCAGTTAGGATGCTTGTAAAGAGAAGCAACTGCTCTTATACGATATGACAGGATCACTGTATATACGAGGGGATGCTGTCCCTAGTCATGTGACAGCAACTCTGGGATGTCCATAAACTTTCTACCCACATCTGTGGCCCCAATATAAGCCTGGATATAGATATGGATATAGATCCATGGGAGTTACATTGCATTACTTGTGAATTTCTCATTAGTGTAGGCCAAATCACCAGAGCACCATGCAGATTTGACTGCAACAGATGTAATGCTACCTTTCTTCATAGGAGTGGATAATAGGTATTTGCATATATGCATGAAAGTGGAAGGAAAACCATTGGAGGGTTGAACTGGATAGCTCTTTGAGTCTCTTCCAAATCTATGATTCTATAATCCTGTGGCTCCCTGATGAACACAGAAACAGGTTTTGTCTTTCCCCATCATCCAAATTCATGCCCTAAAACATTTGATAGATGAAAAGAAAGGCACATGTGGGCATGCAACCTCAGAGTGTGGTCAGAACTGCATGTTCGGGCAACAAGCAGGCAAAAGTTATTAATGAAAATGAACTGAAAAAGTACAGTTTTAAGCAGATAAGGCTTGGAATTTTCACACTGTTTAGGGGAATCCTGGGGAAAAAATAATATAAATCAATATAATATACTATGTGTGTTCACGTGTACATAACATGATGAACAACAGATATGTATTATGTTTTTAATAATGCTGTAATCTCGCCTCGATCTGTAGGGAGAGGCGGGAAATATAATTAAATTTTATTATTATTATTATTTATTATAATATCATATAATGTTAATTGCTGTCACATTGGCTTAAGGTGACCTTGTGATTGAAGGCAGTTTGTTTGCACATTGTACTATGACTATGGAGACCAAGGTTTGAATCCCCACTCAACCATTGAAACTCCCTGGGTGACCTTGGGCAAGTCGCACACTCTAAGCCTCCGAGGAGGGCAAAGGCAAACCCACTTTGAACAAATCTTGCCAAGAAAACCCCATGGAAGAAATGCCTTAGGGTCACCATAAGTCAGAAATGACTTGAAGGCACACAACAACAGCAATGAATGAGAGACCTCAAAGACCCTATCATCTACAGCCCTGCTCAGGTCTTGCAGATTCAGAACTATGGCTTCCTTGTCTGAGTCTATGCATCTGGAATGTGGCCTTCCTCTTTTCCTACTGCCTTCTACTTTACCAAGCATTATTATATTTTCTAGTGAGTCATGTCTTCTTGTGATGTATCCAATGTACAATAGTCTCAATTTAGTCATCTTTGCTTCTAGGGAGAGTTCAGGCTTGATTTCTTCTAGGATCTGTTTTATTTATTTAATGTGTTTGCCTCCTAGTCATATAGCATCCCCATTCTTCATTTAAATTTCCCTTTGATTTCTAGATATATTGTGGAAGTCTGTTGTTCTTCCATTTATATTGTCACATTCTATTTTTATGCATTGATTATTGACAAACTGGAGTGTGTCCAGAGGAGGGCAACCAAGACGGTGAAAGGTCTGGAAACCATGCCTTATGAGCTGGGCATATTCAGCCTGGAGAAGAGAAGGTTAAGGTGTGATACGATAACTATGTTTAAATATTTGAAGGGATATCACATTGAAGATGACACAAGCTTGTTTTCTGTTGCTCCAGAGACTAGGACACAGACCAATGGATTCAAATTACAGGAAGAGAGATTCCACCTCAACATTAGGAAGAAATTCCTGATGGTGAGAGCTGTTCAACTGTGGAACACGCTGCCTCAGAGTACAGTAGAGTCTCCTTCTTTTGAGATTTTTAAACAGAGGTTGGATGGAAATTGTCAGGAGTGCTTCGACTGTGTGTTCCTGCTTGTCGGGGAAAATTGATGGCCCTTGAGGTCTCTTCCAACTCTATGATTCTGTTATTCTAGTAGTTCTCCCTGTCCCTGTGCCCAAGTCACCAAACAGTTGCATTCAGGGCTCTGGCTCTCTTTCTGTCCCTTTTTACTTTTGTTTATCATCTCTCCTTTACTGCTTTAAGAGTTTTATGTTTCATCCATCAAGGCTTCTCTCTCTCTCTCTCTCTCTCTCTCTCTCTCTCTCTTTCTCTCTCTTTTGGCTGCAGATAGTGCCTTGTATTTCTCCTTGGCAATGTCTTTAGCATCAGACCAGAGTTCTTCTCTCCCCCTGGGGAGTTAGGGTTAGGTGTGCAAATTTATTTGAACATTACCTTTAAATTCTATGGGGATGTTTTCCAGGTTGTATTTGGTTTATTGTTCTTCTTTAGCTTTACTCTAAATTTTGATATTAACACTGAATGACTGCAGCATCTTCTCCTTTGCTCTTACTCTACCTTCTCCTTCCTCTCACAGAACAGGAAAGCAGGCTCTTTCTGCTGAACTAACTGCAGGTAAAGTGTGATGAACTCAGTTTATAGGCTGCATGTGGGTGAGAGGCAGAAGTAGGTGGAAATTAATACTCTTTAAAGGCCCATTCCCACTTGTGGAAAAACCCACATTGGAACCGGGCTGTGCTTCGCTTAGGAAAGCGATTCCGAAAGGCCCTTGTTCACACTATGAAAAGGGACCTTGTTTGGAACCGCTTTCTTAGCCGGGAACGCTTGTCGTTCCCACTGGAGCTGCCATGTAAGGTGACAGCCCTCAACGCCCCAACGCCTTCCCGGAGGGGATTCTTTTTTATTGGGGGGTTATTGATCGCAAAATCAATCTTGTGCATTTGTGATCAGTATAATGAAGAAAAAGAGGGAAAAAAGGAAGGAAGGGGGATGGAAGGAAGGAAGAAAGGAAGGACCCCCCAGGAGCAAGTGTGAGTGTGTGTTTTTTTCTTTTTCTTCATTATACTGATTGCAAATGCACAAGATTGCAAATGCACAAGATCACAAATGCACAAGATTGCAAATGCACAAGATTGATTTTGCAATCAATACCCCCTTCCAAAAAGAAAAAGAAAAAAACAACACGATTCTGACCAACATTCCCACTTACTGGAAACGCTTCAGAATCGTGTTTTCCGAAAAAGACCACTTTAAAACTAGTGTCAGGGAAGCCGGGGTTTTTGCTTTTAACCCGGTCCTTTCCTCCACTAATCGATCCAATGAGGATCGGAAGTCAATTGGAGTGTGAACAAGGGTCATATAGCCCGCTTCACACTTCGAATCAAAATGTAGTGGGAATGGGGCCTCTGACTAGCTGAGAATGCAAAGAACTAGCCATGGCTTTTTTGACTGATTTGTGCTAGTTATAGCCTGTGCAAACAGTTTCTAACTTGCATTCTTTACCCTGTGAAAGACACTTAGCACCAACATTTTTTAGCCATTGAGAAATTCAACAGACTTCCTTTCTGAGCAGAGAGCATAATTCTGAGGGCTTGCCTACATGACCTAAATATTCAATATTCATTTGTCCACCTATGGGGAAAGGGTTCAAAGCACCAATTCCTGCCCAAGAAATTTAAAGTTTTAAAGCACTAGTGAACACTCTGTGGGAAGAAGTACTGGAGTCTGGGGAGTTTCTTTGGCAGGAGAGAAATATATGAAGAGGGTCTGGTAATCTGAAAGAGTTGGTACTAGAGCCTTTACTTTCAACATTATTGTCAGTCACTTTTTAACATCAGCAACATAGTACAACTTCTGGACAATATAAATTTTTGAACTCCTGGAGTTTTATTTTAAAGCAAAGCATTAAAAAACCTGCACATTTTTTTAAAAAATCTGGTTGTATATTTTTAAAAGCCCTAGCTATGTACTCTAATGCATTTATGAGCTTGAAAACCCAGACACAGTACTTCATGGGAAGAATTTGAACCAAAGCTTTTAGAGGGGGAAAAAAAGACAGCAAATTACACACTGTAATGAAGAGAGAGATACGGGAACTTTATTTTTCAGAGATATTTAGAAAGGTAAGTAGAGCAAAATTCCAACCATTTAACCAGAAGCAAGCTACAGTGCATCGCTTCACAGCTGAGCTCAGCCAATTCCCTTGTTCTCATCTAAAATCTAAAAGCCAAAGAGTTTGAATGCTTTAATCTTCTCCTAGGGTGGCATCATGAAGTCAAGGACTCCCTTCACAATGAGTATCATGTTCCTCCAGATTTTTGCAATTCTGGATTGTTTTTTTCCTACATGGAAGTATCTGACTTCCATTTATTTGTTTCATCTTTAGAAGTCAGCATGATGGTATTAACAATAACTGAATGGATTTCAAAACATTTAAGCAAAAATCTGAGCTACCACACCTCATTCTCTGGTATAAATCTAGGATTCATCCTAGTATCATAGCAACAGAAGATGTTATTAAACTCCACCCTAATGAATGTGGACCCACTTAAAGAAAAACTCAATAAAGGGAACTAAACTGCTAAATATACTAATGGTGAGGTTTCAAAGGATGAATAGTCTGTTAAGTTAATACAGCTGGAAGAAAAATAAATACTCTGCTCATTACAAAAGAAAACACATTACAGCCCATGCTATTGGCCCAGTGATTGTAAACCACTACTGGATTTCTCTTTTTATTTTGTTTATTTTCCAATACATGGGCCACAAAATGACTTTATCCAGCAGAAACTGTATTTAAAAAAACTAAAAATGCATAAATTACTCATTTCTCATGAAAGGAATCCATCCTGGTATGCATAATGAAACATTCCCCTCCCCACTTTATGAGAATAAACTTAGCGAATTATCCCATTGAATTTCATGAGTGTTGAACAGTGCATTCCATTTTTGGTAATTTCATCCATGTTGCTTTGATGCTGTTCTTTAAACATGACATCCCATTTGGAGATACTTGGTGTAACCATCTTCTCTGTGGTAACTCTCTTGATTTTGTTGCTGCTGCAACATTGTGGATGACCCCCCAAAATGCTACTAAGCACGCAAATTCAGATAGATAAATAAAGCATATATATTAAATGAAAAATAAGAACATTAGTGAGGGATGAATAAGACAGAATTGTGGATGACTGAATAGCAATATGTTAAATAGTAATTGTTGGAGTACATGCATAAAAATAATCCTGTAGAATTTATAAACAGTATGCTGTAAAAGTATAAGATGTTTTAATATGTTATAAAATGACAGGTTTTCAGTATATTCCTGTTTCAAAAACCACCCCTTTCACTCATTTTTCTGACAGAACATAAGGAAGAATCAAAAACACAAGCCTGCAATGATTTTTATTTTTGCAATATTGTTTTTAATGTATTTTGGGATGCTGGTTTTTTTAAAAAATCCAATAAAAATGTCATTCCACAGCACAGGTTGCAGCTGGGTGCAAGCCATACTCCACCAGTACTTTTTAGAAGCCAGAAAGTTTTCCTTCTAAAAAGTGCTGACAGAGTGTGGCTTGGACTTGGGCTGATGGCATCTCGTGATTTAGTGGTGATATAGTGTGCAGTAGTCCCCGCCTTTATCCCATGTCCCGGCTGCAGCCTGGGAGGCTCGAGCCAATTTAAACCGCCAAGCCATAAACTCCAAAGTTTCTTATTCTTTCCCAATGAGCTTCATACTGGGAAACATTGCTGGGACAATGCCCTTTGGTAATTTGTGTTCCAAAAACACCAGTTTCCAGAACAAGGTGCTTAAAGACATGTAGCCTGAGCAAGTGTAATAAAAAGGATGCAGGAACAGCATAGAAACAATGGCTGGCATCCTGCATTTCAGTTACAGATTCGTAATCTAGAGTAACTGCTGCATATTCAACTATGCTATCTAACTATGCATATTCATCTATCAGTATTGACATGATCACAAATGTCATCAAACTCACCTTAAGCTCAAGATTTGTTTCACTTTTATGGTTTCATTCAATGGCTGTGAGGGAAATATGGAAATGGGTGAGTTTTCTTCCAGGTGAGTTACAGATTCTTTACTCAGCTAGTTTGAATCTTTTTAATGAGAAATTCATAAAGTAGGTAAGCCAGGGAACAGAGTTATATCACCAAAACTGCCCAATAGGTTGCATGTAAAATTTATGTAATTAATGGGTACTGAGGGATCATATTTTCCAGAGCAACAAAATACAGTGGGACCTTGTTATTCGCTGGGGTTTGGTTCCAGGATCCCCTGCAGATAACAAAATTAGTGGATGCTCAAGTCCCATTAAATATAATGGCAGAGCAAAATGGTGTCTCTTATATAAAATGGCAAAATGAAGGTTTGCTTTTTTGAATTTATACTTTTTGGGAATATTTTCAAGCCGTGAATGCTTCAATTTGTGGATAAAATAATCTGTGAATAAGGAGGGCCAACTGTATAGCAGTTTGAGTGTGGTGATAATGTGATATTTCTATCCCAGAAGCACTGAACAGAAAGAGAGATGTTTGGGTCTCATAACAAATAAGTAACAATTTTGCATTTATTTTGCAAAGGTCTGAAAAAATTCTTAATGCTGAGTATCCTGATGAAACATGGCAGTCCATGAACACACAAAAAAAGAAAGGGTTTCATATTTGAAGTATAAACAACAGGATAGAATTCCATAAAATCAGTCCTTAGTACATATCCCAGACTGTAATCTCACAAATCTCTTTCCTTGGCACAAGCAAAGTAGTCATTCGGTTATGCTTTTACATCAAAGAAAGAGGCAAAAAGAAAGTATAATAAAGATACAAAATACCCTTTAAACCAATTTGAATGATATCAAAGGGCATCTTATAGTGTTTTAGGTAAACAAAAATATTTCCTTTTTAAAGATATTTAATGCGTCCTAGGTAATGTTGGTTGGTAATGCTGATGTTCTAGTAGAAGTGGGCTACCTTGTGATAGATAAGTCAGCAATTTCCTGTCTGATCAGGGTAGCATCCTAAAAGTAGTACTCATTTCAGTCTTGGACAGACAGGTGCTGACAACCTCTGTTCACCGATTTTTACTGGATATACTTTCCCTGCTTTCCCCTTTTTTTGAGTGGAAGTATCTTAACATGATGATTCATGGTTTTATAGCCTTTGGGATTGAATGTTGTCGTGCCCTTGTAGGAGATTCTTAGAAAATGCTATTGCCTATCCCTTAGTAGACATAGAAAAGTGGCAATATTGCCTATTCAACCTAAACAATATTTAGGAGTTTTCCAAGGCCAGAGTCCTCTTAGTACACTATTCTGGCCTAATTGTTTCTTATGCCAATAGTTCATATTTTGCAGAGTTGTGCCACAGTGGCAGGGGTAGGCAGAGAAAGTCTTTGTGTTGCTTTCAGGGAGGAAAACTGCTGGATCCATGAGACAACCTATTTCTTAAGTGACTGGCTTCTGGATGGGACCATGAAGCCATGGTATTCTGGGAAGCTTGCCTGATTTGGAAAATTCTGTATACCGTAAGATAGTTGATTTTCCATGCCAGCCTTGTCAGAACACCTTTTCGACTCCTCACCCATTTCTTCCTACTCCTCTCACATGGAGAAGAGTGTTTTTCAGAGGAGTGGCCCATCCACGTCATTGTTGTTATGTACCTTCAGATCAACTCCACCTTATGATGACCCTATTAGGATCTTGCCAGTCTTTCTTGAAACATTTATTTAGAGGAGGTTTGCCATTGCCTTTCTCTCAGTTTGATAGAATGTGACTCACCCACTGGGTTTCTGTGGGTAAGCAGAGATTTGCAGCCTGGTTTTCTGGTTTTATACAGGCTATGTATGCAAACTGGAATGCTTAAAGCCTGGATGCACAAAGGGGGCTCTCTTCTCCAAGAACTTTCACTCTATATTAGGAGACCAGTGGAAAATTGGAAGGAAAGGGGTAGAGGATACAATTCACCTTCTTGTGTGCTTTATTTCATAATAACTGAGCAGGTCTCTATACTTGGGTAAATGCAGTTTACTGATCAACTTCTCATAAGGAAGAGGAATAATTTCATTTGATCTACATGTTTAGGTAGTACACTAACATCCAAAATCCAAAAAAAAAAAAAAAGTGATATCTTTATTGGTCAACAAAATGCACAAAATGCATGATGCAAAATACATGCTTGCATCAGGTATTTTATGCATTTTGGTTGGCCAATAAAGGTATCACTGTTTTGTGGATTTTGGATGTGAATGTATTTTACTATATGGCCAACACAACTACCCTGGATATCCCTCATGTTTAGATTGGTTAATGTAATCTTCACTTCTTGTACTAATCTGTGGATTGTGCTGATGCCCTTCTCTGAATTTTGCCATGCAGTTCTTGGCTCAAAAATTAGACATAAAAATACTTATATTAGAGAAACCTGTATGCAAAAATACATTCACTTGGGGAAGCTGTGCATATGTTAATAATAATAATAATAATAATAATAATAATAATAATTTATTTGTATTTCCCGCCTCTCCCTTCGGATTGAGGCGGGATTCCAACAGTTAAAACAATAAAACAATCAAAATACAATGTGCAATACATCAATATAATGTACTACAACAATATATACCATTAATCTAAAAACAACAACATTCATTCAGTCCTAGCTGCAGATTATTATAACTATCTGTCTAATTTACTACTGTTCGTAAACGTTCTCGGCAATCATAGCAATTCAGATGGATAGCCCCGCCAGAAGAGATCCGTCTTAAGTGCTTTTTAAAAAGCATTTAAGGTGGTAATAAGACGGATCTCTTCTGGCAAGTCATTCCAAAGTTTTGGAGCCACAGCAGAGAATGCTCTCTTAGATGTTAACATCAGTCTTGTATTGATACCTTCTAACAGATTTTTCCCTGATGTTCTGAGGGTGCAGGGTGGATTATGTAGGGAGTGGCGTTCCTTCAAGTAACTCAGGCCCAAGCCATATAGGGCTTTAAAGGTAACAATCAACACTTTGTATTGCGCTCGGAAGCTAATTGATAGCCACTGTAACAATTTTAAGATAGGGGTGATGTGATCTGCTCTTGTAGCCCGTGAGCAACCTGGCTGCTGCATTCTGAATCAGTTGAAGCTTCCAGACTTGGTACAAAGCTAGCCCCATGTAGAGCGCATTACAGAAATTTAATCGAGAGATTACCAGTGCATATATCAATGTTTCAAGGTCCTCTCTGCCCAGGTAGGGACACAGCTGGTGTATCAGCCAAAGCTGATACCACGCACTCCTGGCAGTTGCCTCCACCTGTGAAGTCAGCTGGAGGGACGAATCCAGGAGTACGCCCAGACTACGAACTTTGTCCTTTAGGAGAAGTGTGACCCTGTCCAGGACAGGTTGACAAATTTCCATCCCTGGGTTAGGAGAACCTATCACAAGTACCTCCGTTTTCTCTGGATTCAGCCTGAGTTTGTTTTCCCTCATCCAGCCCATTACCGACTCCAGGCAGGAATTCAGAGGGGAGATGCCATCTTTGGTCGCTGCCACAGCCAGAGACATAGAGTATGTGTGTGTCATCAGCATATTGATAACACCACGCCCCATGTCTCTGGATGATCTCTCCCAGTGGCTTCGTGTAAATGTTAAATAGCATGGGGGACAGAATGGCACCCTGAGGGACACCAGATGTCAGCTCTCTTTTACGAGAGCAGCCATCTCCCAGCATCACCATCTGGAACCTGCCCGAAAGGTAGGAACGGAACCACTGCAAAACAGTGCCCCTGATTCCCAACTCCCTCAGGCATTCCAGAAGGATACCGTGGTCTACAGTATTGAATGCCGCTGAGATGTCCAAGAGCACCAACAGCACTTCCCCTATCGATGCCCAGATGGAGATCATCGACCAAGGCTGTCTCAACTCTGTATCCCGTCCTGAAGCCGGTTTGAAATGGGTCTGGATAATCAGCTTCCTCCAAGACAAAATGTTAGGTGAGATGGCATACAAACAGGATATGTTAGTGGAAACTTCATACAAAAATAATTTTGCATCTTTCAGATGAGTTTTTAGGAATATTTTGATCTGATGCAGAATGTGAAAATGAAATGAGCCAGAAATAGGTTGGCTCTGTACCCATAAATTCTGGGTATAATTCAAGTTTTTGCTTCTTACTTGGAAAGCCTTCCACAACATAACTCAGAGACCACTTCTCCCACAGTAGGCCAGACCTTGCTTTTATGTTGTAGGAAGGTACTTTTGGGGTTTGTTCGCTTACATGACACAAACTGAAGATTCCTGCAGCCAGAACACTCTTTTAGAAGTGCTCTTATTGTGGAATGGCCTCCTCGAGTAAGGACTACTATGAAAGGCATTCTTTCCATTCTTTATGAAGTGCAGCCCACCTGTACCTATTTGTCCTCAAAGAAGTGAAGACTGTGATCCCAGAAGCCAAACCTCTCCCATCTATACCAGCTACATAGCCAGTCATTCACTTTTAGTATCTTCCTATCCCTGTGTGGTCCTCTATCCTCTGGCAGAATTGATGAGAACACCACCTGTGCCTCAGGCCCCTTCAGTTCCCTGCCCAAAGCTTCATAGTCAAGAGTGATCTGCTAAAAGATGTTCTTGGCTATGTCATTGGTACCCATATGACCAAGGAGAAGGGTGTACTGATCTGTGTTCTTGGTGAGTTCTGGCAAATTGTCAGTGACATCCCAGATATGTGCTCCAGGAAGATAGCACACTTCCCAGTTCATCTTATTGGTGGCATACACAGGTGTTTCTGTACCCCTGAGCAATGAGTCCCTAACCACCAGCCCCTTTATTTTCTTGATGTTGTGACTGGTAGTTGCCTTGACTCCTTCCTTGACATGTGGTAGACTTTATTGCTGGTTTCCTGTTTCAGTATCTTCATTGCTTATATCCTAATGATGTAGATTTTGAATCCCTTCTTTGTGGTCTGCTCCTGACAGTGATTTTCCTCCAGGGTGTTTCTCACTGTTACATGTCCCTTCATTTTCCTTGCCATTTTCATCCTGTCAGTTTTGCATGATCAGTGTTCCCTGTGTTCTATTCAGGAAGGTTTTCTCTGATGTATCAAAGTCACCACATTGTACCTGTAGTTCACTGACCTTCTCTTCCAAGAGAGCTACCAATTTTTACTTGCTGAAGGTGTAGTTGGTGATCTTTTCTGGCAAGAAAATAAACATTGCACATTACACCAAATAACTATAGACACATGGAATGTTTCATTTTTATTTATTTATTTATTTAATGGATTTATATCATGCCTTTCTTCCAAAAAGGGATTCGTTGCAGCTGTTCTGAATTCCTTCTATATGGTCTCCTCCAGACAGTAACTTTTCTCCAGGATAATCAGTATGCAAAGGGATCTTGTAACATCTTTGAGACTAACTGAAAAAAAGAAGAAGCTGGTAGCATGAACTTTCATTCCTACTTCATCATGCATCTGAAGAAGTAGGTCAAGTCTACAAAAGCTCATGCTACCAACTTATTTATTTCAGTTAAGGGCTGTACAAACAGCCCTGAAGCTTCTTCAGCCAGATTGGGATCACGGCAACCTCACACCACGACCCTTATCTGGCCTTCCAAGGACGTAAAAAGGAGCTGCAAAAAGCGGCTCCTTTTTGCATCCTCAAAAGGGTGCCATAGCCACGGTGGCACTGCTATATGGTGCCCCTTCAGCACTGCATCATCTGGATGCAGTGCTGGAGGTGCATCACTACACTGTGTGCCACGGGGGGCGGGGGGGGCAGAGTCAGGCATCAGGAAGCCCAACTATGCCCCAGGCCAGCCTTTCAGGCTGGTCTGGACAGAACCTCAGTCTCAAAGGTGCTACAAGGTCCCTTTGCATACTGATTTTTGAGAGTAACATGGCTATGTCTTTGAATTTCCTCCAGAAATTTACTTTAAGCCTTTGTCACCTTTCCAGCATTTTTCAAAACTTCCCCCTGAAGGGTATAGAGAGGTAGTAGTATCATATGGAAGAAGAAGTAAGAAATGAGGACCATCTCAGATAAATGGATATAGAACATATGCTATCTGCCTCATGCAAAATTTCTTGTCTAGAGTAGCAGAGTTGAAACTTGATTTGTGCAAGATAGAACTTGCTTTTTTCTCTCTCCCCTCGTCTTGGTGACTTGACTGTCACTTTCTTTTGCAGACATTATCTTCCTTTCGAAATACTTTTGTCCCATTACTTCTGATAATCCCCTTACTATTAAGCTTCCACACTATCTGATCCAAGCTGTGCCAGTCTTTTGACCTCAGAATACTGCTGGAGCTACTACGTGTTGTAGCTAGCAATTCACTGAACATATTTTTCTTGGGAGGAAAATTTGGCTGCATATGCCAGTGAGCTGGCTAGCCAAAGATATGTTTAAAAGGCATTTGTAGTTGGTTTGAGAACAATTCAGACCTGTTTTGTGTTGAGGAGAAGACATGGTGCATGTTATATTTTAGAGGCCGCTTCCTTAACTCATTTTGTAAGGGACATGCTACACCTTGCATGAAGATATAACAAACAATTCCCGAACTAACTTTCTTTGTTAGGAGAAGAGATTAGAGTGGGGATATGCCAGTTCGGCCAGCAGATCTTTCAGTTTTAATAGCCCATGCCTTCACCACTGCTTTTTTCTTTTGCCTAACTTTGGGGAATTTACCTATTGGGGGGGGGGAGCATACAAAATAATGACATTGCCTGTCTGCCCCCCCCCCCAAAAGAAAGAATTATTCCCAACTCCATATGAAATTTTCCTTCAGTTCCTATATTTTTAGAAAAGGGGTAGGCAAAGACCTCGCAGGGATGAGATCACAGCAAATACAAGTGTTCCAGAAGTGAACACTTATCAAAATGTTAGAAATTGGGGGATTGAAGGAAAATTTCATTGTGTGGACAGAATTCCTGTTTGGATGGTCATTGCTCTCCTTCTCTTCAGTTGAGTTAACTGAGTGCAGGTACTCCTGCACTTTGAGTTCCATCTGCAGCAACTGAAATAACATTTGGGGAAAGGGGGAAGATGGGAGAAGGAAAGAGAAGCTGGAACATTTTAAAGGCAGCTGTAAACATTGGACAACAGAGGATTACACAGGACTGTCCCTGCCAAATCAGGACAGTTGGAGGGGTATGAAACTGTACAAAATTTAGATGACCCCATAGCACTGCCCAAAAATGTTTCATGGTGAAAGTATTTTTCATAGAAATACATGTGGGTTTTTTTGTCTGGGGTTTGTTTTTGTTTGTTGGTTTGGTTTTTTGGTAAAGAAAATAGATTTTCTGTGAAGGAAGCAGTGGGGTATTTTTTTAAAAAAATATGTAAAATACAGTTCTGTGGTCATAAAATACAGTTCTGTGGTCACTTTTCTGAGTGACACTAAAGTTTTTTTGAGGGGGAGAGTTTGCACAGAAAAACCAGGTGTATGGAAAGCTACTTCAATTGTTTGTTCTTTCATTACTGTTTAACCGGAAAAAGTTACAGGTTACCTGATATTAACATTTAGGGCATAAATAGGCAAAGTGCAGTGCTCCAGATGTTGCACTGCAACTTCCATCAGTCTTAGCTAGTGGAGCCAGTGGGGCAGAATGCCACTTCACCCACCCCGATGTAGGCAAACAATCTTATTAAAAGGTAGGGATTAAAGGGAAGGCTATGGACATTTAAAAGGAAACCAGTTTGATTGCTGGACTGCTTCCCTACTATTGGGGTTGGGTTATTTTAATCACTTCATTGTGGCCTTCTGCTACTTTCATCTCCTCTGCAAAATCACCTCTAATCCTGCCACTAGAGACTTTTGATTGGAAACACTTGTAAAGGCACTTAAGGCTAGTAAACTAGTTTAACTGGCCTCATGCTTTCCTCAAAGCAACATTTTCCATTAAGCACATGCACTTTTTAAAAAAGTAATTAACTTAGTTTGGAACCATTAAAGACCCTGGAAATGAGAACAGAATCCCCTGTAATGTCTTCTGATTTTGTTTCAACCACTATCCTCTGCAAGCTATAACCATCTTCCCCACCCCAACTTAACCAGTCTGATCTAAAAGGTCAGTCTTCACTGCTGATTTCCTCTGTGGTAAATATCAACAAGAAGGCAACATTAACACATTCTCTCAGAAATAATACCTGTGATAAAATAGCAGGAGGGAGTAGGCTGCAGGCTCAATTTATATCCTACTCTAACCAAAGGAATTTCTTGAGCTGTAGGGACAAACTGCCTACTCAGCTTTGAGAATGTCCAGTAAACAGATTTCCATCCCTTGGCCTTGGAGACGGCCAAAGACAGTAATTTTTAAAATTGTGTGATTTGGAAGGCCAGAAATTTTTTTTCTAGTATGCCAGGGACCAGTATCATATTTGTATCAGCATACTTTCCATTTATAGCACGTGGTCCTCCTTGCCACTACAGGGCAGGCTTCAAAGTACGTACTCCCGGTCAGCCAAATTCTTTTGACATATATGGCAGAAAATCCCACAAAGCACCATCTCTGGCAGAAAAAAAGTACAATAATAATTCAGAAACTATATACTGTATTTGCTTCTATTTCAGTAACATCCACAAGTGTTGCCAGAGGTGGCTGCTTCAGTCTGCCTAATAGTTGGGCTCATCTTATTTGTCTTTACAGGCGAAGGAAGGAGAAGGGACAGTATAGCTCATGGTGGGGTATACTAGAAGCTGGAGTTCAATAACATCTGTAAGGTTGCATTTACATCTATAATTTTATGATTTTATGAAATGCTAAAGATTACTTTCCCCACCTACATACAGCAGCATTTATACGTGTTGTCAGTCAGGGACCCTCCTTCGCAGGCCAAGTGGTAATGGACCAGACAAAGGAATCGGGAAGACAGTTTGCAGGACTTACAACTGGATGACACACTACTGAGGTCCCCTTTACACTGTACAATTATAGCACTGTGATTCCACTTTAATTACATAGCTGCATCCCATGGAATCCTGGGATTTGCAGTTTGGTGAAGTGCTACAGCTCACTGGCTGAGAATCTGGAGTACCTCTCCCTAAGCAGCAAATCCCATAGGCAGTTAAAGTTGAAGCATAGGGCTAAAGTTGTGTGCTGTGGAAGGATACTAAATAGTTCAGTTTAGACCTATAGATAAATCTGTAGAAGTTAGGAAAGGGGAAAGAAAGAGAAATAATCTTACATACATGTACAGAGAGAGAGACTCTCTGCTACATTCACTAACTGCCTGCACAAAGATTGAGATAGTGTGTGGTCTTGTAAGGACTGGTGTTAGGATAAATAGCTCCTTGGATGAGAAGCATCTTTGCTGATGCCCCGTTGGGTAATTTTTGCTATGTTATCTTGTGATGTAGAATTTTAAAATCTAAAACAGTGAAGCTATGTCCTACTGACCTTGTCTGGAGAAAGTAACATTAAACTGGAAATGGAAAAAATCACCTCCTTTAAAAGGTAATTAGTGAATGTTCATTTTTGTAATTAGTACTCAGACAGCTTGGAGAAAGTTGAGTAGAGGTAGATTTAAGACACAGTTAACTCCTTTATTTCCCCCTTGCTTACTCCATATTATTAATTCAGCAAACACTGAATTCATTTCAGTACCCCTTCATCCTGATGTCCAAGGCACATGCCCAATTGGCTGACCCCTAAGATTGGCCCTGGATTCTTGACTGTTTAAACAGACCACAAACATACCCTTCAATCATCTGAATTATACAAAAGCAGCTCATGTTACACTTCCACCCTTCTTACTGAATACCAAAGAGAGATTTGGTACTTTATTCACCAAACAGAGATTTGTCATTGGCGCTTGAGCAAATGTGAATTTATATTGTTTTGCAAGAAACCCAATATAAAAAGACTGTCCATTTCTTGAGGCCTGCAAGTGACTTGCTTCTGATGACATGCAAATCTCTCTGTGACCAGCCTTACTTTGGCAACACTACAAAGTGAGCATGCAGCCCAAAGACAAATATTTCTGGTGAATCGGCAACAGTTTCTCAATTCTGGAATGGTTCCAGTATTCAACATTCATTCAACAACGCCAGAAAGGGGAAGCTACCCCGCAAATATATTGATGTCAGCCAGGAAGTGGCAGCACTGGTACCAACAACAGTAGCCATCGTCAACAGGAAAGCGGAGACTAAAGGGAGTAAACAGAAGGGGAAGGAAGCATGAGGTGAAAACAAATGGAAATACGCCTCTGAGCCACAACAGGCTGCGTCACAAATATCCCAGCCAATGTGCTTCACTTTTCTTTCAAAGTGTAGTTTCCATTCCTTTATCATCATGGTGATGCTGGCTGTGAACAAAAGGAATTCTTGATTGGGATCCAGAAATCAAACCATTGTGACAAGAGCCAAATTGCACTGAGCACATTAATCCTACTCTTGTTCAATTGCACTTGTTGCCAGTTAGCTTCTGGTTCTGCCCCCCCCCCCCCCCGGCAAGATGCTGGTTGGTATCTACTAGCAAAATGTCTGTCGTTATGATGCCTTTGCTATGGAAGGAGGGCCAGTATAGCTCAGGAACATTCACTGTGTCTCTACCCTCCCTAAACTCAGTGGCAACTATTTAGAATGGGGATCTAATGTCTGCTAGCTGTATTGCCTCCTGCAACCCTTTACTTTCAAAGCTGAATCCAAATTCCTAGAGGAACAGGCAAGCACAGCTTCATCCTGACTGGGCCCAGCAGCAGAAGAAAAGCCCTCCCTCCATCACAACTACATACCTCTGCTATGGCATCTGAGAGAAAGAAGAAGAACCATCATTTGCATCCTCTGATTTCATGCAAAAACACAAAGCCGAAAAGGAGCTGGAGAGTATCGGTTTTTCTCTGTGCCTTACCACGTGACATCATAGTGCTTAGGTTCTCTTTCTGCTAAAGACAGTCTTCAAAGCAAGACTTTTTTTCTAATAAAAAGATCCATTTGACAAAAGTCTTGCATTAACTACTGTCTCCTACAGAAAGAGAACTGGAGTGCTACATTTTCATACTCTCTGGCTCTGTTTTGGATTTGTTTTCTTGTGCAATAAGGCTCCCCATTCCAACTCCTACTGTCACCCCCTTTTCCTTGTGGATCAGATTGTAAATCTGAGGCCAGGGAACTGTCAAATTAATAATTGTAAAAATCCATGTAAAGTACCATGCTGACACTATATATATATATATATATATATATATATATATCCCTGCTCTATAATGACCGAGAGATCTATCTATCTATCTATCTATCTACACACACACACACAATTGTTGTGTATCTATGTCATTCCTGACATGCCAACCCTAAGGTGAATGTATCATTTCTTAGCAAGATTTCTTCATACAGGGTTTGCCTTTGCCTTCCTCTATGGCTAAGAGAGTGTGATCTGCCCAAGGTCACCCAGTGAGTTTCCATGATCTCCAGAGTCATAGTCCAGTGTTCAAATCACTACAATATACTGGCTCTCACATACACAGAAACAAACAAAGTTCTCTTTGCCACTCTGGAGCAGGGCTGAGCAAGCTGTAGCCCTTCAGATTGGGTTTTTTTTTTTTTTGGACTTCAAATCACCGGCAATCATAGCCCATGGTGGGGGAATACTGGGAGCTGCAATCCAACAACATCTGTGCCCACCCATGCTCTAAAGTGTTATGGAGTGTTGGGGGAGTCGGACCAAATGTTACAAACTGGCTTTCAGGCAAACAGGCACATAAATATTACTGCCTACTTTACATCTATTAAGGTATGTATAAAGATCTTGTAGTACCTTTGAGACTAACTGAAAGAAAAGAAGTTGGCAGCGTGAGCTTTCGTAGACTTCTAAAGTGTTCTCTATACAGATGGAGAGGATGATTCCACTAGCCTTGCCCTCTCATGACATGTTTCTGTACTGGAGGGTAATGACATTCTGAAGGGATGAGCCTCCTCCTTCCATTATTTTCCAGTATCTGAAATCTCATGGAGAGCCTCCACAGATTAAAGAAACCCTCTTGCTCAGGAAGCTCCCTCCTCATAACAGTAAAAACATTTACTGTACACAGATTGGGGCTGCCTGAATAGGGCTTATATCCATATAGACAACTGAGATCCCCCCTTTTGTGCTGAGTTTGCTAGGCCTGTTAGCATGCCACAGTTTAGCTGTTGGTTTGCATGTCTCTCTAAAGGGTTTAAGCATTGCATGTACAGTATTCATGTCATTTCCTGTTTGTTATTCTTAGCCACAACTTTTCTCTTCCTGCATCAGGTAGTCTGCAATTGGTTTGCATTTGTTCCTTCTGCATTTTATAGTCTATTGTACTCTTTCTCTCTACTCCATGTTTGAAGAGCACATTACAGGTCCCTTTGTCATGAGATACTATGAAATCCTTAATATTTGGAAGTAAACCTGCTTCATAGTTATTTACAAAGAAGACTAAACCTGCTTTAGTTCTCTGCTAGAAACAGGATATGTATGTGTGTGTGGGAGGGGGGGGAGTTATGGTGGTAGTGTGGGATTGATTGTTGCTCACCTTCTGCTTGCAAATACTAAATGCTTTTCTCACTCTGCTGTCACATTCCCCAACATGTATGATTCTTCTTGCTTAGGGTATGAGTGATCTTGGATTTGAATTCTGGGCAAGCCTTGTTTACCAAGCTGGTAAGGGATTTTGGAGAATGAAGCATAGCTCCGTGGTACAGAGCAGCTCTGTAGAAGAGCCTTCCCAGGGAAAACAAGACAAGATTTTCTAACAAGATATGTTTAATCATTCAGGCCTTTTAAAAGCTTTGTTTCCCCATTTGTTCCTTGTGATTACTGTAACTGATATTTGTATTTGTTTATGTATGTTTTCAGATTTTTACATGTCTTTTAACACTACACTATAGAAAAGAAGCATTTCCAGAGTAGCTGTGTTGGCCATATAAGAAAGTACAATAATATCCAAAATCCACAAAATAGTGATACGGTTACTGGGACAAACAAAATGCAGTGGAGCTTCAAATAATTGTGACATTTATGTATTTTGGTTGGACCAAGAAAGGTATCACTGTTTCGTGGATTTTGGATGTTATTGTACCAGAACACACCGCCCAGCCTCCCATTAGGTGGATCAGGCTAAACCCACTTTTTTAATACATAGAGCCTGTCTAGATTTAAGACTGAACATTAGGAAATGAGCTATCTACTACTACTATCCTGCATTCTCACTTACTTTCCTTTTGTACCTTCAGTCAGCACAGGCTGGTCACAGGTTGTTACTGCTAGAAAATTTTATCCTGGGGATCTATTTGATGTGTATGGAGTTTCTCCTCCACTAAAATGAAGAGAGAAACCACGTACTTCACACAGAAGATGTGCATACAGGAGATTTGCAGAATGGAGTCTAAAATGAGATGAGGTTATACTGAGGTATGTAGATTAGGAAAGGAATCCCAGCAAATACATTACTGAAAAATTCCAAAGAGGTGACCTCTGAGTCAGAATAGTTATCCTTAACAATATTCCTTTCCAGTCTCCTTTAGTATAAAATATGTAATAACATGGTGTCTTCAACTATGTTGTTAAAATCTGTCCTGGTTTTCTACCATCTGGAAAAGTGCTACATATTTTACCTCTCTCCTTCAACCAATTACTGATGTGTTTCTCTTTAAAGGTGTCTCTCGTTAGAAGCACATCGGTTCTCTTGGCTATTTTAAAGAAATCAAAGGCCTGGGACAGACTGGCCAAAAGGGTCATGTCGCTGCCGATACTAGGGTCCCCATTCAGCCAAGGAAATCCATTGGATGACTTTGGTCAAGTTGCCTCTCTCAGCTTCAGAGGAAGCCAATGGCAAATCTGCAGAGAACCCCCATCTTAGGGGCATCATAAGTCAGAAACAGCTTGAAGGCACACAACACCAACAACAAGAACAATGACATGTATTCAATTTCTCTATATTCAGGGTGACCAGGCATCCTCCTTTTCTAGGACAAGCCCTACATTTCAATCTTCTGACTAGGAGGAATTCCAAAACATCCCCAATTTTGAGCATGGCTAAGAAGCATGAATTTACATTTATATTAGTGTTTTTAGCTTTCATTTTGTAATTTTGTCCATTTTTTCTGAATGGCCTACATTTTGTAGTGTCCTCTCCTCTTTTGCAGTTAGGACTTCCGGTCACCCAGGCTCTATATTTCTCTGTTCAGCCCTTGTTTTATCCTGTCCAGTCCCTCCTTCCCAGTCCTGCAGTTTGTTGAACTGAACTGAAAGCCTCTTTGGTTGAACTGAAATGCTAAAGCCACAGTTATTCAATTGTTTTCTCACCTCTCCCCCCACCAAAAAAACCCCACTTCTTAAATTATAATCACGTTTGGATTTGAAACAGAGACACAGTTCTTCCGCAACCCTCTAGAGAGGTGGTCCATATAATATGCCCTGTATTGTACCCAACATCCTCCCTTGAGACTATCCCAGAGCCAAGTGTGGAGAGGGAAAGGAAGGGAGAAAGAAATGCATACCCTGAAGTCTGTGTTCAGTCTTCCGTGAGGAGGCAGCCAACCGCTCTGGGCACAGTAAATCTGCCAGCTGGCCATAGAGGAGCAATGGCATCAGACTTCACCTGTCACCATATCTGATCTGAAGGGATTAGGAATGAAGAGAGAGAGAGACAAATTGCAGAAGAGAATTGGCAGTGGCCTAGGACAGGAGAGAGGGGTGTGATGGAGTTGGTTTCATGCTGTTGCATTGCATTTTGAAGATTTCCTCTCTTGCCAGTTTCTCTTACTCAAAACGGTTGTGTGTAAGGTTGGGGAGTGGATGAAACATGGCTATTTTGGCTTTCCTTTTGAAAAAAAAAGAAAAAGGAAGCACTAGAGCAAACTGCAACTGGCATGATTAGAGAGATTAAAAGGATTTAAATTAAATTCGTGCCTCTGTCAGAAATGAAATCTCAGACTTCACTTTTATGTGTAGCATGCAATGATGCAGAAACATCCTTGTATAACTGTAGCACTTGGCATCCCAACCCAGGCAGAAGACAGGAAAGAAGAAGGGTTCTGGGTGTTATTGCGATTGTTGTTGTTTTTATTGGAAGGGAAGCAGGCCCCCATTCTGTTCCATCTTCCTTCATCTTTCAGTGAGTACAGATACAAAGTAATCAACATGAACAGTAGTCTGATTTGTGGGTTTTTTTTAACATAATTTAAAAGAAAAGGGGAGGAAAAGCAGCAGAAGACATTCACAGATACTAAGATGATGAGAACAGAACACAAAGAGAGTGAAGGTATTTAAGTGGAAATTATTCTCTTGTGTTATTTGTTGTGTTAAAATTCAGATGGGCCTATCTCACAGAGACAGGTAGAACCACAGCCGGTGAAAAACTGAGCCAGTTCAAGGCATTTGACACCTTTATCTTAATAAGCAAATTATATATACTTCAGTATTTTTATTTTATATGCTGCCTTTCTCCTGGCAGGGGACCCAGGAAGAAAAGGAAGGAAGAAAAGGGTAACAAAAAAGGGTTAAACCAGATAAGCTGATGATGTTATATAGCTGCATCAAGGTGCACAGGGCACAAAGTAAGCCAATTTTTATACAAAAATCACACAAGCAGTTCTCCCCATCCCTGCCTGTAGTTATGCAATAATAACTAAGGAAATAACATTTGCTGCCAATATCTGCTGCCTGGGATGGCCACCTCACTATAAGTACTGTCAGGGCTGACCCAGGTAAGCACACATGTCACTTACAACAGTCAGAAGAATTCAGTCCAATAGCTGATTAGTATATATTTACAAATAGAGTTAATCCTTTTTTTGATTACTAAAGTATAAGTAAATTCTATCACAGTTCTAGTCTGCACTGCAGAAATAATTCAGTTTGACACTGTTTTACCTGCCATGGTTTCATAGTGTCAAGCAGACATAATACATTCATCCCTTTAAAAGGACTTTAAAAAAGGAAGTTAAAACCAGGAATTATAATGATCTGATTCTGTACATAGTCTTACATCAAAGCCTTCCTCTTACACAGTTTTTTTTTTTTGAGGGGGGGGAGGGGGTCGTGGCAGTAAATAGTGAAATCATAAACATTTTATTCATAATTTTTCTTTCAATTTTTCAAAAAAAAAAAAAAGCTTTGGGGGGAAAAACAGAAAAAAGTTTTCTTCTGATTTTTCCAGTTTTTTTCTGGGTCTTCACATGTCAGTTCCATGCCCATAATGTAAGAGTGAATGAAGATGTTTCATTGTACAACTTTTCTGTATATCTTGGGACTTCTGGAAGTCACTACATCCAGTGGGATACAAGGACTTGGGGAGGGGATTGGAGGCATGCTTCCCACTGCCCCTTTCATGTATTAAATGTATGACTGGAGCGCAGTTTGAATGAACATAACTCAAACTCGCCTTTGGATTGCAGTGAATGGATGTTCACCTGCTACCCTAGCACTTTAAAACCTGCCTTTGTACCTATTTTGGAACTCTAGTTCTTTTAGGGCTGTGATGGTTTCATTGTGTTGTGTTTATTTATTCAGTTATTTATTGCTTCATCAGGTCCATGGGATGTGTGTGTGCAGACACAACACTGCAGGACACCATTGTGAGAGATGTGCGCCATTATACAATGACCAGCCATGGGAGCCAGGCGATGGAAAAACAGGGGCACCCAATGAATGCAGAAGTACGTGGGTATGGGGAAGAGGGTTGTGATATAGAGGGCTGTAAAATAATAAATCATTCTGTCCAGTAGCCAAGAGCCAGTTATAAGAGTCAATTATAAGAGCCAATTCACTGAGTCCAGATTTATGATGCTCTAGCAGCAGATGGAGAATGGATTGCTAAGTAACTGCATGACAATCCATTTAATCTCTCTCTCTCTCTCTCTCTCTCTCTCTCTCTCTCTGGTGTGTGTGTGCATTGTGTGCCTTCAAGTTTCTGACTTATGGCGAATCTAAGGCAAACCTAATATTGGGTTTTCTCTTACTTGTCTTAACTTCTTTCTCCTCACACTCCTTCTCGTACCCTCCACTCTGGTAGTCAAGGTCTCCTGTCCCAGCCGAGGATTTCCACTGCCCTGTCCTGGATTCTTCCCTTCTCACTTGCTGCCCCTCACTCCTGGAATCCTCTTTCCCCATATGTGTGCCTCATCACTTCTCTAACCAGTTTCAAAATTGAGTTAAAGACTATATTGTTTAGGGAAGCGTTCCCAGGCACATGCCCTTCTGTGCCCCAGGATGATGTGCCCTAAGTATGTGTTAAGAAGCCGAGCCCTCCCTCCAGTCCATCCGCCTTGGTCCAGGCCTCAGAGGGAGTGAAGAACTGCTGGATTTGATATCCTTTCCCACCACCATTACCTTCTCCTTCTGTCATGTCTCATTAGATTGTAAGCATGAAGGCAGGGGACCGTCTGTACATACAATGATTGTATGTACAGTGCTGTGTAAATTTACAGCACTATATAAATAAACGTTAATAATAATAATAATAAGATTTGTTCAGAGGATGTGTGCTGTTTCCTTCCTCTGAAGCTGAGAGCATGACTTGCCCATGGTCGATCAGTACGTTTCATGTCAGAGCTGGGAATCTAACCCTGGTCTCCAGGGTTGTAGTCCAACATTTAAACCACTACACCACACTTTTGTTAGCACTGTGATTCCACTATAACTGCCAAGGCTCCAAGCTGTGGAATCCTGGGGTTAGTAGTTTGGTGAGTTCTCTTTCTGAAACCTCTTAATGCCCCCACCCCTAAACCGCAAATTCCAGCAACCTGGGTCTATTGAGGCCAAGTGGAGGGCCAATGACAGTATTCAATTAGTGAATTATTTATTACAGTTACTAATGGATAAATATTGGTACAAAAACCCCAGTGCACCTAATTAACAACAGTTAGGGTTTTTTAAAGGCCAACAAGAAATCTGAACTTGCATGGAAGTCAGAAAAATTTTAAGCCACTTTCTCAGTAATATAGCATGACTCACAAACAGAACAAAGCTAGTAGATATTCCTGAGGGAGTTGTTAACTGAGGGAAAAACTGCCTCTTCTAAACAATTTACCAGAACTTTGGGACTTTTAAAAAAAGTAATTTGCTACATATTGTTTGGTATGTTTGCTTTTGTTGGTTTTTCAAAAAGTATTCTATTAACATTCCTTGTTATATTTAGAATGATATTACTACTTTGTACAGTGGGCTTTTGGTATCCGATGGAAGCGCAAGTCCCATTAAATACAATGGCATAGTAAAATGATGTCCCTTGTATAAAATGACAAAATTAGGGTTTGCTTTCAGGAATTTATATATAATTTTTTAATATTTTCAAACTGTGGATGATTGAATCTGTGGTTAAGGAATCCATGGATACAGATGCCCATTTGCATATGAATATTCCAGACTGATACAGCTATGTCTCTGACGCTTTAAGTTACTGCAATGCTAGTAATTTCGTGGTAGAAGGAAAATTTCAAAAAAGTGACTTTTTCAAGCTCTGAATTACATATGTTTGTATGATAAGGTTATTAATAAGAATGTTTTTTTTTCTCTTCTTCCTCCATTCCCACCTGGCAAAATCCAGAGTGCCGCTGTCACAATCATACTGATAGCTGCCATTTTGACCAAAGTATCTGGCTGGCATCAGGAAAGAAGAGTGGAGGTGTCTGTGACAACTGCAAGCACAACACAGAGGGCCACCGGTGTCAAAGATGCAAGCCTGGGTTTTACAGAGACAGAGGGAAACCCATGTCCTCCCCACAGATTTGTAAACGTAAGTCTTTTTTCACCCTGAACACAATATAGAGAATGTGTAGTAAAACTCATTTGAGTATTGCAGAAATAAAATGTGCTTTTTATTCACTTAAAAGATAAGATACTTCCTCCATGCATTAATTTATTGTTGATGGTTTCCACTGTTGTTCCAGGTTAAAAATTCTGGAAATCCCAAGGCTAACTAAGCTTATATTCTGTATGCTGCACATATGATTTCTTTAGCAAATAATGACTTGTTAAAACCGCAAGAAATGCCCTGCAGGAGCAGACCAAAAGTATGTATGCATTTGTTTCCACAATGGCCAGCTACAAGCAAGACATGAGTGATATAACACCTTACCAATCCTGTTCCTAGTAACTGGTATTCAGAGGTGTACTGCCTCCAATCCCCAAAACAGTATTTTCCATCATGACTAGTAGACATTGACCACTTTATCCTCAGTGATGAGAACTTCAAAGCCACTGTGTAGTTTTTAAAAGTTTTTCAGACCATGTGCCTTTCAGTACTTGGAGGCAAAACTTTTCCAAAGCCATTGACATATGATGATTTTATCCCCCCCCCCCCCCCCCCCAGAAAAAAAGGTTATGTGGGATGTTCCTTTCTGAACTGATTGCTATTATATAGTTACAGTTATGCTCCTTCCCTGCATGGTATGAAGGCTGCTGCAACATTGTTCCATAGAGATGTAGTTATTTGGGGGGGAGGGGGGAGTGCACTGCTCCCCCAAATAAAAATTCTGTACCTCCCTCAGTGAAATTTTTCTTCTACCACCAAATTACTAGCATTGCAGTAACTTAAATCTTCAGACACATAGGAGATTATCACACAGAAGAGGCAAGAATCCTCCTGCTATCACTGAATAGTCATTAAATCATGATTATCCCACCCTCACGTGCTTATCCTGTTCTTGTCCTGTCTGTAAACTGTAATGGACACGTTTCTGTTAATACCAAATGGCATGTCAATTTCTATTTACAGACAGGACCAGAATGGGATAAGCTCATGGGTGTGTGATAATCTTCCCCCCAATCGCATGATTAACATGCTTTAATTAGGGGAAGAGGACGCTTGCTTCCCGTGTGATAAAGTCCACAGCTGTGTTAGTCTGGACTATCCGTATGTAAAGTGATTTTATAGCACCTTTGAGATTGAGTGAAAGAAGCTGCAGCACAAGCTTTCATAGACTTGATCTACTTCCTCATGTAACTGAGCTTCAGTTGAACATTTAGAACATTTAGAAAAATAATAATAATAATGATAATGATAATAATAGTACATATTTATTTGTAGCCCGCCTCTCCCTGTATTGGATCGAAGTGGGTAACAACAAGCAGGAAAGGTTCCAGAAAAGATTCTAGAGCAGATCATTAAGCAGAGAGTCTGTGAACACTTAGAGGCCAATGCCATAATCACAAAAAGCCAACATGGGTTTCAGAGAAATAAGTCATGCCAAACGAACCTGATCTCTTTTTTTGATAAAATTACCAGCTTGGTAGATGAAGGGAATGCTGTGGACATAGTATATCTTGATTTCAGTAAGGCCTTTGACAAGGTTCCCCATGACATTCTTGCAAACAAGCTTGCAAAATGTGGGATAGACAAGTTAACTGTTACATGGATTTGTAATTGGTTGACTGGCCGAACTCAAAGGGTGCTCAACAATGGTTCCTTTTCATCCTGGAAAGAAGTGACCAGTGGGGTGCCACAGGGTTCTGTCCTGGGCCCAGTGCTATTCAATGTCTTTATTAATGATTTGGATGACAGAATTGGGGGCGTACTTATCAAATTTTCAGATGACACTAAACTGGGAGGAGTAGCTAATACCCCAGTGGACAGGACCAAAATTCAAAATGACCTGAATAGACTAGATAGCTGGGCCGATGCTTACAAGATGAAATTCAATGCAGAGAAATGTAAGATTCTGCACTTAGGGCGGAAAAATGAAATGCACAGATATAGGATGGGGGACACCTGGCTGAATGAGACCACATGTGAAAGGGATCTAGGAGTCCAAGTAGACCATAAGCTGAACATGAGTCAACAGTGCGATGCGGCAGCTAAAAAAGCCAATGCAATTTTAGGCTGCATCAATAGAAGTACAGTTTCTAGATCAAGGGAAGTTATAGTGCCACTCTATTCTGCTTTGGTCAGGCCCCACCTGGAATACTGTGTCCAGTTCTGGGCACCACAATTCAAAAAAGATGTGGAGAAACTGGAGCATGTCCAAAGGAGGGCAACTAAGATGGTGAAGGGTCTGGAAACCATGCCCTATGAGGAATGCCTTAGGGAGCTGGGGATGTTTAGCCTGGAGAAGAGAAGGTTAAGAGGTGATATGATAGCCCTGTTCAAATATTTGAAGGGATGTCATATTGAGGAGGGAGCAAGCTTGTTTTCTGCTGCTGCAGAGACTAGAACACGGAACAATGGATGCAAGCTGCAGGAAAAGAGATTCCACCTCAACATTAGGAGGAACTTCCTGACAGTAAGGGCTATTCGACAGTGGAACACACTCCCTCGGAGTGTGGTGGAGTCTCCTTCCTTAGGGGTCTTTAAGCAGAGGCTGGATGGCCATTTGTCAGGGATGCTTTGATTGGGAGTTCCTGCATGGCAGGGGGTTGGACTGGATGGCCCTTGTGGTCTCTTCCAACTCTATGATTCTATGATTCTAAGCAAAGGAACAATGAAATCAAACACATCAAACAGTAGATAAAAGCATAGCAAAGCATAGCAATCCAATTTCCCCTATCTCCCTCCCACTCTAATAATAATAATAACCAAACAACAATTCCCATTAAAATTCTCATTTAATCAGTGAGAATAGAGGGTTTTTTTCAGGGGTTCTGGGGGATGGGCATATTAAACTGCCACATTTAGGTGTTGGTTTGATGTCTTTCAAGCCACTTGAAGGTTTAAAAAAATTAGTAAAGCACAGGTAATTGTTTAAAAATGGGGGTGGGGTCTAAGAGCTGTGAAGGTTTCAAGAGGTGCTTTGGGGGTCCCAGAAGTGCAGCTTCGGGGCCCCTTGGCAGTAATGGGATGCACTTTTTTTTTGTGTACCCTTTATAAAAGGCCAATGTGCATTTGCAGTGGTTGAAACAAAACCTAGTTATGATTCTCTGCTGTATTATGGTATAGGCCAGGGCAAAGTTTGATGGTTGAGTTGACATTTGATTTGCTAGGAAGCAAGAAGGGAAAGGGAACCCCCCTCTGAACAAATTGTGCCAAGAAAACTATGTGAGAAGGTCACCTTAGGTTGCCGTAAGTCAGAATTGACACAAAGGCACACAACAACAACAACAGCAGCAGCAGCCCCAAGTCTATCAATCAGGGCAGCTCCTGGCATTTACATCTATCTATACTACAACATTTTAAAAAAATCAAGTAACCACCTGCTTTCTGATGTTCCGCTCTGATAGGCAAGACTATGGTTTCCTTTAAACTCAGGTTACATGTGCTTTTCACACTGCAGTTGTGAGGCGATTGATACTGCTTCACAACGCATCCTCTGTTTCTGCTCTTTTGTATTTGCCTTTTCTAAATGCTAGTGTTGGCTCAGTCTCCATGCCCTTGCCTTGTTCACCAACTTTTAACCTTTCATGAGAGCACAGTGAAGGAGTACCCAGCCATCTTGCATGACACCCAAGGACTTTCCTTACTCATGATAAAAGCAAAGCTTTGTAAAGTCATTGTTTCACAAGATTGAATTTCACATCTTATGGCAGTTGAAAGTGTCTAAGTTAAACTAAGCCCAATGGAGGGGGAAGGTTGTCTAATGAGAGTAACAAGTAGCAAAATGGAAATAAAACCATTATTTACTAAGGAATCAGCCTGTGAACCTTTGAACAGTGTACTTGGATGAAATTGCAGCTAAATTTCCTGAGTGGTTTTTTTTTTAAATGTACTTATGGTCACCTTCTATCTGAGCTTATGCATAGGTACTTTCAAATGGTCTCTTAAAAATGACTTTTCTCACTGGTCCACTAAAACAAAAGCAAGGTCTCAGGAACAAAAAGCTACATCAAAAGACAACTGCTAGTAAAAGAAAAAGGACAAGGAAAAATATGAATCAGGAAAAACCCATATTCAGAAAGTAAACATGAGTGGAACCAGAAATGTTAGAATAATATAAAAATATGTTTGTAAAGAATGTATCTATTGTAAATAGTGAAAATGTGTAAAAATATACCACTATGAGAGTGTAGAGAGCGAAAGAGAGGAAAAAAACCTCCCACTGGAGGAGGGGAAGTGGCCACAAACATTAAACCAAGAAAAACTAATTAGTAAATTTTGTTTGCTTGTTTGTTTATTGAATTTATATCCTGCTTTACTTCTCAGATGGAGTTTAAGGTGGTTTACAATCATTTTTAAAAGCTTAAGCTAAAACATCAATTTACAAAACTGTAAAAAAAGAATTTAATAACAATATTATTTTAAACCATGATTTAAAACATTAAAAACATGTTTAAAATACAATTTTCAGTTCCACAATAGAGAATGGTCCATAGTCTGTAGAAACCAATGGTTGATTCTAATGTACAGTGGTTTAGAAAGTAATCTTCAATCCACAAAGTTGTCCCAACTGCAATCCATCCTGACTCCAATCCACAAAGATAATGATGGCTCCTATCCACACAAATAGAGCATCACTTCAAAGACTTCTAAAGTCATTTCATTAGTTTTTTTATCAGCAAATTAAGTAGTCTCAGACTAACATGTCAATCACTAGCAGCTTCAGAAGCAAGACCTTCTAACTTTATCATCAGAATCAACAAACCTTTCAAATGGACATAACAGTTTCCAGCACCTAATCTAGAGATTGACAGTTCACACACACTGAGACTTTCCAAGGTAGTAACATCATATTGATCACCAGATATCCTCCAAATATTTTTTGAAGTGTCCCTGAAATTTACAAGCTGTTTTTGATACCTGATATTGGGTATTTTCTGTATTTCAGATACATTATATTTAACTGTATCTATATTTGACAGCTAACATGAGTATAGTATTTTGATCTTAAAAGTCCTTGATAATAAGCAGGCAACAGTATTTGACATGTCCAGTGGTATCAGTGTCTGAGAACAAGCAGTCACCCATCAGAACAACATCTCACAACTCATTGGAGTTTACCATACGACGGAATTTGGGGCTATAATGCAATGGCAATCTGAACGCAATCATGGGGTTTCACGTAATTGCGAATGAGTGTATCTCACACAATTTTGGGCAAGGGGAAGTCATTCCAAATGCAATCATGGGGTTTGCCAACATACATGTATGTATGCAACATATTCAGTGTATTTTGCTGAAAAGCAATGTGCTAAATATGTGATGGTGATTTTTTGATGCTGTGAAAGAGGAAGGAACATAACAAATTTGTCACAGCAGATTGCACAAATGTTTGTGGGATGAGCAATACAGTTCTCAGCTCTACTGTGAGAAAGGAAAGAAGGAAGGGAGAGGAAAATATTTCAGGAAGGAGGAGGGCATCCAAACTTTCCCCATTTCCCCAGTGGGTACCAGGTTAAGGAATGAAAACATATGAAAAATCTGAATGAAATGCTCTGTTAATCCCTTGCTGAAAGCTTGCTTTAAGCATGCTCTTCCAACCAGAGCAAAGAGGCTAGGCTCAGCTGAAACAGACCCTGAGGCTCCTAAGAAGAAAAGTGAAAAGGATTCTGCTCAGAAGGAATCTCTCTCAGCATTAGTCATAACCATCCAGCACATTCTCTCTTAATCACCAGCAAGAGGGGGGAAGTGTGTTGTATAACAGTTCCAATGCTCTGATGCAAATCCTCCTTTGCTGACTTCCTATTGGTAGGGATGCTCACACATTCCTTTAAAAATGAAGGAGAGGAAAAAATCCCAGCAAGAATCATAAATATGAGCCTGACTGTCACTTCGAATCAACCTGTCAGATTGCTCATCTCTGACCTTCCTTGTACTCTTTGGGTATTAAACTGCAGCTGAAAGACTGGCGGCCTATGCTCACAGCTTTGTTTTAGATTACGCCTGAAACTGAGTTGACCCTGGAGATCCAGCACCAGATCTCCTGACTTTAAAACAAACCAGCAGACACATAACAGTGAACCATCACAGCTTAATGTTGCCTTCGTAATTTTTTTTAAAAAAGGGGGAAAGTTAGACCACCCAACAATTTCAGAAGGAGAAAGAATTGAAGAAACAAAAGAAGCCATGCACACTACCATTTTTTGTATGGTAATTATATAAGGCCATGATGGCTGAATCCACACTACAGAAATAATCCAGTTTGACACCACTTTAACTTCCATGGCTCAGGGCTATGGAACCTTGGGATTTGTAGTTTGTTGTGGCACCAGACTCTCTGACAGAGCAGGCTAAATAGCTTACCAAACTACAAATCCCAGAATTACATAGCATTGAGCCAGGGCAGTTTAAGCGGTGTCAAACTAGATTATTTCTGCAGTGCGGATGCAACATACATTGACTTTATCAGGTAATAGTGACCTTACATTTCTATCCTATACATTAAGGTGGGATGTTTGTTTACTGTTAAGGGCTACAGTCTCAGGGTACAATGCTTTCCCCATTTCCTTCTATTACTCCCATCCCTTTCTCTTTATCTCTCTCCCACCTCCTTTTCTCTCCCTTTCAAACCCATCTTTCTTCGTTCTAACCCCTTTCTTTCTTCTCTCTGACACTCCTTTTATCTCTTCTTCTTCTCCATGCAATAATGCTATGGGGAAAACAGAGTGCTTGCAAATGGCTTTTGAAAGGTGGAGAGTGAGGATGTTAATTTGGCCTGTTTACACCACCTCCATGTTTCCTGAAAATTAATCAATGGACAGTGAAAAACAAAACCAAAAGTTAGTAGTTTCTGTTTTTTAAAAAAATTCTGGTGTTTTAGGAGTGAGGAGGAGTGAGGATCCACCACTCCACGAGTTTGACTAAAATTGGGTGCTTTTTCTCTCTCCTCAATTACAAGAGTAGAGTAGTTTATGTTGCCATTGTGTGCCTTCAAGTCATTTCTGAATTCTGGCAACCCTAGAGTGAACCCTAAGGTGGAGTTTCCTTGGGAGATTTGTTCAGAGTTTTGCTATTGCATCCCCCTGAGGCTGAGAACATATAACTTGGCCAAGGTGCACACTCTAAACTGTAAGATATCGTTGTATAAACTTTGAATTGTTTGGAAGTGTTTAGAAGTCTATTACAGTTGTGCACTAGAGAGGAGCTGAGATCCTAGGATAGGAAGAGCTGCATCCGTAGAATTTGAATAGTATACAGTAGTTGCCAACCCACAAACCACATATTTCCTCTCCTACACACACACATGTACATTCACAAACAGGAACTATATAAACAACTTCATCAATCATTAAGGGTTGTGAATTTTTGGTAATTCATCCTAATTAATAATTAATAAACATTTTTATTTAAGCTTTTTCATTTAACTTTTAATGGTTAAGCAGGGAAGATTCTCATTTAGATGTATGTTTTTTCTGATTTTAACTTTTGGATGGTTTTTATATAATTTTATGGTGTTTTAATGTGGTGTTTATGGTGTTTAAATTGTTTTTAAAACAAATTTTTGTAAACTTTTTTTTAATTCATTGTTTTGGGAGCTGCCTTGGGTCCTGTCCTGGGAGAAAGATGCTATACAAATAAAGTAAATAAAACAAACAAACAAACAAATTACAGTGCAATCCTGTTGAACAAGGGAAGGCTTTTGCAGTACTGCAAAAGCATTTTAGACCCCGTTTGAGAATGTATATTTTATCTTTCTTGATATAAAACACTTGTTTAAAACCTTTTGGAGGATCCGCCCATCGCATCTGACAATGGATGTCTCATTTCAATTGTATTTGATTTTTTTTTTTAATTTAGCCTGCTCTTGTCATCCCATGGGCTCAGTGAGTGCCACCTTCAACCAAAGCTGGAGATGCCATCCAAAGACAGGATTCTGTTACTGCAAGGCTGGTGTTGCAGGCCCCAAATGTGACAGATGCCTCTTAGGATACTGGGGCTTTGGAGAAAATGGCTGTCGACCTTGTGACTGTGCCAGGGATTGTGACAAGCAGACTGGAGAGTGTCTCAGCAGGTGAGCAAACTGTGTACTGTATTGTGAATTGATAGACTTTTAAATCTAGCAAGGTCTTTATGCTGCATACAGATATTGGGGAAGTTACACACATAAGTGTCTTATGTGAATTGCTGAGGATTCTTTCCCATTCGTATCAATTCTTAATTGTCTTCACTTTCTTACATAAATTTGCAACAGATGGCCATACGATCAAAAATGTGCTTCCTCGCAGACACGCTAGTACAGTGATGGGCAACCTTTTGAGCTTGGTGTGTCAAACCGCCAAAAAAACTGAGCATAACTCAGGTGGTGTGTCACTTTGAGGAAAAAACATTATTTCGCGATATTTATAGTTTAAACAACTTTTTAAAAAATTTATATATTTATAATTTAAATAACTTATCTCAGTAATGATAGATTAGAAATCCCTGACACCCCAGAACAGTAGATATTGGTTGCTGTGGTTAACTGTTATTTGGTTACTGGTAATGGCAGTGCCTCCAGAGATGCGTCCCCCACTGCGTTCCGCTGCTCCCGGCTCTGCCGGCGAAAGTGAGGGCAAAGAGCCCGCCTTAACCGGAAGTCGCAGAACTAAATGCTCTGTGACGGACTTCTGTTGTTTTGGCCTACAGACCTCCAGCACAGAGTGTGTAATAGGGGAGGATGTAACATTTGCAACTTGTTTCTTCCTCAGGAGCAGTAAGTGTTTCATCCTCCCCTATTACACACTCTGTTTCAGCTCTTTTCATTCTCCTCTTTTCAGTTATGACAATCAGGCTTTTTTTAATATCCCAATTGGTGGGAGAATCCCTGACCTCATTCAAACACCAGCCAATGAAAGTGACGATGAGTGGCAATGGAATGACCATGAACAGGGATTTTCTGCACTAAGACATCCAGGTATGCTTTTATGTATTTGTTCAAGAAATCAAGGAATATTTTTTATAATTAATTGCAGCATTTTAGATTTACATTAGTATGTTTTTACACATTACTTCCAGATGTTGCTTGTAAATGGTGGGTGAACCACAGTGTTTGGCTATCCACAACTAGAAATAGATATAATTCAAAGATATAACCATATTAGTCTGTAGAGAGATCTTGTAGCACCTTTGAGACTAACCGAAAGAAAGAAGTTGGTAGCATGAGGTTTCGCAGACCTAAGACTTACTATAAAATGGAGCCTCCATTTCAAATGTGTTTGATTGCTCTTGGGCTTTGAGTTTTTTTTAAATGTCAATCAAATGATGCTCGTCTTCATCATACCACTTACATCAATATTTAAAGATACTTTCATACTGACAGAAAACAGCACACATGCAAAAACAAAGGTGCGCATAAGCTGTCAAATTTTATTTTAAAAAAATGTCCACTGTCTCATCATGCTCCCTGGTTTTTGGGAGCTCTGGAAATCAGTCATCAGTGCAGATAAGGAGACTAATTCACCGGCAGAAGAGTAAAAAAGCCAGGCGGTGCTTTAAAGGGACCACTTTCTGAAGTGCGGGAAGTTTGAATCCACTGCATTTATGGAGTCCGTTTCTTCACCCCCGCAATGAGTGCCGAGAGGGAAAAACAATGGCTCTTGGCCGGCAGGACCAGACCAGTGGGATGTGTATGTTCCACCCCTCTGCACATAATCCCTCCCTTCCTGAATGCTTGAAATGGAATCAACAGCATGCTCTCATTTTCAGCTCTTTTAAAAAGATTTCTTATTTCTAAAAGATGCGGTAAAAGCCCTGGGTTCAAAAGGATTGGGTTAAGTGCAGGGGGGGGGGGTTGGCCAGCCTCCCCCCCCCAAAAAAAAATTGCATCGAGTGTACATGTGCAAATATGAACAACCTGGAAATAACCCAGTTTCCACACCAGGTTGTTTCATGTTGTGAATGAGCCCCATGACCCAAATCTTAGAATCCCCCACCCATTGAATTTCTGTCTTATCGATTATCCCCTCTACAGTCCATAGCTACATCTATGAATCAAATAACCAGATATTTGCAAGAGGCTGTGATAAATGTTCATGAAAATTACTCTTATTTTTCTTCCTCCCCTCCCCTCTCCCTTATGAATGTGCTCTTCAACACTATGGTCTGATTCCCTGGCTAGAAAAATGTGTATGCAAAGAGAGGATACTAGGAAGCGCCAGCAATTTCTGCCAGATGAAATACGCTTATGGTAAGTAAATGAAATTCCTTCTTTCATTAATATCTTAACATATTTAATTAAAATATTTGTCTCAAAAGAACTCTGGGAAACATGCAGACAGCAAAGCAATAGTTCAAACTAATGTAAAACATTTTCTAGTTGGCTAAAATCCATTGAAAATAATTTAAAATAACGTGCACTGTAGGAGAGCTCTACAGCCTACTCAGACCATGATCCTTAGGCCATAGAAACTTTGATGAAAAGCCAGGGTTCAACTTGGCATTGAAATGAGGCCAGCGTCAATGTCAAATTGGACTACAAGAGGCAGGTATTCCACAATCAGGATGCCACAGCACACAAAGCCCTCCCTTGTTTCTCCACGTAATATACTGGTGGGACATGGAAGGGTTCATCCATAGTAGTTCTCACTGTTTAGGAGGGTGTATATATAGAAATGTTCTCCTTCATGTTTCATGGTTCCAGGCCATTTATGGTTTTAAACATCATCATAAACACGTATTCAGACTGGAAACATATTGGAAGTTAGTGCAGGTTCTTTAGAACTGGTGTCGTATGTTTCTATAAGGTGTACAGATTAATGTTTTATATCTTTAGCATATTTGATTATCTGTACTGCCTATTTTCTTTTATTTTGTCTATGTGAGGGTTTTTCATTTTATTTTAATATTATATTTTAGTATTTTATGTTATTGAATAGTATATAAATGTTTTATTCTGCAGCTGTTTGTAAAGCACCATGTACATGGATGGTGCTATATAATAAACAACAACAATAATAAGTGTTTTTCTCAATAGTACAGCCACTGAATATTGTATTAGCTGCACACTGTCTGTTGCCTTTAAGGATATCCTCATGTAGAGCTCATTGCAATAATCTGAATGGGATGCCATCAATGCATGAACTGCTGTGGGTATCTTATCTCTTTCCCAAGAATGTCATAGCCTGTGGGCCTGTGAAAGCTGGCCTCAAGCACTCAGAGCCATAGGAGTCCTCCTAGATGTACAGGGTTCTACACATCCTGACTACACACCTGCTCTACCAAGGGGGCAACACCCAGGCAGGGCTACTCATCTAGTTCCTGAGCCTGGGAACTACAAGTCCATAGAGATCTTCATTCAGCATGTTTATTGTCTCTCGTCTAGCCTGTTATACCATCCAGTCCATAGTCAAACACATCCATGGCCTCATCTAACTGTGTTGACAAGGCAAATCAAAGCTGGGTGGTATCATCATAGTGATGGTGCCCAGTGGCTGAACAGTAATTCTGTATTATACATGTGGGTACCAATTAAAAATCTTTCCCCCCCCCCCATGCTCTCATTTTCCATGGGGGTATAATTCAGAAATATAGTCCAAAATATCAGCATGCAAAAAAATATTATGGCACCTTTTGAGACTAAGCAAAAAACAACAACTGTAGCATAAGCTCTTGTACACTTGGGACTTTTATCAGATGAGGTTTTAAAAAGCAGAACAGAATAAAAGTGATTTTGGACAGTACTCATCCTGCTGCTGCTTTGCATTCCATCGGTTACCTTTTCATTGATGAGCAAAATGCATTAATAGGCTCTCAATCTCACTGCTTTTCCATGTCTGCTTTGGTGCAGTAGGTCCTTTCCACTGTTTTTCTGCTTCTCAAGCTGTTATGTGATGTAAGAGGATGTGAATGGGAGTGAACACTTGCAGACTTTCCAGGCCTGGCCATATATTGTATTCATTAGTACCCATTGGCACCAAGGGTTATTTCCTTCTTGATATAAATAACAAGTGGAGGGCTGGATTTGCATTATGGGTGCCATGCAAGCAGTCTTCTTCCTGTACATCACATTCTTGGCATATCCTGATTTCCTTTCTTCAGTTGTTATTTCCAAAAATGCAGCCTTGCATTTAACATATCATCTGTTTGGGCCCTGAGATGCTCAGAAATCCAGGTTCTGTGCTAGATCTGTAAAGATAGGTGGCCATGCTGATATAATGTATTCATCTCATAGCAGTTCCTTCAGCTTCTGACAGCACAGGACAATAATAAGTTGCACAAGGGGTGACATGAATCACATTTGTCTTCATGGATTTTGGCAGTGATAAAAGCAAAGATCCTCTCAGCTCACGACAAAGGAACTCATGCTGAAGTCATTGTGAAGGTAAAGAAGGTTCTGAAGTCAGGCAAAGTGAAAATCACGAGGAGTAACCGGAGCATCTATCCAGAATCTTGGACCAATAGAGGGTGTACATGCCCTATTCTAAACCCTGGTAAGTTCTCCATATTTATGACACTGATTCTCCATATTTATGACACTGGGAAGAAAGGGTAATGTCATGGGAAATTACTACACATGGTACTTTAGCTGTACTTATCGTACAATAGTGCCTCCGACCTGTAGGTGCTACATTCCTCAATGATGTTCAGGAAGTCCCTTTTCATTGAACGAGGAAAACCATCAATTAATTGCCAATGGTGCAAGTGCCCAGGTGCAAAATGTCAGTGCCAGGCTACTTGCAAAATTGCCAATCAGGTGGTATCAGTGTCCTCTCTTCTTCCCCTGTCCCCTCCCCCTCATTCCTAAGCAGCCTAATTACTTCCCCTGCCAATTTCTTTTCTTTACTTTTTTTTTAAAAAATCACTAACTATTTAAAAAAACAACAACAGAGTTCTGGAACTGCATGAGTTAAAAGAAAAATAAATACGGAAAGGCATGCATTAGGCAGAGAGGCATGGTTAAAGGGGAATCAGGCACAGAGCACAATGGCAGCTCCAGTTGCATGATTCTGAAGACATGCAAAATTGGGGCTCTGAATAGTATATTTCCATATTTTTCCCAAGGTGATTGCTGCAAGAATGAGGCTCATGTGGAAAAGCCCATGGAATTCTTTTTTAAAATAACATACACATATTTTAGTACAAAAAAGCCCATTCTTAAAAAAAATCCTACACACATATTTTTATTACAAAAAAAGCCCATGGAATTTTTAAATTAAGAGTCTGATGTATGCAGACTGTAACTATTTCACCAAATCTACTGAGTAGCCTACGAGTTGTATTATCTACATATGAACAAATCTACAGGCATAATTCAGCTTCCTCTTTGTATGTCAAGGAACTTGCATAAAAGCTCGACATAAAACATATATCCACTTTCTTCCCAGCTAATCACCATTGCCAAATTCTGCATCTCAGCTGAGTGTGATGTAGTGTGGCAGGTGTGGATCTTTGACAGTTTCTTTAACCTGATATAACCATGGATGTTGTGTTTTCTAGACTTGATATTGGTGTAGAGTACATACTTTTTGTTTATAAGGTCCCACATTCAATTCCTGGCACCTTCCGTTTATTGGATTTACCATATGTACTTGACCATAAGTCGACCTCATGTATAGTCAAGGGTAGGTTTTGGGGTCAAAATTATGGATAAGTCAAGGGTAAAACTTAGGGTCATGTGATAAAGAATCTAAAGGATGAAGCAAGGAAAACAATGCCAAACAACTTTAAAAAATTCTACCAGGCACAACTGTTTGTGCTCATCCTAAAGGCTGCATGGATAAGAGAATAGAGACAGATTATGCTTTTCCTTTTTAAATAAGAGTTAAAGTACAGTACTTACATTGACCCATGGATAAGTTGACTCAGGTTTTTGGGGTCAATTTTTTGACTAACATTTGTAATAATAATAATAATAATAATAATAATAATAATAATAATAATAGTTTATTTATAGCCCGCTCCTCTGTACATACACTCGGAGCGGGGTACAAGTAAAAAACAACAACACATGGATTAAAACAATCCCATGACCCGTTTCCAAACCTCCCACCCCTTAAAAATAGATTAAACAGCAATGATTAAAACAGTTATTTAAAAACATATAACTACATCCTAACCCTTCCTTATGCGGCCACGTCATAAGTGGGGATCAGAAACATGGGAGTAGGCAGGAAATCAAAGTCTGGAACCGAAGCCGGGGATAAGGAATTTCAGGGGAAGGCCTGCCGGAAGAGATGCGTCTTTAGGGCTTTTTTGAAGCAATCTAGAGATGTCATGAGACGCATCTCATCCGGCAGACCATTCCAGAGCTTGGGAGCGGTCGCAGAAAAGGCCCTCTGGGAGGTCTGTGCCAGCCTGGTCTTGATAGGCTGTAGTAGGTTCCTCCCAGAGGATCGAAGTGTGCGGGGAGGATCGTACGGGGAGAGGCGGTCCCTGAGATAAGATGGGCTTTAAAGGTTAAAACCAGCACCTTGTACTGTGCCCGGAAACTAATTGGCAGCCAGTGGAGAGATTTAAGCACTGGAGTTATATGTTCTCTCCTAGATGTCCCAGTAACTAATCTGGCTGCCATGTTTTGAACCAATTGAAGTTTCCGGGTTAGGTACAAGGGCAGCCCCATGTAGAGCGCGTTGCAGTAGTCTAATCGTGAGGTGACCAAAGCGTGTACCACAGTTTCCAAATCCCTCATCTCCAGGAAAGGGCGCAGCTGGCGTATCAGCCGAAGCTGATAACAGGCACTCCTGACCGTCGCATTCACCTGACTAGTCATGTGAAGTGACGAGTCTAGGAGTACCCCCAGACTGCGAACAGGGTCCCTCGAGGATAGTGTGATTCCATCTAGGACCGGGAGTTGTATTCCCAGACCTGGTTTCGGGCCAGTGACTGTCAGTATCTCCGTTTTGTCTGGATTCAGTCTCAATCTGTTTTCCCTCATCCAATCCTTTACCGCTGCCAGGCAGTCATTGAGAGAGGAGACGCCATCTGAGGTCTGAGCAGATGATCTGGTCATGGAGAAATATATCTGAGTGTCATCAGCGTACTGATGACACTGAGCTCCATGCCTCCGAATGATCTCACCCAGCGGCTTCATGTAAATATTAAATAGCATCGGGGACAGAATGGCGCCTTGCGGGACGCCACAGCTTAGCTCAGTTTTGGAGGAGCAGCTGTCCCCGAGCCTCACCCTTTGGGTCCTGCCAGAGAGAAAGGAACGGAACCACTGTAAGGCGGTGCCTCCGATCCCCATCCCTCTCAGCCGGTCCAAAAGGATGGCATGATCTATGGTGTCAAAGGCCGCTGAGAGATCCAAGAGCACCAGCAGGGTCACACTACCCCTATCAATGCTCAAGCGGAGGTCATCTGTCAGAGCAACCATGGCAGTCTCAACTCCATATCCTGCCCGGAAGCCGGTTTGAAATGAATCATAGAATCATAGAGTTGGAAGAGACCACAAGGGCCATCCAGTCCAACCCCCTGCCATGCAGGAACTCCAAGTCAAAGCATCCCTGACAGATGGCCATCCAGCCTCTGCTTAAAGACCCCTAAGGAAGGAGACTCCACTACACTCCAAGGGAGTGTGTTCCACTGTCGAACAGCCCTTACTGTGGATCGAGATAATCGGTTTCATCCAAGACAGCTTGGAGTTGGGAGGCGACTGCTCTCTCGATCACCTTGCTTAAAAATGGCAGCAAGGAAACTGGTCTATAGGAAACTGGTCTTGTAGACTTATACATGAGTATACAGCCACCCCACGCCATACGCAGGCTTCCCTTATGTGGCTTTCAGCTTATGCTGAAGCCACACTACAATTTAATGAATGGTGCACATGCCGTGCCACATGCACACACACCATTGTTTCCAATCATGTGCGAGCATACATGGTTTTCCCCTTCCAGGGGCGGGGGTGAGTCCAAAATGGATCCCCCATGTAAAGGAAGGGTGGACTTTATACAGCAGGCTCCAGCTTTTCCCTCAAAATGGAACTCAAGATATCTCACAATTAATATTAATTATAAAATGAATACAGTGCGCCTGCGTCATACACGGGTGTGCCATAAGCGGCTTTCAGTTTACGCAGAAGCCGTGCTGTAATACTTTGAATGGCATGCATACCCGCACAGCGCTGCTTTGTGCACAAGCCCCATTCTCTATAATGGTGCTCGAGCATAGGTGGAATTCGCCTAATGTGGAGGGGTCCAGAACGGATCCTCCACATAAGGCAAGGCTTCACTGTATAATAAAACTAAACAAATACAGTTAAAAGAATCATATAACATTTGAATCATATAACACAGTAGTGTTGGACTCTGGGAGACAAGGTTTCGATTCCTCCCTGAGCTGTGAAAACCCACTAGGTGACTTTGGGCCAGTCAGAATCTCTCAGTCCCATCACTAATTGCATTGATTCTTCAGAACACTCCCATACCCTTGAAGAAAGTGACTTTGGTTCATGAACATACTTTAAAAACAAAAAACAGCATGCCTGCATACCCAGATACTGTATATAAATGCATACTGATTCAGATCTGCCCTCACTTCTCTCTGTATCCTAGCTGCCATTTCCTATCCCCATGCTTTGCCCAGCTCTTGTCTATATTTCCAGTAATGGATCCAGCCATAGTGCCTTATGCCCATGTCAATTTTTCATTAACAGACACATAGAATGAAAGATGTTATTTGGCTTAAGTGGATCAGCAACAAGCTATGTTCAGCCAAAGAATTCCCCCATTGCATCTTTTCCTGCAAAATGTTATGGCTCAAGCTATGTTTTGTAATTCAGCAGTGTTTCTGAACTGCTTTAAGTTCCTCCAGACTGCATTAGCAGTGAGGAGGTTAGGATAGTTCATGAGCAAACAAGCAGTTTACTGATCTCATATGGGATGGCCTGCCACCACCAAGTTTGTATCATTTCCAAGTTGTGAAGACCCATGTGAAATAATGGTAAAACTTAGTGACCATATTAAAACATTGCATTATTCACTTAGCTGGTCTGAGTTCTTTGATATACTGGGAATGTAAGTGTTCTAATAAGAAAAACCACAACTTCTTCAGACCCAAAAGTAACTTCCAACCATGGGATTGCCCTCTTAGTGCTTCCTTCCAGTTGACTTGTGGGACTTTAAAATTAAATACACAACGCTCTCTTAGGTCCAACAGTTTTATAATGGAGCCTGGGAATATGCATTGGACTAAGTCTTTCATTTAAAGTCAGAGTAACCAGAGAATGAAGTTGCTGATGGCTTCTGGGTTCCATTAGGGTTAGGATGAGCAAGCATCAAAGTTCACTGCTGTCTTGACCTCAAATTCTTCAATCACATGCTGAGAAATAAATTATATTGTGCTTTAAAAAATCTTGGGACTAAACACACAGCTACATTGACTGAAAGGAAGTGTTTTGTATAAAATATAACATTTATAACCCAATCAGTCACCATGATTAACATGAGAAGCTGCTCCCTCTGAATGCCTGTAACTTGACTTCATTGTGTTCTTTGAAAGCCCTGTTTAGATTTTCAATTTGCCAAGCCCTATGAAACAAGGCCAGAGGGCAGACAATAGCCCTTTTGAGAGAACTGAAGACAATCTGAAGAAGAAATAGCTCCTTGGGGTGGGTGTATATATATGTTACTCATCCTTCAGTTCACCTATAGTAAGTAAGTTGGCAATTTCATGATTTCTTTTGAGAACCTGCTAAGCAATTAGATCCAACGTGACAGTGGGATAAAAGAAATGAAGTGATGCCTCTGTTACTCCAGTCCCACAGCTCTCTTAAATTGTTCATTAACAACCTAATGGTAGAGCTGCCAACTTTTGACCCTCTCCTTTAAACAGGCTGTTTAACAGCAATTAACCACCAACCATGTTTATATCATGAAAAGCAGTGCCACAAAGTATTTTTCCCATGAGCTATGTGGGGATAGAGGTAAGCTGAAATGCCCCCCCCCCCCCATAAAAATATATTGCATTAACTTCGTGGAGAGGCAAATTTAAGAATAAGGATTTTTAAGGGTGGATATATTTATTTGAGAGCCAGCATGGTGTAGTGATTTGAGAACTGGACTATGGCTCTGGAGACCAGGGTTTGATTCCCTACTCAGCCATGGAAACCCAATGGGCAACCTTGAGGGAGTCACACTCTCAGCCCCAGAAATCTCCATGGTAGGGTTGTCATAAGTTGGAAATGACTTGGGGGCACCTAAGGTATTGTTTTTACTTTGAAATACCAACTGGCCAAGTGTTTTCCTCTTCCCACCACTACAGACTTTGGGAAGAACACTGGCTACAGTCCTGTACAGTCCACTATAGCTGGCCATTCACTGATCAATTGCCTGGTGAGAGTGGTGGGAAATTGAAGAAACATCTGGCTGTGTCCCTCATTGCCAAACATGAAATGATTATATCTTCTGTTGTGTTCTGCCCAGGACCTCTGGAAGTCTCAGCATATGATATGTCCATTTCATAGAATGGCTATCAAGAGGCCTGCAGCAACTCTACAGTAGGTCCCGGGGCTTTGGTCCCTTCATAGGGAGGAAGAGAATAGCAACGTCTGCCTCAACCAAAAGACATATGCAGGTGTAATATTGACTTACACCGGCCACTAACAGAAGGCTAGCCACTGTGTCCTGGAGCAGTGTCACGGGACAGTGTGTATAACAGTGCTTATAGTACATTTGGTTCCATTGTGACATAGATGATATCAAACATTTACAATAGGAAACACTGTCAGTGTCGTTAACAATATCTATCTAATTATGTTTAAGGATCATCAGTATATAAATAGAAATGTAATTATTATTAATTAAGTAAGTACAAGTGGGGGAAGTCAGGATGACTAAATTGAGAAGGCATGAATCATTAGAAAAGACAATGGTGTTGGGAAAGGTAGAGGGCAGTAGGAAAAGAGGAAGACCACAAGCCAGATGGTTAGACTCAGGGAGTCTAATCAGGAAGGCTATGAGCCTGAACTTACAAGACCTAAGCAGAGCAGTGGAGGATAGGCAGTCTTGGAGATGTCTCATCCACAGGGTCACCAGGAGTCAAGGTTGACTCAAGGGCAATTATAAACAATAAAAGAATGGAGGGATTTTATTCATAATGAAAATCTTTTTCCACATCTTAATTGATGTATCAATTAACTTAATTAACTCCACTTCATGTTTAACACCTTGCCTTTTCAGAGGAGTGCATGCATTTGAATTCAGAAATCAAAGCCTTCATCCACTGTGTAAGATTGGCTCTGAGCCACCAAGATATGGTCAGAGACAGGTGGAATACCGAAACATAGCTGTATACATATAGACTTGCTATAGACTTGCTATACTTTAATCCATGCCATACTTTTAGTTCTGTAAACACCTACCCTTTCTTCCTGAATACACACACACACACACACACACACATATATATGCATATATAGAAAGTATTTCTTTCTGACTGTTTTCATTGGGAAGGGGTGGGGGGGGGGGGGAAATAAAGAAAGAATCCACCATCGCCTCCACTAATCCAGTTTGGCAGAGCAATCGTCCCCAGTACTTTCTGCTATACACAGCAATCTGGCTCCCAGCCCAACTGTCTCTGTGGCATTGTACTGTTAATGTTCTTCTATGACTGGTGACAGGAAGTCCATATATCTAATCTCATGGCCTTAGAGTTTAATCGTAAAACATAATTTATGGTGTACTGCAGTGGAAAATGTGGTACAGATTTTTTTAAAATAAAAATAATGATATTTCTAATGAAAAGACAATGGATTAAAAATAAGCACACACCTTCTTTCCATTCCTTAAAGATGAAATTGAAGGCCATCATGTGACATTTTTGGTTGGACCATCAATTCCTTAAGGACATAAGAAACAGCAAGCCAGAATATAAATAAATCCTCCCCTCTTGGTTTATCAAACCAGGGCTGGAGGATGTGTATGGCCCTCCAGATGTGATCTGCTCGTCCTCTCAAGGTAAAAAGAAATGAAAAGAGCATTAACATTTACATTTCAGCTTATTTACTTTCCTTCTTCTTCCCCCCATACTCTTAAATCAAGGGGTGCATCTACCCTGTAGAAATAATGCAGTTTGACACTACTTTAACTGCCGTGGTTCCATTCTACAGATTTCTGGGATTTGTAGTTTTGTGAGGCACCAGCATGTTTTGTCTAAGAAAGCTAATAACCTTGTAAAACTAAAAATTCCAGGACTCCATAGGATGGAGCTACAGCACTTAAAGTAATAACATACTGCATTTTTTCTGCAGTGTAGATGCACTCAGGGTCTCTGTAGTTGTGGGATGGATTTAGGAAATAATGAAATTGATGCCTTCTGTAGGCAAATGGGTCAATGAACCCCTGTTCAACAGTTTGAGAAGTTAATTTAAAAAGTAATTAGTTCCAATTGCATTCGAGTTTCCTCAAAATGTAGTTTACTACCATGATATTACATTTTAAATATTTAACTATTTAGTTTCTCAATTCAAAAAGGTAATTTAAATAGTGAGGTGTTTTTTTTTTTAAAAAAAATCACATTTGCTACAAGCTGTGATACAAAATACACTTCTTCTCCTATCCATCTTGTTGTTACCAGAATATTCACAGAGTGTAAGGTCTCAGTGGCTGAGTACTTGTAGGGGAATAATAATAATAATAATAATAATAATAATAATACATTTTATTTATACCCCGCTCTTCAGCCAAAGCTATCAGAGCGGCTTACAATTTGTTAATTAGACAATTAAGTCCCCTCAAGATGGTGGTTGAAGGGAGGGCTCTTCTTGCTTCCAGCAGGAGGTGGCCTGCCTTTCTCTCCCCTCAAGATGGTGGTTGAAGGGAAGGCTCTTCTTGCTTCCAGCAGGAGGTGGCCTGCCTTTCTCTCCCCTCAAGATGGTGGTTGAAGGGAAGGCTCTTCTTGCTTCCAGCAGGAGGTGGCCTGCATCTCTCTCCCCTCAAGATGGTGGTTGAAGGGAAGGCTCTTCTTGCTTCCAGCAGGAGGTGGCCTGCCTTTCTCTCCCCTCAAGATGGTGGTTGAAGGGAGGGCTCTTCTTGCTTCCAGCAGGAGGTGGCCTGCCTTTCTCTCCCCTCAAGATGGTGGTTGAAGGGAAGGCTCTTCTTGCTTCCAGCAGGAGGTGGCCTGCCTTTCTCTCCCCTCAAGATGGTGGTTGAAGGGAGGGCTCTTCTTGCTTCCAGCAAGAGGTGGCCTGCCTTTCTCTCCCCTCAAGATGGTGGTTGAAGGGAGGGCTCTTCTTGCTTCCAGCAGGAGGTGGCCTGCCTTTCTCTCCCCTCAAGATGGTGGTTGAAGGGAGGGCTCTTCTTGCTTCCAGCAGGAGGTGGCCTGCCTTTCTCTCCCCTCAAGATGGTGGTTGAAGGGAGGGCTCTTCTTACTTGCAGCAGGAGGTGGCCTGCCTTTCTCTCCCCTCAAGATGGTGGTTGAAGGGAGGGTTCTTCTTGCTTCCAGCAGGAGGTGGCCTGCATCTCTCTCCCCTCAAGATGGTGGTTGAAGTTATGCCTTGTTATTAGGAGAAGGAATTAAATGCAAGTAAGTAACTAATTCATTGTACATAGTTATATGTACAAGGTGTACGTATATTGTTATTGTCACATAAGCTTCGGTACAGTTGGAGTTCAGGGCAAATGGATCGCTTGCTGTAGGGACAGACTACCCACCTCTTATGCTTCTATTGTAACTTTGGGGTCATTCAGCAAGCATCATCAAGTCATTCATTGGGCTCAATGAGGCTGTTGCTTCAGGCCACAGACGCTGCGGGGTGGCAAGTAGTGCCATTACAGATATATCTCAGTTAATGAAGTCAACATGTCCCTTCTTTAACAGAAAATTGTGGTACAAGAGGCAGAAATAACATTGAAAAAACAGAGATTCTTTCTTGCCCCCCACAAAAAGGAAAGGCAGTTCAACAGGTTTCAGCAAACTTTTGTCCAAAACTATAATGATGTGCACAGGTGAAATGAAACAACCAGGCCATGTAATCTTTGCATAAGTGAACAAAAATATTTTGAGCTTTCTAGAGACCACTTCAGAACTTCCAGAATGCATTCAGGGATTTCCCCCCCCCCCCCCCTTTTACCAGCTTACATTTTTCTTATGATTTCCTTTTCAGAGGCCACATGCATAGTTCTAAACAATTTTAAGCTGCTGAAGCCAGTTTATATACTCTTTCCTGTTCTGTTTTGGTGTCCACACATGCTCAGTAAGGAATCCTGGAAGCAGCTGCAGTTGACCTTCTTTTGTAGGCTGTCACATGCAGCTACAATAGGATCAGCTGTTAGGAGACTCCATTCTTTTCCAGCTTGAGCTTTACTGCACTGCTTACTGGAGGCACACTGCTGCACCAAAGGTCTCTACCTTTTTTTCCTCATCCTCTCAATGCCAATGATGCTAGAAATAACTCTAGCTAGACAAAAGGACAAGGAGGAAAAGGAGAGAGAGCAGGTAGGCATAATAATAATAATAATAATAATAATAATAATAATAATATATTTATATTTCTCGCCTCTCACCCTGGATCAAGGCGGGATTCCATCAGTTAAAATTCACATCTAATACAATAATATGCAGTTAAAAACATACAATATAATATAAAAACAAATTAACATATACATATTTAGTGAAGAGCATCTGTATCTATCATCAATTAGGTCTCTGGTTTTTAATCATCACAGTCATCGCAGGAGGTCAGGTGGATAAGCTCGCCAGAAGAGATCCGTCTTTAGTGCTTTTTTTAAAAGCATCTAAGGTATAAATATGACGGATCTCTTCTGGTAAATCATTCCATAATTTAGGAGCCATTGCGGAAAATGCTCTGTTCGAAGTTGTTGTCAGTCTCGTGTTCTTTTCTTCTAGTAATTTTTTATCTGATGATCTAAGGGTGCGGGGTGGATTGTATAGGAGGAGGCGTTCCTTCAGGTAACTCGGGCCCAAGCCATATAGGGCTTTAAAGGTAATAACCAACACTTTGTATTGGGCCCGGAAGCTGACTGGTAGCCAGTGCAAAGATTTTAGTATAGGGGTTATGTGATCAGTTCTTAATGCCCCCGTTAGCAGTCTGGCAGCCGCATTCTGAATTAGTTGAAGCTTCCGAACTTGGTACAAAGGTAGCCCCATGTAAAGCGCATTGCAGAAATCCAATCGAGAGGTTACCAGTGAATGTTTTAATGTTTCAAGGTCCTCTCTGCCCAGGTAGGGGCGCAGCTGGTGTATCAGCCGAAGCTGATACCACGCACTCTTGGCTGTCGCTTCCACTTGAGCAGTCAGCTGGAGCGACGAGTCCAGGAGAATGCCCAGACTGCGAACTTTGTCCTTTAGGGGAAGTGTGACCCCCTCCAGAACAGGTTGACAAATCTCCATCCCTGGGTGAGAAGGGCCTATCACAAGTACCTCTGTTTTCTCTGGATTTAGTCTGAGTCTATTTTCCCTCATCCAGCCCATTACTGACCTCAAGCAGGCATTTAGAGGGGAGATGCCATCCTTGGTCACTGCAGCAGTCAGAGACATAGATAAATAGATTTGAGTGTCATCAGCATATTGATGACACTGCGCCCCATGTCAACTGGTGTATGCCTATTGGAGGAGTGTGGTTCATGCCCTGTACCTTCACTTGATTTTTTTGGCAAGCTTCTTCAGAGAGGGTTTGCTATCACGATTCTCTAAGGCTAAGAGTGTGACTTGCCCAAGGTCACCCAATAAGTTTACATGGCTGAGTTAGGATTCAAAGCCTGGTCCAATGCTCAAACCACTACACCACACAGGCTCTCTGGCCCTGGAGGATAGTTACATAAAATTGAGCTGCCAGTCCTGTCAAGTTCTGCATATGCAATAGGATGAGGAGGGGCACCATCTTGCCCTTCACTCAAAGCAGGCAAGTTTCATTTTTCTCTCAGAGTAAACACTGACCCTGTGTATTTAGTTCTCTTTACAGCACAGGAATTATTGTTTGTTTGCCAGTAAGTTTGACAGGGGAAAGGTGGGAGCAGGGTACCTTGGTTGTGAAACAGTCCCATTTGAGATTTCTTTCACCTTTTAAGAAGTATGTCTCTAATCTGACAGGGACATAGAGGCTGTGTTTCCTGGATCTGTCTGAGCAATTGTAAAAGATCCCTACTGAAAGAGGTTGCATTTGTGTGAGGGTGGGGTGGGGGGTTAGGGGCAGAGAGATAATTGTATTGTTATACCAGGAAAAATACAGGGTTGGTATTTGTTGTATCTAACCGTCATCTTGGCTTAGCTGCAAAGCACATACAGATTAAGCTGGCCCCTGTAGGCCGCTCATCAGCCAACTGGAACACTACACCACTGTCATAATTGTGTTTGTTTTGTTCTTCACCCAAAAATATTTAGCAGCAATGTAGACTTTTGGATTTTGGCAGGTTTTCTGGTAGAGGAACAGATACTTAGGCTGACCATACATACTGTTTTAAACAGTCAGACAGTGGGTACTATTCAGGATGCCTATACTTCACCTCCAACATTAGAGGCAGTGTATCTCTCAGTACCAGTTTCTGGGGAGCACAATATGGAGGCAACAGTTGCACTCATGTCCAGACCTTTTATGGTCTGGCAACATGTTAAAGAACAAGAAGAACGTAATAGGAATTAGTTATCTTACTCATTGTCATGGAAGAACATAAACAGTAGAAAACCTCAGATATGTACAGGAACCAGGGTTCACCTCTTTGGAGGTTCTTCTACTGCTACAGTCTCAGGAAGCCCTTTCTCTAGAGCCAATCTCATTGTACATCTGGCAGTGGGTGGTGCTGAAATGAGCCCTTTAAATTTTAAAGATGTTTTCAGGCCTAGAAGGAAAAGCCATTGGTGAGCAGAGCACATGCTTTGCATGCCAACGACCCCAGATTCATTCCCCACACATTTCCAGATGGGGATGGGAAAGACTGCTGTCCAAAATTCTACAAAGATATGTCCTCACTACAGAGCTAAATGGACCAATTGTCTGGCTCATTAGGTAGTTGTCTTGAGTTCTTCTGAAATTAAAACCAGCAGAACCAGGAACAAACCGATAACTGGTACATCTGGCAAAGAATCAATTTAATGTGCCTATGTGGAGTCGAAGGCTTTCATGGCTGGCATCCATAGTTTTTTGTGGGGTTTTCGGGCTATGTGGCCATGTTCTAGAAGAGTTCCTTTCTGGCGTTTTGCCAGCATCTGTGGCTGGCATCTTCAGAAAATGATTGCCTGGAAAAGGCTTGGGTATATATATCCTGTGTAACCCTGGGAAGGGAGGAGTGGTTTGCAAGTGTATTGTTCTGTTGCTAATGGCAATCCTCCGGGTGGGAGGATGTGCAAAAGAGGATTGTCTGCTACTTGGTGCTCATTGTCTGCTGGGTATCCCCTGATCCCAGGCTGTTTCTCATTTGCATTGGTTGAGTCTTAACCTTGCTGTTCTTCAGGATTGGTAGCCAAGCCTTGTTTACCCTCAGGGTTTCCTCTTTCCTGTTGAAATTGTCCAGGTGTTTATGGATTTCAATGGCTTCCCTGTGCATTCTGATGACGTGGCACAGGCTCTCCCAGCTGGTTATATGGTCAGTGAGCAGATAAGGGAAAGTGGGCGGGGGGGGGGCGGCGTTGTTATAGTCCATAAAACCAACCTAACCTTGATCATGAAGCCTGTCCGGAAAACAGCCCACATCGAGTGTGTGTACCTTAGCCTGAAGACCAGGGATAGTTTGGGGATTCTGTTAGTATACCAGCCACCCCGTTGCCTAACAGACTCCCTAGCCGAGCTGACTCAGCTGGTCTCTGAGCTGCTGTTGGAGACACCCAGGCTTTTGGTCCTGGGTGACTTCAACATCCCTCTTGAGACCAGCCCTTCCGATCTATCTGGAGCAGCTCAGGAGTTCATGGAATCTATGACAGCCATGAACCTATCCGAACTGGTCGACAGGCCAACCCATTGTGCAGGTCACACACTTGACAGGGTTTTTAGTTTGGAACAGGAGTATCCGTGGGCAGAGGTAACCAAAACATCCGCTCTGTCATTGACGGATCACTTTCTGATCAAGGTGGAACTAAAAGCAGTGTTTTGTCCCCCCGGGGGTGGCGGACCCATTAGAATGTTCTGCCCTCGAAGGCTCATAGAACCAATTGGTTTCCAGAAGGCTCTAGAGGGTTTAATGGTTGGCAATGCTGGTGATTGGGTTGAAGCCTTGGTAAACACCTGGAACATCGATATCCCCAAGGCTATCGATACGATCGCCCCTGAATGTCCTCTCCAACCCGCTCCTAACCATAAACCCTGGTACGCAGAAGAACTCAGGGAGATGAAGCGGGTTGGACGACGACTAGAGCACAAGTGACTCCTATCCGACAAGACTCGCCATAGGCAGCATCTTTGTGCCTATCAGGAGGCTTTCCGTGCAGCACGGAAATCTTTTTGCTCTGCACGCATTGCGTCTGCAGAGTCCCGCCCAGCGGAACTGTTCAAGGTGGTGGGGGAGCTGACGCAGGTTCCCCCTGAGCCAGATCCCCTTTTTAACCCTATGATGGCCTGCTGCGATGCGTTTAACAACTTCTTCACAGATAAAATTTCTCGGCTAAGAGCCGACTTGGACGCCACTTTTCTCCAGATCCTATAAGTGAGGTGTCTAGCGACTCCGTTGCTGTCACATTACTGGATGAGTTTCAATCTGTAAGTACCGATGACATGGACAAGCTATTTGGAAGTATGCAGAAGGCGACTTGCCCTCTCGATCCTTGTCCATCTTGGCTGGTCGTCCAGGGAGGGGACGCACTGAGAGCGTTTCTTCGGAACACGATGAATGTGTCCCTCAGGGAGGGCATCTTACCATCTTGCCTCAAGGAGGCGGCAGTTAAGCCCCTCCTGAAAAAGCCCTCCCTTGATCCCTTGGATAGAAACAACTACAGACCAGCGTCCTTGCTCCCATTTTTAAGCAAGGTGATCGAGAGGGTGGACGCCACCCAACTCCAGGCAGTCTTGGACGAAGCCGATTATCTTGATCCATTCCAAACCGGCTTCAGGACAGGACATGGAGTGGAGACTGACACGGTTGCTCTGATGGATGACCTCTGCTTGAGCATTGACAGGGGTAGTGTGACCCTGTTAGTGTTCTTGGATCTCTCAGTGGCCTTTGACATTGTAGATCACTCCATCCTTTTGGGTCGGTTGAGGGAGTTGTGAATCGGAGGCACTGCTCTTCAGTGGTTCCGATCCTTTTTCTCTGACAGATCCCAAAGGGTGAGGCTCGGGGGCAGTTGCTCCTCCAAAATTGAGCTTAATTGTGGCGTCCCTCAGGGTGCCATCCTGTCCCCGATGCTATTTAATAGCTACATGAAGCCGCTGGGTGAGATCAGTGTCTTCAGTACGCTGATGACACTCAGATATATTTCTCCATGACCAGATCGTCGGCTCAGACTTCAGATGGCGTCTCTCCTCTTAATGACTGCCTTGCAGCAGTAATGGATTGGATGAGTGAAAACAGATTGAAGCTAAATCCAAACAAAACGGAGGTACAGTGGTCCCCCGGGGTACGAAAACCCCGGGGTACGAAAAAGCCGGGGCCAGAAAAACGGCCCCGGCTTGCGTAAAAAACCCCGGGTTACGACAAAAAAAAAAAAAAAAAAGCGCCACTGTACTAACAGTTACCGGTCCGAAACCAGGCTTGGGAATACAGCCTCCAGTCCTGGGTGGAGTCACACTCTCCTCTAAGGACTCTGTTTACAGTCTGGGGGTACTCTTCGACTCATCGCTTCACATGACTAGTCAGGTGAATGCGGTAGTCAGGAGCGCCTGTTATCAGCTTTGGCTGAAACGCCAGCTGTGCCCTTGCCTGGATACGAAAGACCTGGAATCTGTGGTACATGCTCAAGTAACCTTACGTCTGGATTTCTGTAGTGCGCTCTACATGGGGCTAACCCGGAAACTTCAATTAGTTCAGAACATGGCAGCCAGGTTTATTACAGGAACATCAAGGAGAGAGCACATAACATCAGTGCTTAAAGCTCTCCACTGGCTGCCCATTAGTTTCCAGGCACAGTACAAGGTGTTGGTACTAATCTTTAAAACCCTACATGGCCCAGGCCCATCTTACCTTAGGGACCGTCTCTTCCCATATGAACCGCCCCGCACACTTCGGTCCTCTGGGAGGAATCTGCTGAAGCCTATGAAAACTAGGCTGTCGCAGACCTCCCAGAAGACTTTTTCAGCCACCCAAGATTTGGAACGGCCTGCCAGACGAGATGCGTCTCATTACATCTTTGGCCAGCTTCAAAAAGGCCTTAAAGACGCATCTTCTGAAGAGGGAATAAATGAAATACCAACTCCTGGCCCTGAAAATGCAAATGGAACAGAGGAATTAACCTTAGTTGTCCCCCTGCTTAAATCTCTTGATTTCATCTATTGGGGATTTGCACTCACACTGTCCATGAGATTGCACCCTGTTTTTACTGTTCTTGACTAATTTTAACTGATGTCAATTTTAACAAACTTTGATTTAATCTAGTTTTAAGGGGGGTGGTTGGGAAGGGATATGACTGTTGTTTTACTTTGTACTTTTTAACCTTCTTGTACCCCGCTCCGAGTATTTCATTAGAGGAGCGGGTTATAAATAAACATTATTATTATTATTATTATTATTATTAGTTGTTGGTATGGTCCAGAATTTCAGTGTTTTCAAACCAGCGAGGTCTCTCTATTTTCTTTTTTTCTTTTAGGGGTGGCTTTTGGGGTTGGATTGGGTGGTCCTGGTGGTCTCTTCCAACTGTATGATTCTATGAAAACATTGGGGCATGATTCACTGAGACCATGTCTGGTTTATCCAGGGAAGCTAGTGTACAAGATATAGCTGGTAAAAGACATTCCAATGTTCATGAAAGAACAATGTCAGGTCCAGGAGTATCCTCTCAGCTGCAGCCTCCTGCTTCAGAGGGAGCACAGACATCTCTAGGATCAGCTATACACATATTTGTAAATTCTATGGCAGGGAAAATCCACTCCTTCTGATTAGAACTGATATTCTGGAACTGCAGACAATCTTTTAAAAGAAAAGCATCTGCCAAGAGCACTATTAGTTCCTCATATATTTGCCAATTTTTCAACCAGCATCTGTAACCTTCAAAAGCAACTGCAGACATTGGGTGATATTTATCTTAAGGATGTGGAAAGCTTCATTCGTTATCTACTAAAAGCACAACAGGTTGGCTTGTCTTTTGTAAGCAGTTGACAATTGTAGAATGTCTGTCAACTTTTCCATGTTGAATTTCCTCATTCAATTCATTTGCACTCACATCTTTAAAAAGTTTTTCTCCATCAAATGTCCCACACAGTGCCATGCAGTGCACTTCAATTTATATATTTTATCATACAAAGGCTGAGCTAATTTGTATTAAGACTGCAGTCCTTACAAATAATCTGATGATACCTTTCTTTATGTGGGGTTCCAGTTGGGAAATCAATATTTAGGGCAGAGGGGAACTCTCTAATTTTTGTTATCCTTTTTCAAACCAGGCATAGACTACCTGATAGCAGGACAGGAAGATACACGGACCAACAAACTCCTCGTGAACATGAACAGCTTGGTGAAGCCCTGGAAAGCTCACTGGGGGAAAATCGTAGCTGACATTCTTCGAACTGGATGCAAATAGTATCTATCTTCTTTCAAAGTGAAAGCCATAAACTTTACATGCTAGTACTATTGCAGTGAAAAGCCTAGTTAGTTTTCTTACTGTCAATCAAAAATTTTCTGGCTAAGGGGAATTTAAAAACAAGACTTACTTTGTCCCCTCCCACTACATTTTTAGAAGGAAATTTGTGCCATTCTTTTTTGCAAGAGAACAACACTCATCTCATACATACACAAAAACCTTCAGTACTTAACTGACTCTGTGCACCTATAACTCACAGCTCAACCGTGATAGCATCCCTCCATGGTTCTCCAGAGCTTTCACATAAACATATACACAAATATGCACCATGTACATAGGCTACAAACTGACTTGGCTGCTTCCATGAACCAACCTGATATGACTAACCATGCAGTTGCTGCAGTGAAACATTCAGTTTTGTGAGGCTGCTCTTTTGAAGTGGCCCTGAGGGGTGAACTACAAGGTTGCCAAATTTCAAGGGTAAGAAGTACTCACAGGTTGGTCTTATCATGGCACTCTTGCTTAATCCAGCCGTCCTTTCCCTTTCCAAGCTCACTATGCAAACTACAGTTGAAATTATACAGCCTTTTGGGTCCCTAGAGTGTATTGTGACCCATTGATGTTTGCACTGGGACTGAAAGATTCTGTAGATATATTTATGTTGTCTGTGCTTGTATTTTACTAGGGAAACAGGCAGAGCCTGTGAGAGTGTAGGGAAGGGTAAGAGGGTCCCCAGCACTTAGGCCTCCAAGGTTTCCATGATGTGGACTGTACAGATAGGATCTGATCCTGCAGGCAGGAATTTCCAGGGACTTCCCTTTGCTTTTCTACACAGCATTTGGGGAAAGGAGATGGCTAGATATGTTTGTGGTGAGAGAGGCTGTGGATTGGCCTTCTGTGGGGCCCATTTCTCTCAAGGCATATGCTGGCTCAACAATTCTTCTGCCTATACAGGTGAGTCTACTTGCACTCTTCAGGGATCTGCTCACACATTGTCTTTCCATTCTCTGTCATTGGAGCACCCCAACTTTCTGGAAGATTGCTACTGTAAAGGACCTTTGGGGCCAGTGACATTTACATTGCAAGGGAAAAGGGCTCTATCAACATGCAATTTGGTGTGTGTCAACTGAAACCTAACTTGATTTGGGGTTGGTGCATTCAAAAAAGTCACGATGTGGCAAATGGGATGAATTGGACTATTGATTCAAGGAAAATTTTGCAGGGGTAGTCAACAGCAACTCTGGTATTTTTGGACAGCAACTTCTTACCAATGACTCTGCTGGCTGAACCTAATGGGAATTGCAGTCTTACATCTGAAGGGCTAGCTACAGGGTTACTCAACTTCTTTCCAAGGTATTCTCTGGTTCTGAAATTCTGTTCTATTAAAATGTGAAGATATTCACAGTGCCACTTTCAAGCTTGTGCCTGCTTTCAGTTGCTTGCCTGCTGTCCTGCTCCAGGTGTGTGGATTTGGTCTAAAGAAGTCTTTAGAGCAAGACTTTCCAAAGTGTTCAAACTAGGGTCAGATGAATCTTCCTGAGATTTAATGTTCTCTGCTGCCCAACCCCTTGCATAGAGAGAGCAGGGCCACGAAGTCTGAAGTGTAGATCTTTAAGAAGCACAAAATGCTATTCCACTGATTAGAGTCAGTACAAGCAGGTAGGTATGTCAGCCTCTTACACTGACTGGGTGCCATACAGCTTGCTGATCAGTCAGATCTGCTCTACAGAAAAATTGGGGAGGCATTCATGGCCTCCTAGCAACTACTTCATGCTTTGTTGTGTGATAATGCAGAGGAAAGCTATGATTAAAGATGTTCTTTTCTATGTGGTCTTTACCAGGCCCAACTTTTTCAGTAAGACAGCCAGATGCAGTGTGAACCAACCACTGCTGTTTATGTGGAGACTCAGGCTATGGGCATGCATGTACAATCACTGGAATTTAAGATTTTTCCTCCATGGCTCAAGCTCTGCATACCCATCTTGCCTCTGCTCTGCAGCACAGCTGGCAGCTATGCTAGTCTGTAATGGTGTCAATTAGTAGACTGTCCCTTTTTAAATAAATCATTACAAGCACATTTAATCCTTTACTTAATCCTTTACTTTTTTTTCTTAAGGGAAAGAATCATTTTTAAATCCATTGTAAATATAATCTGGTGAGTTTGTATTATGGACAGTTTCTGTTGTGAACATGCAAACTCTTTCCCCTCGAGTCTTGCAGCAGAGTTGATAAAGGTGAATGGCTCAGCTTGAATGAGCACCCATCTACAGAAACCATGCACAGTACTTTCATTTAAATAGCATCTTTTTTATGGTGAGGTGGGCAACTGTCAGATGTTTTTGGACTGCAGCTACCTTAATTCCTCATCATTGACTGTGCTGGCAAAATCTGATGCGATCTGTAGGAAAACACAACTGAAGGGCCACATTTACCCATCTCTGCCATTAGGGAAACGAGTGTCCATTTCTAAGAGAGGGAGAAAGCAGCAGCAAGTAAAGAAGACTGGCATTTTTCAGCTTCCAACAATATACAATAGCCATTGATCAGCCTGCATTACGTGTAGAAGGCTTTCAATCTAAGTAGGGCATCCATTAAGGACATGTATTTTTATTATCTGATCAGGAACACGTACTGCTGCTTTCAGACTTGTTTTGAATGCTGTATGGCCATTGGCACCAACCTCACCTGAAAGATTACAGGAACAGTGATGTTAAAAATTAGAGCTAACAACTCACAACCACAGGACAAGGCTTTTCATATATTACTGGTCTTTCCTTTTGTTTAGGAACTGGTATGCACTTCAGGTAATCTCTGAGAAGAGATTTCTTCTAGCTATTCAGTTTTCATTCAAATGCTGAAGTCTATTTAGACACATCATTGTAAACAATGCATTTATATTATAATGTCTAATTGCAATGCTTATTTTTCACATGTCAGGTAAAGAGCTAGACTTGCTGTATACCACTAGACCTAACATATTGTATTATATAAAGACCTTTCTTACAAATTCTGCTTTTGTACCTGCAGTTTTGTGGGTGCAAAGAAGGGTAGGGGCAACTGATGCTATTCAGAGTCTCATGAAACCTGGTTTACTTCCAGAGATTAAAATGAGAGTGGCAACCACCCCAGGAAAAACAGTGTGGTGTAATGGTGTGTGTGTGTGTAGCCGAAGTGTGGTGTGGTGTAATGGGGTGTGTGGCCGAAGAAGCGGAAACACTGGTAGTGGTCAAACACATAAACCAGAAAGATAAGAGGACTGAAAGTAACACAATGTACTGGTCCAACTTGACAGCACATGAACACCAAACCCACTCTTGTGCTTCTGCTTCATTCCAAGAGAAGATTTAAGACACACATGGGTTCAATGGCTTTTGGATTAGGATGTTGCTCATTCTGACACACTATATATGAAGCAAAACATTTAAGCTGGTGTGTGACTCACTGCTTTTATCATATAGTCAGTGTACATGTCACCCACCCAAATAAGTGTTGATAAAGAAGTTTTGCAAAACACAGACATTGAGTTGGATCCAGTCAAAGCATCCATTGAACAGATCTCCACTAATGCACCAAGTCCAAGATGCCCTACACCCATCAGAAAATAGATTTGTGGAGATGCAACCTTACAACTGCTCTAAATAAAGCCTTTTATTTCAGTGGGATTTAAGTCACAATTAACTGGTCACAACTATTTCATTGACACATTTCTTTAGTGTGAATCTAACCAACTGTAGATATAAACTATTGATCAAGATACTTTTTCCTCCACATAGACTGGCAGCCTAAAAACATTAACAGACTTGGGATCACTGTCTGAACCATTTTTGGGTGGATCCATCATATTGTGTTCCTGCACTGTTTAAAAACCAAGGGTGGGAAGTGAGGGCTCTGGAGCACGTTTCCCCGCCCTCTCTTTTTAGCCCACAGATATCTCCTCAAGGCCCCTGGAGATTCCTTCATATAATATTTGCAGGTGAAAAATTACCCCCAAAACTTTCCTACATAGCCAAAAATCCCTGTAGGGATAAGGCTGAGGTACAGGCTGAAAAACAGGAATCAAGGAAAAGCAAAATGGAAGTCACATCCAATTTTGATTTACCTTTGGACAATTTTGGTTGTTTGGGATATATCACTGCAGTAGAGGAAACAAAAATTGGCCCTTATCTCTGGTACAGTTGCTGCCCTTCATTTAAAAGCCTGCGGGAGCTGAGCTGAGACTTGGCAGGTCTGGATTCTAGTCCCGAGTGAATCATTAAATTCACTGTGAAACCTTGAACCACTCAACAGATGGTTGTGAGGATACAGTAGGGAAGAGCCATGATTAGGAAGCACCTGGAGCTCATAAGGCAGGATACTAACATTAGTATGTTCACACAGAATAATACTTCCCGCACTTCTTCTATGGGACACATTACTACCCAGATAGGGCAAACTGTAACATACAATAAATCCTCATTGCATTATATATGGCATGAAAAACTTTAGGAAACAACAGAACACCACACTAGTCAAGCATTATATTGACAGGTCCTTAATAGCCAGCGAGTTTAGTTTCCCTCTCCAAAAGGATCGGCTCAAGTAAACGCCTTCCCTAACAAGTGTCCTATATTTTATCTGACTGCTTGAGACCAGATTTCAGCTGCTTAGGCGCCAAGGTTTTATCACTTCAGCATTTCTGGCATCTGTTTTGTTGACTGCTCTTTATCCAGGCTGAGAGGCCTTTTCACACTCTTTTCTATTAGAGGAGAATGCACTTTCTAAATGCCTGCAATCCATTCCCAGAAGCAAACTGCTGACAGAGAGCTGGTACTTCCACTCCACTTCATTAAATGAAAAGTGAATGGCAGAGATCAGACAGCACTTAAGGAAGGGCATGGAAGAGACAGCCATGAGACCCATTTACATCTTATTTAAACAGGTTGATGTCCGTGTAGGAGACAACTACTAGCTGAAAAGACAAGGGATCTAACATTACTACCAGTTAAAGCTCATTAACACAACTGTATTGATTAAGCTTGATCAGCAAGTGCCAAGATAGAAGGGCTGTCTAGAAATATTCAGCTGTCTAGAAATATTAGATGTTGGTTAGATTTGATTTTATAGTATCCTATACTTGACTGATAAAGGCTTGGGATGTATCTTTGTCTGCTAAAAAAAGAAGAAGGGGGTATCAACCAAACATAACATGATTATCAATCAACTCATCTCCAAGTTATACTTTTGGTTGACATACTGTACATCTTCTAGGACACAAATGCTCTACAAAAATGAGAATACATAAGAGATGCATATAGTTCTTAGTTGATGTGGGTTTGGACAGTCCGTTCACAAAAACACATGGGAGATCTTGTAAGAAAGCCATGTGTTGACTATCATTAAGCAATGGATCAAATTTCCACTTACCTTACCAGCAGAGTAAACCTACAGTTATGGATTAACATTGAATCTGGATCACAATTAAAATTAAAATGGAGACAAAATGCAATATAACTTATTTTATAAACTGAGAGCACAATCCAGGGATAGTGTTGGCTTGGTCTTGAAAAACTTGTCCCTTACCTGTAGAATGGGAATTTCAGCCATGTGTCAAGATTTGTAAAACACTTTCTATACTAAGAATTATAATGATTAACATCAAAACGATGTAAGAACGTCAAGCCAATAAAGCAGAATATATTTTTTGTTTTTACCACACTGAACAGTGAGTCCTTGCAGAATAGAAATGAACTCCTCCCACCCTAAATTAGGCAAATGCAGAGTGGATTATTCAGGGAGGAGCAGGACAGGTCTCTCTAATATCCTCCTGTCCTGTTTTAAAAGTTAATACAGGATAGTTCACTTTTAAAAAGCTTATGCTACCACCTCCAATATTGGCTACTGTTGAAGCTATTAATAAAGAAAATGCAAATAAGCCAAACTCGGGCCACCAGATCTGTTGGAAGAAACAGCAGCTTCTGCACTTGTTCTTGCTGCTGTCTTGTCCACCAGGGATGAGATGGCTTAGGTAGAGGGATTAGGATCCTGTGTCTTCCTTGCCTGCTTGATTTTTGTTCCTCTGTCAGCCAGCTATCCTAAAGCATTTTGGGCATATAATATTGTCTGGTTCAATCAGGGTTATTTAAGTGACTACCCTCTCTTCTAATCTGCTCTATGAGGAAGGACATTCTCCAACCTGGATCAGGTTATTGCTATCCAAGAATGTACAGTGGGGCAAAAAAGTATTTAGTCAGCCACAAAGTGTGCAAGTTCTCCCACTTAAAAAGATGAGAGAGGCCTGTAATGGACATCATAAGTACACCTCAACTATGAGAGACAAAATGAGAAAACAAATCCAGACAATCACATTGTCTGATTTGGAAATAATTTATTTGCAAATTATGGTGGAAAATAAGTATTTGGTCACTGACAAACTAGCAAGATTCCTCGCTCTCACAGACCCGTAACAACTTCTTTAAGAGGCTCCTCTATCCTCCACTCATTAGCTGTATTAATGGTGTGAAGAAATCAACTGTGGGAGCAATAATTAGAAAATGGAAGACATACAAGACCACTGATAATCGCCCTCAATCTGGGGCTCCACACAATATCTCACCCCATGGGGTCAAAATGATCACAAGAATGGTGAGCAAAAATCCCAGAACCACACGGGGGGGGGGGGGAGGGGGCTAGTGAATGACCTGTGGAGAGCTGGGACCAACGTAACAAAGGCTACCATCAGTAACACACTATGCCGCCAGGGACTCAGATCCTGCAGTGCCAGACGTGTCCCCCTGCTTAAGCCAGTACATGTCCAGGCCCGTCTGAAGTTTGCTAGAGAATGATCCAGAAGAGGATTGGGAGAATGTCATATGGTCCCAAAGTAGAACTGAAACCAAAGTAGAACTGTTTGGTAGAAACACAAATTGTCGTGTTTGGAGGAGAATGCTGAGTTGCATCCAAAGAACCCCATACCTACTGTGAAGCATTTGATGGCAACATCATGCTTTCGGGCTGTTTCTCTGCAAAGCGACCAGGACGACTGATCTGTGTACAGGAAAGAATGAATGGGGCCATGTATCATGAGATTTTGAATGCAAACCTCCTTCCATCAGCAGGGGCATTGAAGATGAAATGTGGCTGGGTCTTTCAGCATGACAATGATCCCAAACATACCACCCAGGCAACGAAGGAGTGGCTTCGTAAGAAGCATTTCAAGGTCCTGGAGTGGCCTAGCCAGTCTCCAGATTTCAACCCCATAGAAAACCTTTGGAGGGAGTTCAAAGTCCGTGTTGCTCAGTGACAGCCCCAAAACATCACTACTCTAGAGAAGATGTGCATGGAGGAATGGGCCAACATACCAGCAACAGTGTGTGCCAACCTTGTGAAGACTTACAGGAAACATCTGACCTCTGTCATTGCCAACAAAGGATATATAAAAGTATTGAGATGAACTTTTGATATTGCTCAAATACTTATTTTCCACCATAATTTGCAAATAAATTCTTTCCAAATCAGACAATGTGATTGTCTGGATTTGTTTCCTTATTTTGTCTCTCATAGTTGAGGTCTACCTATGATGTCAACTACAGGCCTCTTTCATCTTTTTAAGTGAGAGAACTTGAACAATTGGTGGCTGACTAAATACTTTTTTGCCCCTCTTTATTTCCCTAATAAATGTTTCTCTTGTTGAGGATTACTTTTCTGTCTGCACCATGGTTCTTCCAAACTCACCCTCCTAAAATGGTCACCTCCAGTGTGAATGGAGTAAAGGTTCTAATGAGCCTTTCATTTGAGTAATAATCTCTCATGACTATCCCCCTCTGACAAGATCAGCTGGGTTGTGTTCAATCCCATAGGCTTCCATGAATAGAAAGTGGAGGAATTTTCTGCAAATTCCCTTTCTCCTCCAGCCTCCCACATTAATTCCTGCACTTTTTCAATAGATAGCCCAACTTCTAAAGCAGACCTTGGAGGGCCACAGGCCACAGGGTAAGAGCAAATGAACAAAAAATACATTCCTTCCCCTTCTATTCACAGAAGCAATGGAATAGTACAACCCAATATATTTAACATACCCCAGTGTTTTTTGCCTGGGTCAAATACATTCCATAATCTGCCTACCTGGGAAGGAGATATACACCCAAAAACCAGCAAGAAAAATACAGCATGGAACTTGCTCTCATGTAGTGTTTCTGTAACACCAGTAAACATATTCATGCCTTTGAAAAGGCAATGACTACTCATTCCACATGGCACACCGGGGGGGGGGGGATACCTCTCTCAAAATACACAGATGCATCCAGGCTGCACAAGAATTTTCACTTAACAATATAAATTGACATAAGCCTCTCATACCATAGTCAATTCATCACCAACATTAAAGAAATAAGGAATTCAATGCAAGGTAGAAAGATTTTGTTTTTAATATACACTCAAGTTACAATTACTATCCAGATGTTGTTACTCCAGGTAACATTGCAATATCCCTGTGTAGGGCACCACTTTTAACTACCTGTCTAGAGAACGGACAGGCATGGACAGAGGGAACCCCACAAAACAGGGAATATTAAGGTACACAGTGGTCAGTGCTTCTTTTTTTTTTACTAACAACTCAGTTATGTGAAAACTGATCAACACACTTCTTTAAAAATAGAGAAATCATTCTTTTAACATTAAACCCACTTCCCCTAAAACATATTATCGTTATCAGAAATCAGTAGCATATGCTAAATTTTGTATGCTATTAAAGCACCCAGACTATCCAAATGAAATGGTTGCACATATTCTCAACAGTTTCTGAATATTCCTGGTGGTTCTGAGGAAGCATTTAATGCCATTTTTTAAAAGCACAAAAGACATTTAGAGGCCACCAACACATATTTAATTTAACTGATCTAACATCTTCCCTGATAAGATTTTTTTCCTCACTGAGTGCTGGTGTCATCTCTTTACTTGTCTCATTGAAGCCAAAGCTGCAAACAATGTAACTGGAGAAGAAAATAATGGTTAGAACAGTGCTGATATCTGCAAATGGTTTTTGCAATGGAATAACTGCTCTGCTGTACCTGCTGAGACTGTAGGACTGAGGTGCTTTCCCTTGCAGAAATTTATTTCACATGATAGTGTATGGAATAGATATGAAGGGCACTCTTTGAAGGATCCAAAGGGATGGAGAAGAAAGATGGAAGGGGGAGAAGATTCTTTGCACAGGTTTGTGTGTCTTTTGAATATGGAAAGGAGACCACAGCCTCCATGCAGCTTCATTAGCTAGATCCCTCTTCCTCTTTGCTTACAGCAGAACTTTCTAAATCTTTGCTCTGTTTTTCTTCTTTATCATCGTCATCGTCTTCTTGGGGGTACAGATCTGGATACCTCTGCATACACTCTTGCATTGCACGAAACTGGTCCACACAATCAGACCCCTTTATTTCCTCTTTACTATAATGGAAACAGGAAAAGGCTGATTTGAATTGTTCCCCACAAGGACCACTAGCCATTCCACCAAGGCAAGGACAATTCCAGTTGATATCTCCATTAGGTAGTATTAAACCTAGGAAAGGGAAACAAAATCAGTACACTAATGGTAAGTAACACCTTATTAAAAAGACTACTGAATTCATTTCATTTGACTGAACTACTGTGTTGCAGATCAAATACAATGAAGGACAAGAACAACTATTTTACAGCCTACCTTACAGTGAGGTCTCCTAAAATCAATCTGAACAATTCTGTGTTTTGAAGAACACATGCTGACAGGATGTTGGCTTTACGTCAAGTACACTACACTATATACATATAAATGCAACATGTCTTACGAGCAAGCAACAAAGTTTGCCTGATTGCCTATAGCCAGAGAAAATGCTATACATTTGAAGAGCTGGCCTTTTCTTTTTAAAAATCTCTTTCAAACTGAAGATGCAGCACAGATTAATATAGATATATGTAGGCAGAAAGGCTAACAGAAACTTGTGTGCTAGTAAATTTAGATGTGAAATTTACAATAATGAAGGATTATCTTCTACAATGATTATCTGCCAAATGTTCCCCACTTCTCAGAATCATAGAATTGGAAGAGACCACAAGGGCAATCCAGTCCAACCTCCTGCCATACAGGAACTCACAATCAAAACACCCCCTGTGACAGATGGTCTCTGTTTAAAAACCTCCAAGAAAGTTGACTCCACCACTCTCCAAGGGAGCGTGTTCCATTGTTGAACAGCTTCCCCATATCCTAAACTTCAAAACAACAGCTTTGCTCTGAGAAATACTTCCTATTGCTCAGAAAAGTCTTATTGACTTGGTGAATTAAGAAGCAATAGATAAATGGTTCAAATACAGTATATTTATAAAGATACTCTGAAAATAAGTTTTTAGATAGTCCTTGTTGCTGTTTTTCAAGCCCTCAAGCGGAAGTTGGCACCAGCCAGCTGCCATCATGTTACACTGCCTCTTCTATTTGCTTAGCAAAGCATAGCCACACACCTACAAAGAAATGGAACCTCATCTTGCAACTATGCTCAACTACAGAGATTCTGTTTCATGCAACCATACTCATGGAACTGGCAAAACCACACACACACACACACAAAACAGTTGCAAAGCAAACCTAAAGAGATGCCAAGAAAAGTGTTCAGTCTCCTAGGCCTACTTCCCTTATAAGATGGAAATGTGAATAACTAATGCCAGTGCTTCCCCTGCTAAGCTATAATATATCCTCTTTATTCCTTTCAAATGAGAACAAAAAATGGGGCAAAGTTTTCATCAGTGATCTCAACTGTAGGTCAGATAACACTCTCTGTATAGTTCACTACTAAATACAACTTTGCTATTGGTTTAGGGAAGGCATTCAAGGGCAAAGTAGCTATTTCAAATGTAAGCAGAAGGTTACTGAGTTTGGCACATCTGAAACACTCTCAAAAGAACTGTGACCCTTATTGTTTTCCACTTCAGGAGAAAACTGCTGCTCTAAAGTGGCTGAGATACCTGTGTCCCACTGAACAAATTCTACTATTACCACTTGAATTCATTTTTTTTCTTAAATGCAATTGAAAGGAAATGTGAATAATTAAAATACTGAAACTTACTATAAACATAAAAAAGGTGTGTGTGTGTGTGTTTGTTTTCTTCTCCGATAACTATTTGCTAAGTCTTTTTCTAAAAAATTAAAATCAAAGCACTAAACCCCTTAACACCACATTTTAATTCAAATGTAAAATTAAAAATATAAATTGTAAGGACAAGGCATTGTGGATCACGTTGATGAAGCTGCAAATATTACAGTATTTTAGGCTGTATACAAGAAACCTGATAGGAAAGACTACTGTAAATGGAGTCCACTGGGAGCCCCCCAGTACAAGTCCAAATACAGTAAAAGGGATGCTCTCCAAGAGCACAAGAAGCACTAGTGCCTCAGGGGTATTGTCTACCAAGGACAACTGTGCACCAGTTGGCTCTTTGTACCAAGCTGTAGTAAACTTAAAGGGTTAATTTAAGCCATTTGTTCTGTGCTTCTACAGAACCAATTGACACTGGTTGGAAGCATGTTCTCTTTTTCAACAAAACTGCATTCAACTTCCATGCTGATTTCCCCATCTTCAAACCCAAGAGAGTGGGTGAGAAGGGAAGTCCCCCTTATAAGCAATTCAACTGAAAACTTTCAGAAGCTCCTCTGATAGGGTGATGCTGACAGTGCAATGTGGCAGATCACTTCTGTACAGTCTGTAGGCTCCAAACCAGCTCTTAGCCAGTAATATATCTTATTTCAGTCAATGAAACATAAGGTGGAGTCCCTATGACAAAGCATCACAATCCATGTAACAAATCATTGAGGATGAGAAAGTGAAGCACATGCGATTTATGCTTTAGCAGTTGGAGGAATATCTCAAATATTTAAGTCTCGATCTAAGTTTGAAAATGTGAAGTATGCCGTGCTACAGTTTACAAGAATACAAATACAAATCTGGCTACAATACAAATCTGGGTGGTAAAAAATGATGACAAAATGTGTAGCTTACTGTAGTTCATGTTCAGTCTAAGCTGTGCTTTAGATCTTAACTCATGGAGAAAGATCTCATGCCCTATTAACAGTCCTTTTCATACAGTTTTTAAAACCTGGACTCTAAATTTAGAAATGCTGACTCAACCAGGTAAAGTGACTCAACCCGATTTATTTCCAGATACGATCAAATTGCATCCCGTCTTTGATCTCCTGACAAAAATCTCAATTACTAGTGGACTCAGTTGCCCTAATTTCAACTGATTAGAACCAAGATGTATCCAGATGCGCCAGCCCTAGCCAACATAGCCAATGGTGAGGGACGATAGGAATTTCAGTCCAACAACCAAGGGCTACAAATTGCTCTCCCTTGCACCCAATGGTAGTGCAAAACTGGTTTGTTTTTAAAATATAAGACCTTCTAGCACAAACAGAAAACCAGAAGAGTTGAGGAAATTGGCCAGCTTACTACACTGGCTGAGACACGCACACCTATCTGCTTCCTAGACAGAAGTTGTGGGTGTGTATTCATTGCAATGAACCCCTGGCCCTGTTCATTCCCTTGAAGCCAAGTAGGACTGCTGGGGAAGGGGTGTTGGTTCAACATCACATGGTTAAAGGCTCTCTGAGAACCTTTACCACAGAACTGCCAAACAATTCCTAACCTTTTGCCTAACTCTGATGCCAGGGAGCTGGCAGGGATTGTGGCATAATTACTCAAAGATCCTGAACACCTCTGGAGCTTCAAAGTGGAACAGAACACTAGCCAATTGTTTAAGCCGGCACTTTATGAGCCTATAGCTGATATAAGGGAGTATAATAAAACATTTTTGTAGTCACACTATAAATGTTTAAAAATAACTACCGGTAACATGAGAATACTCAGCACCAACTTAATTTGTCAGATTACAGCTTTTAGTACATAGAAGATGATCCGGAAAATGTTACTGTTTCAAAATGCAGCAGCTTAGTACTGTTAACTGGAAGTGGATACCTGACCATATTATGCCCATGCCTAATGAATTTCCAGACTCATTCATGATGCTGGCCATAGTCTTTTTAGAGCCCTGAATGGCTTGGGATCAGGTTATCTGAAAGCCACTCTGCCCCTACAAACCCACCCATTTAATCAAACTTTTTCAGAGGTCCATCTTGAAGTGTCTGCATCATCTGAATTTTGATGAATACAACAGACCTGACCAGCATGGAGACTGTTGTTTGGCTATGCGAAGAAGGAAGTAAGAACAACTAACTGACTTTTTTATGGATGCATTCAAACCAAACCCTCCCCTCATGTCATTTTAATTTAATAAAAAATAAAAAGGTTAATAAAACCTGTCCTTTCCTTATAAGATTTTAAAATGTATTTTTAGTTTATGTTATGGTGTTGAGTCTTCCCCCTGAAATTAGTACTGATTCTTGGGGGCTTTTGTTCTTTATATATTTTGGTTTTATTGAGGGGAGAGTGTTAGTGTTATTATTATACTTTACATTTGTTGTTAATGTTAAAACTATAAAGGTGGCTAAAGTAAAATAAATATTCATAATATAGGAATAGATAATCAAGCAGAATTGATGGTTTAGCATGGATTCAGAAGGAACTGATATTTGTCAAGTTTTGGGTTATTTTTCTAATGGCTGTGATGCCTGACATCTGCCAGGTAGGAAATTGGGCTCTCCAGACCACTTTAGTGTGAAATCTCTGATTTACTTCATTTGTGATTTCTGCAGACTGCTGTTAATTTTCAAATATAACTCATGCCATAATCTTGTTTTATGACAAGCATCTCATGTTTTTGAGTTTGAAAAACTATTTTTGAGTTTGAAACAGCTGTTTTAGCATGAACAAGTGATCTGGATTACTGGCTTTCACTGCTGTCCAGACACTGTACTCACATTTTAAAACAAACAAACAAAATTATACCAAGAACTAAAATCCTGTATGAAATACAGTTGGGAGTACAGCCTTTTCAGTGTGTGAATGCTGCCCCCTAGAGCCAATTGAACATTCATAGCCACCTTTTTGAAGTAAAGAAAACCATTTTTAACTTTAAAGCTTGCACAAAAATACTACCACGAAATATGGACAGAGACATGTTGCACCCTAAGTTTGTATAAATGAACAAATCTCTCAGTAGCTTTTAAGAGACACTGGTAAGTTGTAGGTTTTTAGAAGTACCTGTAAATTAATTTTGATTACAGCTTCCAGCAATCTGCATTAGATAGTCTGTTATAGTAAAGTTGGAGAAGCTCTATTTATTAGTGTTTACACTAATCTGAGGTTTCCCAACTCTGCCATGTATTTTCTCTTTTCATTTTTCTCTCATTCCATGTCAGCAAGAATACAAATTAGGGTAAACAAGAGATCAGGTCTTCTCTGTGCCTTCAGTTTCAACAGAAGTTCACATGAAATCAGAGGTTGAGAAGGAGACAATATTTCTATTTGCAGATATACATAAGAACACATGAAGCTGCTTATGTAGTATTTATACAACCACAGATAAAAAATACAGCTTTTTAGGCTTTAAAAAAAGACACGGAGAAAATATACACCTTGTTTTAGAGGGAAATTGTGCTCCTGGAGAGCTCTCTTTTAGAACAAGACTTGTATTCCCTTTATACTTTGGTTTAAACCTGAAATTTATAGCCTACATTCTAGTCCAGTATGATTACAGTCAACTAGCTGTGGTTCTAAGGTTTCAGGAAGATATGTTTCTAGCACTGCTTCCAGAAAGCCTTATACTGGGTTAAGAATCACATGATAAACTATGTCTGTTGGCTCTTATTCGTGTCAAATCTAGCTATCAGTCCATAGGAAAGCATTAAACAAATTACAGATCATGCACAGTAAGACAAATGGGAGACTGGAGGCTATATTGAGCCACAACAACTGGGGTATAGACAGGAAAATAGAGCATTTATTTGGGGAAAAACGGAATCTACTAAGACAACTGCAAACAGTAATGTAGGAAGGACATACTGCAGTTACATCTCAAGGCTATGGTGAGAGCTTTCAAATAATGACATAAATCCCACTGAGACAAAAAAAAAAATCAGAGGGGAAATTAAAAGGGAACACTCGCTCTTGATTTACCTGTCAGCTGATTACATAAGGCAAAAGGCAGGCCCAACAGTAAGTTTAGATTATAAATTCCATATTACCAGTACCTACATCAGCTACTTTATTATATCTTGCCTTTCCTCCCAAACAAGAACTCAAGCCAACTATGAGCATTGGATTTTGGACCAAAATAAACCACAAGTTCAATGGGTTTAAAAACAAATATCAAGTTCTATTTCTGATCACAATTCAAAATGCTGGTCATGGCTTGTACAGTCCTATACAGGTTGGGACCAGTCCTCAAGAGAACCAGCATGAGATTTCAGACCTACAGAGTAAGCATTTTGCTCGATGCCACCAACTGAGAACCAGTTGTGGAACATCCTGTCCTGGGAGTCCAGGGTGGCCCCCTGCCTGCTCTTCTTCAGCCAGCAGAAAACTTTTTATTTAGACAGGTATTAGGGTCAGTAACACATCACTGCAATGATCTTTTAATGTGGATGCTGAAATTTATTTTTTTAACTCATTTGTTATGTTTTAAAAGGCTTTTAAACTGTTTTAATTCAGAGCTGTTTTAATATGATAGTTTATTTTAGGAAGAAATTCTGGCTTGGACTATTTCTGAGTTTTGAAAGTTGATTTAGGTGGTCGATAGCTATTTTCATTGGACTGGATCCAGATTTAGTCATAGTTAGAAGAGACCAATTGGAAACAATTGGCTTTAACTAGAGACACAAACTTTCCAGAGGTTTTGTAGCATGAAATTATCCTATGTGGTACATTAAAAGTAGTGTTTATTCAGACAATGATTACAAACCAAATTTTCTTTCTTTTCTTTTCTTTCTCTTTCACCAAAAAGGTCCTGAACTATAAGGCACCTCTGTGGTTTTACCCAATTTATGATGAGCAGGCAAAAAGAAAGAAAGAAAGAAAAAGTAAGTAATTTTGTCCCCTCTTGTTCTTCATAGTATCACACAGGCATTAAAAACAGATTCCCATAAGAAGAACTGAGAAAAGAAAACTAAGATCAAGAACTGCAATTATATTATACTATAAACTGTCTTATAAAAGACTGCCTGTTACATAGTTTTTACCGTAAGAATAAAATGTTGGGGAATTAATATACATATTGCAGTTGTGTGCCTTCAAATTGTTTATAACTTATGATGACTCTAAAGTGAACCTATCATGGGGTTTGCTGAGGCTGAGAATGTGTGACTCAGCCAAGGTCACCCAGTGGGTTTCCATCACCAAGCAGGAAACTGAACCTAGATCTCCAGAGTTGTATTCCAGTGCTCAGACCACTACATTCTGCTGGATCTCAAATTCATGCATAGCTTAAATATCTTAGTCATCATTCTAAAATAAAATATTCCACAAATTTCCAAAACAAATTATTTTTGGGGGAAAAACAAAAGCAAAAATAAATAAATAAATAAATAAATAAGAAGAAAGAAAGAAAGAAAGAAAGAAAAGAAAAGGAGAAAAAAGAAACTAAACAAAAATTATTTTGGAAAAAAGCAAAAGAAAACAAAAAGCATTTGAAAAAAATAGGGACAAACACACACACGCCAGCCTGGGCCTTCTCATCTCTAATCATCACCCTTTGATTTCATTGGATCTGCTCTTCGATATGATTAAACCCAGCTTCAACACATTAATTTTCATTTGACTACAGTAATAACAAGTGTGGATATAATTTCAAGTATGAAAGTAGCTGGATTTTCCTCCAGATTAATTTATTTTCAATAAAGAAAGAAACCCAACATAAAAACGCATGTTTAAAGGAACACCACCTTTATTTCCATATCACTCACCATGGTCTTCATAAGGATCATTGGGATCATCTGCTACCAGTTCAGCGCTGCTTGGTGTTTCATGGTCCTCTTTGGTCACAAATATAATTCTGTCCTTTCCTGATAATATAAACATACACAAAACATCTCAGAAGAGCATTATGTCCAGATAAAACTGATTGCTCAAAGCCACTACCCAATATAAGCCTTACAATTCTGTAAACAGATGCAATCCTGCGAGAAGTTAATGAGTCTATTCTACCAGGCCCTGAGATATTTCAGCCAAAGCGGGACATGGGTCTGAGCATTACATCTAATTAAAGTGAATGGGACAACCTTTGGAAATTGAGGATCAACACTGTGGTTCCACTTTATTCCACTTTTGATCCACACTTGCAAAGAAAGTTTAGAAAGAAACAGGCTGTATTAAATTTTAAAAAGCAAATAATTTTCTACGAACATTTTTTTAAAAGATGGTATGAAATGGTTAGGGATCAATGCATCTCATTAGTCAGCAAAGGCAGGACAAACAGTAATGAGCTTATGGTGGTAGCAGGGTAATGTAACTTCCATTGTGAATCAATTTGCTTTGAATTTATAGTGTGGAGCTGGAACAAGCCGAATATGGTCACATGAACTGGCTATCCTAGAATGACCCAGCAACAGATATTTTCCTAGGACACATCCTACTGTCTGGCCCTACAACACTGAAGTCAAGCATCAGCACTTCTGAGGAAAAGTTCATCAAAAGTGATGCTTAATCCAAAGTAATCTCCATAGGCTAGAGACAACTGAAACATTTTAAAAATCTTGTATCAACAGTATTCACCCCAGTCATTTTACAGGAACCAATTAGTTTAATTCTAATTTAATTTTAGCCAAGTGAGACCAATTTAAAAAAGGAAGCCCTAAAAGTGAAGCAGCAAAGGACTTTGGTCCTAATCAATATGAAGTTTGTTTAACCTGAAATATTTTGTCAACGTTAAATTTGTCTTTTAATCCTATAAACTACAGTTGGCCCTGCATAGCCACAGATTTTTTTAACCACGAATCCACAGCTTGAAGATATTCCCCTAAATATATAAGTGCCAATAAGCAAACCAGGATTCTGCCATTTTATACAAGAAGCAACATTTCACTTTGCCATTGTATATGTCATATATACTCGACTATGTCAAGAAATTTATGCCCCAAAATGGACTCTAAAATCATGGGTCGACTTATCTACAGGGCAACAAGTTATTACTGCTTGAAATTTTTGTTAAAGAAGTGCCCACCTTCCTCTGTAGCCAGGGATCTTTGGGAGGTTCCTGTTTCAGTCCCCGGCTGCTCCCCGCGTGCTCTCTACTCTTCCTCTCTCTCTGTGTGTGTTTGTGTGTGTGTGTGTGTGTGAGAGAGAGAGAGAGAGAGAGAGAGATCCCGACCCTCAGTCCCTTGCTGCAGCCAGGGCTAAGAAGGAGCTGCTCAGGAGGAAAGGGGGAGAGAGAGCATGCCCAGGCTTGGACCCTGTTTGGCCAGCCAGGAGCCTGGAAATCCTGGGGGGGAGATAAGAGAGAGAGAAAGGTCTGTCTCCCTTTTGCAACGTCCCCCCTTTGCAAGCAGTGGAATCCTGGGAGTTTTGGGGAAAGAGAGAGAGAGAGCTTTCTCTCCCCTCCTTTGCAAGCCATGTGTTTTGGAAATACTTTTGGTAAAGTGAAAGTGTGTGTGTGTTTGTGTGTGTTGAGGTTGCTTCCCCTTTTACATGCTGAGACTATGACCCTTGGGACTTGGGAGAGGTCCAGGGCGGGAGATGTAGGTAGGGAAGTGGTGCTTTGTTTCCCCCTTTAGATCTTTTGTAACATGCCCCAGTGTTTGACCCTCGACTTATTCATGGGTCATAACAAAATCCATGATTTTGGCCCAAAAAACTGCCCTCGACTTATACATGAGGTCGACTTATACATGAGTATATACGGTAATGGGAATTGAGTATCAATGGATTTTGTTGTCTCGGAACCAAACCCCAGCAGAAACCAAAAGCCCACTGTAACAGCAAATTCATCCTGAATCCTTATGCAGCCAAAGCAACACATCATTTCAGAACAGTGAGATATCAACAGGTTTTGGAGGGACCCCAAGGCTTACAGGAAGAATGTTTGAAATTTTAGATTGTTTTTAAAGAAGAAGGGAACCCACAACAGTGAGGAAAGAATACTGTGGATACCCAGTGAAGATAAAGTACCAGCTGCCTGGTGGAAGTTGGAAAATGGAAAGAGGTATCCTGGAAGTAGAAAGCACAGCCAGCTAAAGACAAGCACACAGACCTGTAAATGGGCCATTTCAATAGAGGTCCCACTTGGGTAAAGCGTCACTCAAATTACAGTTCAAGGACTACTGCTGCAGCATCTGGAAATACAATACCACTAGAAAGCTCACGTTCATAGCTTAGTTTAGGAAATAATAAGTGACCCACAAACATGTTCAAAACCAACTAGAAGGTTAGGGAATGTGGGCGAGGGGGAGGGGAGTAGCTTTGGCCCATAACAGCACCATCTCTTTGACCGGGAGACCTTTTTGGAAAATGGAACACACTGAGTGTATTTACCTGACCCTGAAGGCTAGGGTCAGTTTAGGGATTCTGTTGGTGTACCGTCCACCCCGTCACTTAAAAGGTTCTCTGGCCGAGCTGACACAGCTGGTCTCAGAATTGGTGTTGGAGTTTCCTAGACTTCTTGTCTTGGGAGACCTAAACATCCCTCTCGGGGCCAGCTCATCAGACCCTATAGGAGCAGCTCGGGAGTTCATGACTTCCATGACAGCCATGGGCCTGTCCCAACTAGTCTTGGGTCCGACGCATTGTGCAGGTAATACACTTGATGTGGTCTTTTGTACCGAACAGGAAAGTCCGTGGGCAGAGGTGATAGATACCACTGCCCTGTCATGGATGGACCATTTCCTGGTCAAGGTCGGACTTAAAGCTGGTACCCATATCCCCCTCAGGGGTGGAGGACCGATTAGAATAGTCTGCCACCGAAGGCTGATGGAACCCAAACGGTTCCAAGAAGCCCTAGAGGGGTTAATGGTTGGGAACGATGGCTATTTGGTTGAGGCCCTGGTTGATACCTGGAAAAATGATCTTACCAGGGCTATAAACACTATCGCTCCCTAGTGTCCTCTCTGGTTCATTTCAAATAAAAAACCTTGTAGATGGAAGATCTTCGTATAATGAAGCAGGCCACGCAACGACTACAGCGCCACTGGAGAAAACATTGTCACTTATCCGACAAGACACTCCTTGAGAACCCATTGAAGTTCTATGGAGTGGCAACTGACACAGCAAAGAATTCTTTCTATGCTGTTCGTATTGCATCAGGGGAGTCACATCCAGCAGAGCTGTTCAGGGTGGTTAGAGAGCTAACTCAACTGCCTCCCACCCGGAACCCATTGTTAGAACCAACTGCTGCCTGCTGTGATGCATTTAATGACTTTTTTGCCGATAAAATCTCTCTGATAAGCGCCAATTTTGACGGTGGGATTAGAACAGAGACTAGGAGAGAGGTGTCCAGTGGACTATATTAGATTGGATCAATTTGAGCTTGTGAGTATCAATGAAGTGGACAAGCTCCTTGGATGTGTAAGGAGGACAACCTGCCCCCTTGATCCCTGCCCATCTGGCTGACTGCCCAGGGAGGGGACGTGGTAACAAATCTGTTACATACTATAATCAACATGTTCCTTAGGGAGGGGAGATTCCCAGACAACTTGAAACAAGCAGTGGTCAAGCCACTCTTGAAAAAGCCCTCCCTGGACAACTACAGGCTGGTCTCTTTATTGCCATTCTTGGGCAAGGTGATCAAGAGAACAGTTGCCTCCCAACTCCAATCTTTCTTGGATGAAACCGATTATCTAGACTCATTTCAAACTGGCTTTAGGGCAGGATACAGGGTGGAGACTGCCATGGTCGCCTTGGTCGATGACCTCCGTCTGGGCACCAATAGGGGAAGTGTGACCCTCTTGGTGCTCTTGGATATCTCAGTGGCATTCGATATCGTTGACCACAGTATCCTTCTGAACGCCTGAGGGAAGTGGGTATCGGAGGCACTGTACTTGAGTGGTTCCATTCCTACCTCTCAGGCAGGTTACAGATGGTGATGCTGGAGGACAGTTGTTCTCGTAAAAGAGAGCTGACATCTGGCGTCCCTCAGGGCACCATTCTGTCCTCCATGCTTTTTAACATTTACATGAAGCCGCTGAGAGAGGTCATCCAGAGACATAGGGCGCAGTGTTATCAATATGCTGATGACACCCAAATTTATTTCTCTATGTCTCCAACTGAAGCAGTGACGAAGGATGGTATCTCCCCTTTGAATTCCTGCCTTGAATTGGTAATGAGCTGGATGAGGAAAAACAAATTCAAGCTGAATCCAGAGAAAACGGAGATATTAGTGATAGGCACCCCTAGCCCGGGTGTGGAGATTTGTCAACCAGTCCTGGATGGGGTCACTTTTCCCCTAAAGGATGAAGTTCACAGTTTGGGAGTGCTCCTGGACTCGTCTCTACAGCTATCATCGCAGGTGGAGCCGACGGCCCAGAGTGCTTGGTATCAACTTTGGTTGATACGCCAACTACGTCCCTACCTGGCACAGGGAGACGTAGAAACAGTGGTACACGCACTGGTAACCTCTCAGTTAGTTTTCTGTAATGAACTCTACACGGGGCTACCTTTGTACCAAGTCTGGAAGCTTCAGTTAATCCAAAGCGCTGCCGCCAGGTTGATTGCTGGTGTACCTAAATCTGAGCATATTACACTAGTACTAAGATCTGGCTGTCGATTAGATTCTGGAAGCAATACAAAGTGTTGGTTATTACCTTTAAAACCCTATATGGCTTGAGCCCAAGTTACTTGAGGGAATGCCTCTCCTTACACAATCTGCCCCGCACTCTCAGGACCTCAGGGAAAAAGCTACTAGAGTGTGCAAAAATAAAGTGGAAGTCCACTTTTGAAAGATCGTTCACTGATGTTGCCCCCAGACTCTGGAATGGCCTCCTGGAAGAGATCCATCTTATTAACACATTAGATGCCTTTAAAAAGGCACTTAAGGCGGATCTTTTCTGGCGGGCTTACCCATTTGACCCTCCGTGAACAGCCTCACAGAATGTTTCTTTTAGATGACTGGAGTATTGGACTGACAATTATTATTATTATTATTAACCTTTATTTATATAGCGCTGTAAATTTACACAGTGCTGTACATACAATCTTAAATTAGACGGATCCCTGCCCTCAGGCTTACAGTCTAAAAGAGACAACACAAAAGGAAGAGGGGAAGGTGATGGGAAAGGGGGTGAGGTCCGGTGGTTCTTCTCTCCCTCTGGGGCCAGGACCAAGACAGATGGACAGGAGGGAGGGCATGGCTTCTTAATACAAAGTTAAAAGGAGGCATCCTGGGGCGGATGGCACAGTCCTGGGAAAGCTTCCCTAAATAATATAGTCTTTAACTCAGTTTTGAACCTGGTTAGGGAAGTGATGAGGCGTGCATGTGGGGGAAGAAGGTTCCAGGAGTGAGGGGCAGCAAGTGAGAAGGGACAAATCCGGGACAGGGCAGTGGAAATCCTCGGCTGGGACAGGAGACCTTGACTACCAGAACGGAGGGTACGAGAAGGAGTGTGAGGAGAAAGAAGTTCAGACAAGTAAGGAGGGGCCAGTCCGTGGAGGGCTTTGAAAGTCAACAACAAAAGCTTGTACTGGCAATTGGATATGTTTGATGGCAATTGGATATGTTTGATTATAGAAATATGTTTATGATTGTTTTAATATTGTTGTTATATTGTATTGTTATTTTAAACTGTTGTACTCCCACCTCGATCCATGGGGAGAGGTGGGAAATATAAATACATTTTATTATTATTATTATTATTATTATTATTGAAAATCTAAGGCTCTGTTCCTAATAGCATTATGATATCACAACAAAAATAAGTTAGGTACTCTGATTCAGGTAGTTGCTTCACAATGTGAAAGACAATAATACTTGTCTATTTTATATGGCTTTTGTAAGGAATTCTTATATAGTTATAGGAAGCACTGTGGAAACTTAAAATGTGCTACACAAATCATCATTACTAGTACACTCCTCCCTCTACATTTGCGGATTTGACTTCTGCGGATTTGATTACTGGTATTCACGGATTTTATTAATATGTTCTCTCTAGGATTATCTAGGTCTTCCAATGCAACTCTATGGTCAACTTTAACCAAAAGTCACACTAGAGATTCCTAGAGAGAACACTCCACTAGGCATCTGAAGCATCTCCAGTGCAATTCTATGGTCAATGTCCAGCAGATGTTGACCACAGAGTTGCACCAGAGCACCTAGAGATTCCTAGAGAGGTATTCTCTCAGGTAACAATATAGTGTTTTTCCAGCGAATGTGTGGGGAGAAGTGTATATCAGAAATGTAATGCTTGAGCCTTGTACAGTCCTATAAAGAGCCTCTGACCTGTGATGGACATTTCTGACATTTGTGAAAGCTGATACATAGAGAATAAGCTACGGTAAGGGAATGGTAGACTGTATCTTCAAACAAGTGACAGGCTCAATTACTGGGGGAAGGGGGAGAGAAAATCAAATAAATCACCCAATCAAAATCAAGTTCAAGCAGTTCCTTAAAGAGAGAAATTATTTTTCTGCTTCTCTTTTTCAAGCCACTTTTAAAAAGGTCTATGGCGGTCCCAATTACGCTAATGCCAACAGGAGAAGGGAGACACTGATACTGTAATTAACTGATCAGGCTTTATATTTTTAAAAGGATGGGCAGATTTTGAACACTGCTCATGGAAGATCAAAAAGTGGAAAGCAACTTGGATATATGGAAAATTTTTATTTGTCACCAACATTTTTCTCAGTTCCATCAAAGTTAAACTGCGGGGGAGACTTGAGATCAGGAGACATATGTTTTATCATGCAGCTACATCTCTGTAGCTCTAAAGAGGCATCTCTAGAGAGCCAGTGTGACGTAGTGGTTTGAGCATTGGCCTATGACTCTGGAGACCAGGGTCTGAATCCCAGCCCAGACATGTAAACCTACTAGGTGACCTTAGGCAAGTCATGCTTTCTCAGCCTAAATAAACATCTCTGTAGCTACATGTCACAGTCAGTTGTGAGGAATGTTGGAATTGGGGTCCAGCTGGAAGAGTGCATTTTTCTCCTGCTCTAATCCTCAAAAACCATGGCACAAAATGTGTGGTACCAAATTAAAGGTACTAAAATGTGGAAGGCAAAAATCAAAACCATAATTATAGCTTTGCACGCCCACACAAAATAAATGTAATTTAATATATTTACAAGCATGAATTGAAGCAATTTTAAACATATCAACTTATTATTTATAAATCTAAATAACTTATGTTTAATCTTAAAGAAATGTGGTTTTCGTTTAAATTGCTTTAGCAAACAACTATAGTTTTATTACTATTCTAAATGCATTGCTTTATGTTCACTTAGCTTTTCATTAGAGACTGTGTTCTCAATGGTACGTTATTACATGAAACACTTTGTAATTTATGCTTCTAGTGGATGTTACCACGTGATCATTACACAACCTGACAGCAATTGCTAGTCGGTGTCATCATTCGCTCTATTCTGTGAGGAAGAAAAGGGAAAATTGGTGGAATGATAAAGAATGAACTAAATGGAGCCATCACTGAGAGAGAATGAGATAAAGAATAAGTGATCAACCTCATGAACTAGATACCATCCTAAAAACGGTTTGGGCAACCATGTCCAAACCAATCTGCGCACGTATCGAAAAGCCAGAACAAGTTAGGCTGCCTTTCAGGTGTTAGATAATGCCTCCAGGAAGCAAAAAGGCCTTCCATCTAACCTACTTTACAAGCTTATCGAGGAAATAAAATATGGAAAAAGCCCTCAGAATAAAACGGCAGCACGTTCAACAGCAATGCTTTTGACTTAAGGATATCCAGATTCAAAACGATGCAGGATTACAGCGCACGGCTTTCAAAAGCTTGCCAAACCCCCAAATTTGTGGGGGCCCCGAACCAGGTAGGACGGTTTTCCCGGCTCTGGAGGAGAAATAGATGGGAGATGAGAGACGACAGCAGCAGAGGCCGCTCCCCAAAGAGGCCCAGGGCTTTGAGGGGGCCCCAAATATGAGAGGGAGGCCTTGGGCCTTGCAAGGAGAACAAGGCAGGGCAAAGGCAGGCAAACCAAGGGCAAAGGGAAGCCCCACGTGCTGGTGCTCCTCTCTCTCCCTCTGGGGCTGCCTTCTTCCCTCCCTCTTCCCTGGAGAGCATGGCCAGGAGGATCATCGTCTCTAAAGGGCTGGGACTTTGGAGTTACACAAGATGGCCATCCGACCACAGGCTTTCGTTTCCTGCACTGCACTATTCTATTTTCATTATTATTTTTAATTTATATTATTTTTATAATGTATTTATTTATTTATATTATTCTCATTTTCATTTTTTAAATTTTATATTATCTTTATTTATTCATTATTTATTATTAATTTATATCATCCTTATTCTTATTTTTATATTATAGTGCTTTTATTTTTATATTTTTATTATTTTATTATTTGTTATTTTGCTGTTTATTTGTTAGTCTTGTGCTTATTTTTACACTATTTTATTTATTAATTATTTTTTATTTATTCATGTTAAGTCTTATTTTTACTTTATATCATTTTTTATCTTATTACATTTATCCTTTATTATCATTCATCATTTCATTATTTATTCCTATTAGTCTTATTTTTATCCTATATCACTTTTATCTCATTTTTATTTATGCCTTATTTATTATCATTCATCGTCTTATTCCTTATTCCTATTAGTCTCATTTTTATTTTATATTAATTTTTTTATCTCATTTTATTCATTCCCTGTTATCGTTTATCGTTTCATTATTTTTTTATTTTTTATTTTTATTTATTCCTTATTTATTTATCGTTTTGCGTTTACGTTATTCTCAATTTTTTATTTTTATTTTTTCCATTATTTATTTTGTTAAAATTATTTTATTTTATAAAAATGTATTTTATTTTTCCCCATTATTTATTTACTATTTATTTATACCATTCTCGTCTTTAATAATTTTTAATAATTTTTTAAATCTTCGGCTGCGAGGCTGAGAGAGTGTGACCTGAGCCAAGGTCGCTTCGCGCGGGCGGCTCACCTACATTCGAACCCGGGTCACTAACAGTCGTCAAAAAGGGCCAGCGCCTAGTGACGTCACACGCGTCGCCTCCTGAGTCCTCCTCCTCCTGCTGCTGCTGGCGCTTTTCAACCAATTCGAACGCTCTCCCTCCCTCCCTCCCTCCCTCCCTCCCTCTTAATCCCAGGTGTACCTTCTTGCCGGCAGTAGGACATGGCGGCGGACGACGGAAGGAAAGAAAAAAGGAACCAGCCGCCGGCGCGACCAACTCTGACTCTGTCTCTCTGGCTGCTGGTCTTCTAGTAGTGCCGCCGCCGTTGCTGCCCCTCCAACTCTCGCGAGAGACCCTCGCCTCACGCCCTCTCTCCCTAGTCCAGGTCACACTTCGAACGAGGCTGTCCCTCTGCGTTATCTAAACTAAAGAGGCGGCAACCGCGACGTAGGAGTAGTATACCGTTATTATTCCACACAGACTACAACTCCCGGCAGGCTGTGCGCCGCCGCCGCCGCGCGAACTCCTCCCGGCATGCTTTGCGCACCTCTAGTCTAATCCGTCTTCTTCGCTTCTCTCGATTCTCGAGAGTACTCTCATCGCCAAGCCATAGAATGGACTACGTTTACCGGCATGCTCCGAGGCAGCTCTCAGATGTATGTAGTGGCCCTGGGTCGGTATGGACTACATTTCCCTGCATGCTCCGAGGCAGCCCTCAGCTGTATATAGTGGACCTACGTCAATATGGAGTACATTTCCCGGCATGCTCCGAGGCAGCCCTGTTCAGACTTCCCGGAGCGACGCTCTTTAAAGGGACGCGCCCAAAAGGGGGCGGGGCTCTAAGGCCACGCCCACCACAGGACTTGGAAGGAATTCTTCTGAGCGCCTGTCTGTCTCAGAGCGCGCAGTTCTTTCTGCCTTGCGGACCTTGAGGCAGGTAAGTGGGAGCTCCTGCTCTTGGTATATTTTCCCTGTCATTTTTTTCCTTCAGCGCTGCGATGGCGCAGTGGTTAAACGCCTGTACTGCAGCCACAAGGTTGCGAGTTCAATCCCAGCCAGGGGCTCAAGCTCCACTCAGGCTTGCATCCTTCTAAAAATTCTAAAATCACTAAGGCAGCATCCACACTGGAGGAATAACCCGGTTTGGCTTTAACTGCCCTGGCTCAAGGCTATGGGATTTTGGGAGTTGGAGTTTGTTGTGGCACCAAAGCTCTCTAACAGAGAAGGTTAAAAGTCTCACAAAACTACAGTTCCCAGAATTCCCTTGAGCATTGAGCCAGGGCCGTTAAAGCGGTCTCAAACGGAATTATTTCTGCAGTGGACCTTTGACACCACAAGACTTGCAGAATTAATGCAGTTTTTTAACACTGTTTCATTATTAGTATTGTTTTATTTTCTTATATCCCACCTTCTCCCAACATAGAGGCTCAAGGCGGCAAAACAACATATATGAAACAATACAATTAAAAACAGTACAAGAATATTAGAATATATAAATATAATTTTTTAAAAAAATTAATAAAACAAATTTAACTGCAGTGGCTCCATGCTATGGGACTGATGTGTTTTAACAATGTAATAGTTTAATTCTGTTTTAGTGCTCACTTCTGTATGTTTTAATTGTAGTGTTCTTTTAAATAGTCTGAGTCCCTATTTTGGAGGACAGCAGGATATAAATAAATATAATAATAATAATTCTGGGATTTGTAGTTTTCTGAGACATTTAACCTCCTCTGGCAGAGAGCTGTGGTGCCACAACGAGCTGCAAATCCCAGGATTCCATTGAATGGAGCCATGGCAGTTAAAACGGTATGAAAGTGCATTAATTCTTCAGTGTGGCAGCAGCCTTTAGCAGGGCTGCTACCCTACAAAAAGATACTGTGTGTGGGGGACCTCAGGGCTGTGACTCTTTTCACACTGATTTGGTGGAATAGATGGATGCTTAAAATCAAAAGTGCTGCTTGATTCCCTCCCCGCCTCCCCTTTCCATTTTTTATTACCTTCAGTGCATTTCATTGCGCTGAATGAAATTCATTGCACAGGTTCATGTGAGCCTGGCTGTTTTACAGCATAAAGCTCTTTGTAGGCAGATGTATCAGGATCATGATGGTGGATTGAGGCAGTCACAGATAAGTAAGGTGGCATTGGTTGGAGAGCAGCTGTTTTGCCAGCCGTGAAAAACTGTGGCCTCTGAAAGGCCCTCTCCTGCAGATCAGTATGAAAGGTACTGCAAGGGTTACTACTAGTGTCTTTCAGTTGCTTCTCACACACTAGCAGAAAGGGCGTCTCTGGATTGTTTCAGGGTGAAGTCACTTGCAGTGCTAAAGAAGGAGCTTTTGCTTTCCAGTGTGCAAGTGTGAAGATACACGTTACCTTACTGCAGTATACGGTACATCCAGTCCATAAGTAGAGCGCTTTCTCACTTTCTGTCCGCCGTCAATACGACTCTGTTAGAGCTGTCAGAGCCATTTCCTCCACTCTCGGGGTGAACAGAAAGAAAGAATAGAAAGAACCTTCTATCTACAGCATTGCAAAGTGCAAAGTGTTGGTTGTTACCTTTAATGTCTTACATGGTTTGGGTCCAGGTTACTTAAAGGATCGCTTCCTCTTGTAATAATCCACCCGCTACACTCAGGCTGCGTTCACACTGGAGAAATAAACCGGTTTAAGTGCCATGGCTCAATGCTGTGAAATTCTGGGAATTGTAGTTTGTTGTGGGGTCCAGAGCGGAGCTCTGCTCCGCTCTGGGCCCCACAACAAACTACAATTCCCAGAATTTCACAGCATTGAGCCATGGCACTTAAACCGGTTTATTTCTCCAGTGTGAATGCAGCCAGAGGTCCTCTGGGGAACATGTACTTCATCCAGCCAGGATTACAATGACAGCGTCATCCAGAGGACTTTTTATTGCACCCCATCCCACCCCTGAATGTAGAATGACCTGCCAGGAGAGATTCAACAACTAAACGTTTGTGTTGTGTGCCTTCAAGTTGTTTCCAACTAATAGTGACCCCCAAGGCAAACCTATCCTGGGGCTTTCTTGGCAAGGTTGATTCAGAGGAAGTTATTAGGATACTTTAATTCATGCTGGATGATTTTAATGTTTATGTGATGCAATAGTGATTTGACCATCTTAACAGTGTTTCTCCAGTGTTTAAATGATTTTATGTGTTTTAATCCATGTCGTACCCCACCTTGAGCTTTAAGGATAGGCAGGTAAGAAATAAAATTTGTCACATACTGTCACATGCTTGACCTTTTGGAAATAAGCTGTTTGCTGCAGCAAACAAGTATTCTTCAAATTTGAAAACCAACCAGGATTTCAGCTGTTCAGCAAAGTTTGGCCCAACTGGGCAAACTAATTAAAAAGAAATACAGCTTAGTAGGTTGCATCCTAAGAAAAGATGGTTTGATCAGGGCATCATCCACAGATCAAATCTTATGTAGATCTCTTGTGGCAAGGGGTTTTAGTTTGTGGTGTAAAGTGCTAGTGTTTTTTTTAAAAAAAAGCAGTGTGCAAAAATAGCCATTTTGGTTGCTGGAAATTTTATGGAATAGGTTATACCAAAATTTATTTGGGTTATTTGGGATTTAGGTTTATATTTATTTCACTGTCATATTGAAGCTTCCTATAGAGGCCTGTTAAACTTCTTAGCAAATAAAGAACTAGTAACCTGCCTTAGTTTGGCTATTGGTTGTTTCTTTGTTTTTGGGCTGGAGGAGAGTGGTGGTGAATGGTGATTCAACAAACCAAAAAAGCATGCTTCCTATTGACTATATCTTCTGGTATTTATTTACTCGTACAAGGAAAGTTTTAACCTTGATCTTCTGTTAAGTTCAGCTCACAAGAAGAAGTTAGCTAGGAGTAATACATTCATCCTGCACACAGGTTCATTGTACGGTGCCATGGGAAGCAAGTGTGCTGGCTCCAAAACTTGTTGCTATAGGCAACTCTAGAAAATATTTTGGAGTAGAGACACACCCTTGGATATGTTTAAACAAACATGGACAACATAGACACTGCTGCCTCTTCTTAATAAGGTCTTTAAATTGCATTATTTAGCATTGTGTTTTCAGGAGCAGCTTTTGTAACTCATGTGGAGTCATAGTAAATGTTTAATTCAAACATTCTATGCTCCTTTAGTTCTGTCTTAGCCTTTTGAAAAAATGTTTTTAAAAACATAAAATGAAATGCTGCCAGTGCCCAGTCTTCTTTATGTCTCTGGCCCTCAAATTATTGTGAAGACAGCGGATCCTTTCACGTATAAGTTTGTGGCTGAAGGGGATGTGCATACCTCCCACTGTGGACATAAGGTATGTGTAAGCTATGTATGTTTAGATCTGAACTAGACATAGATTTGAAGTGTGCGCTGTTTCCACACAGCCCATTTGTGAAGGGAAGATTCATTCTTTTATGTGTACAGGCTAAAGTACTGGGTACTTGGCTTACACAATGCCATGTATTCTGTGTGAAATGTACACGACACATACTTCCATTGTTGTACTGTGGTCATATGAAGGAATGAAGCAGCCCACTTTGACCACTCCAGTGGATTGGAAAAGTGCTTGAAATTAAGCAATTTGCAAACTGTAGCATTTGTCAAATCATGATAATTTACTCCCTGAAAAATTGTCTTCCCTTCTTTTTATGCAATCTCCTTAGGGCTACTGATGTGCTACATGATCCTTTTTGTTGGTAAACCTTATTTAAAGAATAGAGTTGGGCATATTTCAGTCTTATAGGATCTACTTCTTGTGGGATCTACTTCATATGGTCTTTTTAAACAGAACCCTAGATCCACCATCTCCATCCTTGGACAGGGATGAGAAACTTTTGGCACTTTGCACATTTTGGACTTCAGTTCCTGGAAGCCCAAGCAGCATGGCCAACTACTGGGGGGGGGGGGGGGGGAATGTAGTTACCATAGGAAAAATTGGAGGTTTAGAGGTCTTTCTCCCTTAAAGCCTAGGGGATATTTTCTTGCTATTAAACAATGGGAAGGCAGAAATCTTTGCTGTTCTGCAGTCAATAACCCAGAAAGATATTTGGGATCCTGCCTCTGTTGTTGAGAACTCTTTGTAGGAGGCTGATGGCCAGGCTCCCAGTTTTTGTCTGTCTGTTTATTTACGTATTGGATTTATATCCTACCTTTCTCCCAGAATAATTTTAAAAGGATACAGCTAAAATGTTAATTACAAAAGTTTAACAACTATTTAAATAATACTAACATTAAAACATACATTAAAAACACAGCAGAGTTAAAACCATTTTAAAGCAAAAAACATTAAAGTGTTAGAACATTTTGGGTATGGCTGGAGCTCTTGCCGGAGATATTTCCATGTTCTTTTTGTTTCTGTTTTAAAAGCTTTGCCATGGGTAGCAAGAAAGAGCACATTAAAATCACAAGCGAGCCCAAGCCTGGCTTTCTGGAGCGCCTCAGCGAGACGTCTGGGGGAATGCTCATTGGCCTTGCTACTTTCGCACTGTCTTTCTACATTCTTTTTACCAATGAGGTAAGTAAGGATGGTGGTGGGGGGGGGGGGGTGGCAAGATACTGGGGCTGCTTTTCATCTGCTTCAGGGTTATGAAACATTATGGCCCATGGGAGAATCCACAGTATGGCTGTTGGCTTCCCTATTACACTTTACACCATTTGGTCATTTTTAAGACAAAGAAACTAAGAAGGCAGACTTTTTGCAGTGGGTCCACTGTTTGAAAGTCCCTGTCCTGCCATTTAAAGTACTTCATGTGTCTAAGGAGAGGTTCCTGCATTGGGGAAATAATGGATAAAACTGTCTTGGTTAACTGACAGACTATCCTATACTTAGGTCTGGAGAAGATGTGGGAGAGCCTTGAAGGCTGCATGTGGCCCTACGGCCAGATGTTGCCAACCTCATCAATACTAGATCGAACAGTGGAGGGTTAGGATAGATAGCCATTGTGCAGCACACTTTTAGCCATTGCAAATAAAATTCCATTCCACTCCTTATTAACAAATAAAATCCCCCAATCTGATCAGTTGTTATTAAAATTTACATTTAAATGTACTTAATTTGACTTTAAGATGATATTGACTAATGCAGTAGTCCATATTATTGTTTATTTAATATATATCTGGATTTTGCCCCAGGATCTAAGACATGAATTGTTCCTACATCAGTTTTTCCTGACTTTATACCTTCCAGATGATCTGTTGCAGAATTGCAACTATGTTGAAATTGAACTTTTCCAGCCAGTGGGGAATTGGTCATCCTTCTAGCGCTATCGTCCTTCTGCCCAGAACTTTTAGTTCAGGGAGCACTTGTGCCAAAAAGTAGAACTGACTCTGCTACTTTTACAGTAGCAGACCTTGAAGCATCGCTTCCTGCAGCCTGCTTTCATAGAACAGGCTCATTGGTTGATAAAAACTGAGCAAATGAATCATCATCAGTGTTATGCATTGCTGCTTGCAGATCTTTTAATTTCTTTTCTGTGATCATGGTCTATAAATAATGCTTCGAAATGTCTCTCAGCTGGGATGCCTGTTATAAATGCTAGAGAAGAAAGAATGGCAGCTGAAGCATCTGTAAATGTTTTGTGTCAGGCAAGTTTGTTGCCACTTCACTGCCTTCAGTTGTGGCTCCCCTCTGTGTGCTGCACTTGACAATTACCAGTGGTCTTCTGCCTAAGCCTCATATTGTGTATTAACAGCTGGATTATGAAGGCTAACAGCTGAAAGAAACAATTTTTGCAAGAATTTTAGAGAACTAAACTAAGTCTCAAAACAATTTAGAGCCCTGAATTATTCATATTGCGCTGGTACTAATGTGAGCCTTCAGAACATTATACAGTTTTCAATACTTATCAACTTTATTTTGGCATCTGTTTTCACTAGGGATGTTCATGCCTCCCTCTAATCCAAGCCCTGCTCCAGTAATTCAGGTTATATCTTAGTTCATCTAGACCTGCAAGTACAGATCTGGATCATAATTTGGGCATCCAAGTTGCCATTCCTTCCTTTCACTTCTATTGGGACATCTAAATGTCTATTGGAGAGGCGAGATAGAAATAAATTATTATTATTATTTCTTTGCACATCTGGATGAAAATTTAAAGCATAGGAGACTCTAATTAGGGAATTACCTCTGCCCGATTATAGGTAGTATCAGGAATTTCCATGTTAGAGACCATTAAAGTTCCATTTTAAACTCTGCATTTAAAACAAGTTTATGCTGCTCTATCTTGACTGATAATGTTAATCCAAGATTCCAACCATTTGGTTGAGTGACCAAGTTTTTCAATAAGCAAAAAGATCCCAGGATAATGAGGTGAGGATATAGACCATTCCCACATAGAATGAGTGTAAGTATGAGGGCTCCAGTAAGTCCAAGCAAATAAGCAAAACATGAATAGTCCAAGTTTTTTTAAAAAGCTGTTTTCTAAAACGTAGGTCCTGATATATACATGCTGAACGTCACTCCATACCAAAAGTCTCTGTCAGGGCATTTTTTATTTTAAAAAAATTCCAAAACTGTGGAAAATTAACCTTAAAAAAAAGAGGGTGGAGAAGTCTCCTAAGTATACTTGCATGCAAGCATGCAGCTCCAGGACATTTAAGTAAAGCCTTAGAAAAAAATGAGGAAAATTTCACAAATACATGCATAGAAAAGAATGAGGGGGGAGGGAATCATTCACCTTCCTAAGATAACAAATACTACACATACAAATAACTCTTCTTGAGTTGATCTCTTCAGTCTCTTCCCACTACTTATCTCTGAGTAAACCTTGAGTGACAGGGGAAATTGCAAAATGAGGGAAAATAGAACGTTGGTGATATTACACACGAATCTTCCCCACAAACACTATATTTGGAAAAGTCAGAAAATAATGAAATTCTTGGCATGGAGTGGAAGCTAGTTATCAGTCCAATTAAATTACAGTCCCTTCCCATCACTCCTCAGCATATCAGTTCACCCCATCCCACACTGAAGGAGCAGAAGCATTTTTCTGGTCTTTCCATCTTTGCTGAAGCGCACTATACACTAGAAAAACCAAAGGGTTTTTTTTTTAATGATTTGGCTTGAAAGGATCCAATCCAAACCCATTCTAAAATCATCTCCCCAATCTGCTCCCCAATCCAAGCTTCAGCCAAACAGTGTGTTGTTGTGTGCCTTCATGTCTTTTCTAATTTACAGCAACCCTAATGTGAACCTATCATGGGGTTTTCTGGGTCTGAGACTGTGTGATCCATCCAAGGTCACCCAGTGAGATTCAATAGCTGAGCAGAGAACTGAATATAAAGAATCCCAGAGCAGCTTCCTGTCACTGTTTAATTATGAATGGCTTTAGGATGGCACTATACCCATTCTTTTAAAAAAGTTCAAGATGTTTTAGTGTTTTTTCAGCAAAGTTAAATGACTTAAATATGAGAGAGTAGAAGTACTCCTGTTTTTTTTCTCAGTTACAGAGCTTGAAGTAATTCTCATCCTAGAAGGCTTTTTCATGCAGTGACTTTAGCCTGATGTTTCACAGACTTGTTGTTGCCTCTTTCCACTCCATTTGACTGCCTATAGGGACGAGCTCTGAAGACAGCTTCTTCTCTAGAAGAAGGGCTTTCTCTAGTGGTCCCTCTTGACAACATCCAGAATGTATTGGAAGAGAATGAAAGGAAACTGGTGCATCTATCTGGCCCTCTTCGGACCTCAAAGGTAAATACAATTGATTGATTAGATGATTATTTGATTTAATTATATCATGCTTTTTCCCTTGCTTGTGAATTATGGTGCATGCTATTCTGTTTTTCTGGCACATGTTGCCCTCTAAATGCATTATGGTGCACGCTCAGAGGAGGTTAATTTCTCAAAACAAATAGTCTGGTACCAAAGCCTTTGAATGATTAGATCTTGTCTGATTCTTTTCTTTGTAAATATCTGTACTGACTGAGAGGTGAGGAGAAGGCATCCTAAACATGTTGGAATGGACTACTTCTCACCCTTGGTGTCTTTCACATCGGTGTTAAAAGCAGGTACTGGGTTAACCCTTCCCACATAGTTAGCCTCAGAGAAATGTAGCTTTTGGCTAAGGGCATTCTGGGTAAGAAATGAGAAATTTGTGGCCCTCCCATTGTTTCTGTGCTGCAACTCACTCTATCCCTGACCAGCCTAGCTGTTGGTGAGGGATGATGGAATCTGGCAACCCATCACCATTGGGAAGGACCACAAGTTGGACGTCTCTATTCTAGGAGAATTATGGCATTGTATCTTTCCAGTAAATGACATGTTGACGCTTTGCTATGCGCACCTATTGGACAAACAGAGTAGCCTGAAGGCCAAATTAAATTTTAGAGAACTATGGGGGGGAGGGTGTCACATTTGATTGACTGATTTTTTTTAGTTCTGTGCTTTCATTTGAGTGGTGAGTGGGACCCAAACCACCGCCATATTTTCTCTGACTGCCATTAACTAAGCCTGAAGAGAGGCATTTCAATCCTTGAAGTGAAGAACCTATAAGAAAGCTGGGAATCTACCAAAAATGACAATTTAGAAAGGGGTTATGGCCTTTTTGGGGAACGCCAATAGTTTTTTCAACTATTTTTAACCCTAAGCCCCCCACTCACCTGAAGTTCCTTATCCATAGTAGGATGTATATCAAACTAACATTATATTGCATAGCATAAGTTGTGACATTTAGGCTATAGAATCTGCCATATTGTAAATGCTTTATTTAGCCATGATTCTGTGTTGATTAGATTTGTAATCATTTCAGAGTCTTACCAAATAATGGTAATGCCATCATATAGAATCCAGGCAAAGTTGCTTATTGACTTTTTTCCCCCTATGCTTGTCATCTGTTCTTACCATTACTAATGCTAGCTTGACCTAGGGCTTCTGCAGGGCTCGAAGAGACCAGATTATGAACCACTTAGAACTTGGGATCATTTCTTGTCAAACCTTTCCAGCAGTTCAAACTATACATCTTAGGGACTATGGTTCTTAACCAACAGGATGTGCATCTAGCAGTTATACTCATGTATTACAGATTTAAACAATGTTTTCTCCGTCTTTTTTTCCTTTCCCAAATCCTAGAAAACCGCTGTAAATTTCTTATTGCTTACCAATCTGAACTTTCTTTGCATTTCCTAGCCTTTGTATGATCCTAGCTATGGACTTTCTATCCGGGCTGTGAAACTCAAGCGCAAAGTGGAGATGTATCAGTGGGTAGAATATGAAGATTCCAGGTAAGATGTACCCATTAATCTTTTCCTGTGCCATATATTTTGTAAGTGTGCTTGGCAGTTAGGGTGCAGGTGCTTATTTTAGAGAATCTAGTTAAAGATTAAAAGGAACCATTATATTTATGCTTATTATAGCCTTTTCCTTTAATTTGATTTTAACAAGCTGTGCTTGGGGTCTGTAACAATTATTTTCTTCAGTCAAAATCTTCTCTTTGTTTATCTGGTTTCCACCCCTTCCCACAGCTTATTATGATTTCAAGTTATAGGAATACTAAAAGATGATTCATTTGGTTATAATTGGCTTCTGGAGTGGAAAGTATGATGAACTGAACTGTGCATGTGTAATGCAAAGAGGGTTGCACTCATTGCTATGAGTGCAACTTTCTCCCTACCTTGCCCTTCAGCAAGTGATGTATCAAACTGGGCTATAGCTGAGTAGAATTGATGCAGGTGTTTTGCTTACTGGTTCAAATTCCTCTTGAATTTGGAAAGTTACTTTGAAAAAGTAATCAGTTGGCATAATAGGAATAAGGGACGTAAGTAGTTGATTGTAAAATTATGATATTTAAAAAAGTAACTAATATAATTAGCAAAACATCGAATGCTACAAGCTTGCTGGCCTATGATACAAAACACAAGCTTCTTCCATCTGTCTTGCTGCTGCCTTAACATCCCCCACGGACTATGATTCAGTAACTGAGCCATATGATATTCATCCTCCACTTGAGGTCCCACCTCCATAACAACAAAAGTAATTTTAAATATTATAGTTACACTGAAAAATAGGTTATCCATAATTAAGTTACACTTTATGACATTAAGTCAGGTAGTTATGTCTTGTTTATCAGAAAAAGATGTAATTACAAGTATTTGGTACCAGTAACAATACAAGTTCCATTCTCTTACAGCAAACCTAGGCCTGTTTTACTGACTATCCTGCCCAGATGTGTGAATTCATTTTTCTCCAGCTCTTTCTTGTCACACAGATTTCATACAAATAATACCCTTACTGTAATTGCTTTCTCTTCTAAATTTGGAAGTTTTACTTTTTGAAATACAACTTCTAGTATACCCAAGTTAGCACAGTTAGTGGTCATGCTGGCTGAGTCTTTTTTTGGGAGTTCTGTTCCAAATTCTGTTTCTACGAAGAATGGACATTACCCATCTAAATACAGTTGCCTCCTATCTCATAAAAATAAAAGGGTTAGCTGGTGTTGTGTATTTGACACATTCATCGGATTACTTAAAATATCTTATAATCGTTACATACTAATAGTTCTGTGGTTTATAAATAAAGTTTTGTGAAATTTGGACTTCTCACAGGTTGTACTTTGGTAGATTTTCATTGTTTGTTTTGCTTTCCTCCTACAGGGAATATGAAGAAGATGGTGAAATGAAGAAAGAAACCAGATATTCATATAGTAAGTTATGCAGCAAAAACATTCTTCTACTAGAATTGATACCAACTCTAACGCTATGCATCTAAGTGATTGCATGACAGGCAGAAATTCTACAAGATGGCTATCATACCCCTTTCCTAGCTTTAAGCTGGGGAAAGCTGTGTTGTGATTATGACAGCCTTTGTTGGCTTTTCACCTGTCATGTGACTATCAATGACACAAAACCATGAGCAGATAGATGGCAACTATGCCTTCAGAGTCCTGAATTTTAAAAATGGTTTGAAGGAATATTTGTGCAGTGTTTGTATTCTGCACAGTCTTTGAAACTCACAATTGGAATTAATGGGGTTATTCTGTTCGATTGGCAACATTTTAAAGGTAGTGCACTGTTTTTATTAGCTTGTTACAGCATAATCTCTTCAGCTGTCAAGAGCTTGTTTGTTTTCAGTCCCCCACCTGTATGACACATATTCCAAAGATGCTCTTTTGGCATATTTTTGGCATGTAAGTACCCCTTGATAGTTGCATTGTTTATATGTAATTATATACATAATTAGCAAGAATTGACAGGTGAAGGATAACATTCTAAGTGAAGCTCTCCTCAAAGCAGTGATGGGGGGTCTGTGGCCCTCTAGATGTTGCAATACTACAGCTTTCATGGTTTCTCTTTATTGACTGGGACTGGGCTGGCTGAATGGTAGTTCACCAACATCTGGAGTGCTGCAGAATTCCCACCCCAGCCTATAAGATCCCCACCATTCTGTGGTTCCTGGGATGCTTTCCAAGCCTAAGTGTCTTTCTCTGTGCATTGTCTTGCTTCCCATTTAGATACAGAATGGAAATCGGAAGTTGTGAACAGCAGAAATTTTGACCGAGAAATTGGTCATAAAAATCCCAGGTATGTCTCATATTTCCACCTCCCACAACCCTCCCCCACAGCAGTTGGAAATGGTGTTGGAATGAATTCGGGCTGTTCCAGCTGTGTTTTTATATTTCTGAACATCTGACAGAAAGATTCTTTCTTGTTTCACTTAATCCTGTACAGATACTAGTAGCTATTCTGGAATCCAAATAGGATGACACTGTGTATCATTTAGCATAGGGATCTGGGAAAGCTTGACTTTCCAAATGTTTTAGACTACAACTCCTAATCTCCTTTAGTTTTGTTCCCTTAGTGCTTATGTTTGTCCATGTTAACTGTGGTTTGTGGAAGCTCAACCGACAAACATCTGGAGAGCCAAAGGTTCCTTGCCCCTGGCTCAATAAATGCATTTCTGTATACTGTATATACTTGACTAGAAGCCATCCTCATATTGGGGGCAAGTTTTGGGGCCAAATTATAGATTCTGATATGGCCTATAGATAAATTGAGGGTAAAACTTAGGGGTGTGTAACAAAGGATATAAAGGATGAAGCACCTTTGAGGATGGATGGATGAGGAGGGAACTATGATAAATACATCTCAAAAAGGATGAAAAGGCAAAGCAAAAAAAAAAAAAAAAAAAAAAAAAAAAAGTGGAAACTACATTAGCAGTGATTATAGCCTTTAACTGTAATGTGATCTGATTTTAATCCAAAAAAGCTGACAAACATACACAGATATCATATTCAGATTCTTCAAAGCCCAATTCCTCTTGGTGCTCCTTTGATGGGAAGAGATTAGAAGGGGTCAGTGCTTCTTTTAGATACTCTCAAGAATGAATTAATCTGTTGCCTTTTGCCACTCTATTTTGAGAAGTGGGTGGTTCCATTTTTAGTTAAAATGCAGTAGTTACATTGTTCTGTAGATAAATCAACTCATGTTTTTTGAGGTCAATTTTTTTACTAAAATTTCTAGACTTATATACAGGTATATACTATAGTTTTCTGCATGCCAGTTAATTTATTTGGGAATACAAGTGCACTCATTTGCCTTGATATGTGATTCTAATTGTACAGCAACACATGTTGTGGTGGAGTTCACCCAGCCTTTCTTTTCTTTCATGCAGTAACATGGCTGTTGAGTCTTTCACTGCAGTTGCTTCTGATGTCCAATTGGGCACATTCTTTCTCTCCAAAGGCAAGTAGTTTGATTTGATTCAACTAGGTTATATTTAAATATGTTTTTTAGTCCATCCCATAGCCTTAAATCATTTAAATAATTTAATCATCCTTAAATCATTTAAGGAGATGTTTAGCTTCAGCAATCTCAGTTTCCAGTTCTGTTTTTTTTCTCAGAGGGGCGGGTTAGAAATAAATAAGCAGAGACTATCCAAGATAAAACTAGCATGTCTATGTGGGTTGTAACACTTAAGTGTCTTATATCAATGTTCAGAGTAGAGGTAATGCACTGTTCTTCCCTAGGTCTCATTGAAAAAATTGATAACTTCAAACAAATGAGCTTGTCCAAACTGGAAGATCCTCATGCTGATGTGATCCGCTCAGGGGACTACTTCTTTCACAGTGAGAATCCACGACGTCCAGAAGTAAGGAAAGAATTGTTACATTTATGTCCCAGGCTTTCTTTCAGGGAGCTCAGAGCAGAGGACATTTTTTTTATCTCCTCTTCTTAGCATGTGAGGTATGTCAAGTTGAAGAAGAATGTCAGGTCCAACATCACCCAGTGAATTTCATGTTGTTTTTGTTGTGGACTCTCAAGTCATTTCTGACTTATGTTTACCCTAACATATCATGGGGTTTTATTGGCAAGATTTCTTCAGAAGAGGTTTGCCTTTGCCTTTGAAGCCAAGGGAATGTGACTTGCCAAAATTTACCCAGTGGGTTTCCATGGCTGAGCAGGGACTTGAATTCTGATCTCCAGAGTCATAGTCCAACACTCAAATCACTGCACCATGCTGGCTCCCTTTAATTTCATGATTCAGTGAGTACTTGAATTTCTCAAGTCCCAGCAGAAGAACAATGATTTTTAAAAATGCAGAAACCTGGTTTCTCTCTCCTACCACCAAGAACTGCTGTTTATATCAAATATATTAAACTAACTTACACTTTTGCTACCTAGCTACATAACGGAGCTTGCAGAAAATGTGATAACTCATTGTTTGTAGGAACTGCAGTGTGCTGAGATCAAAGTCTGAGACTTGCATGAACTCGAATGGCTCTCAGGAATTACATTTGTAATATATTATTAGCATAAATGCTAAATTAGCATGAATTAGAATGTTGAAAATCTATATTTAAAATCTCATTTGGAAAGCTTCTGTTGCCAACAGCATTACTGTCTCTCATTTTCAGGTGGGAGACCTTCGGGTTTCATTCTTCTATGCAGGTTTGAGTGGAGACTCATCCCACCTTGGTCCAGCAGATGTGGTAAATACTTTGGCTCCTCCCCATGTAAAGAAATCCCTCAATATAATATTCAAAAGGGGTTTTTGTTTTTAAAAAAAAAACTTTATTTTTTCACTCTGCAATTCTTTAGGTGACAGTAGTAGCTCGTCAACAAGGGGACCAGTTGGTTTCATACCGGACTAAATCTGGGGATATCTTGCACATTCTCTATCCTGATGAACTCTCTCCTGAGGTAAGAGTTAATCATCAGTACAGAGGAGGAGGATGGAAATAATCTCCCCCTCCCCCCGACTAAGATAAGTAAGTAAGATAATTTAGTTTCCTCTCCAATAGTCCCAAAATAGCTCTCTTCAAGGGAGGACACTTGTCCCTTAACTACTAGAATGGGCAACCTCTGAAAGTTGTCAAGGATCAAGGGGGCCTGTCCTCTGCTGCTTCCTTGCTGTGAAGTTGCCACAACTGTGTCAAATTCAGGTGGCACCTAAGTGGCAAAACCCTGGAATTTCCTTCTGGGGATGAAGGGACTTTTGTTCCCTTGTAACTCAAGGAGAAATTAGGTGACTTGGCCTGGTAAATCAAGGATTCACCTTTATGTAGGGAAAGAAATGCATTTCTGTCTTCCAACCTGACAGACTATGGTCAAGCTTTTAAAGGAAGTGTCTGAACCTCATGTCCCTTGTTTTCAAAGAAAATTCATGGAAGAGTAATATTGCAGTGCTACTCAGTTAGGTGGTCTAGTAAAACATTTTGATACAGTATTCCAAGGGCTGCAAAAATACCCACCACACACAGACGCATAACCTATCTGTGGCTGCTGCTTGATTTTCAATTTTTTTTTTCCTTCTGAAGTGAAATTAAAATTGAAGTCTTCCTCACATCATAGGAATAACATGCCTGGAGCACTATGTCCAGCAAATGCCTCCTTCTCTGGGTGCCTTCAAAAAGGGTCTGGACAACTACCTGCTGGGGACTCTTTCGCTGGAGAGGATTGGATTTAATGGCCCATGAGGCCACTTCCAACTCTGTTTCTGTGATCTATGATTTTTGTGAAAGTGTTGGAAAAACAGTTTGATAGTTCACATTTGAAAATTTTCTAAGCTTTTTGAAATTTTCAGAATTGTATTTTAGAACAGCATTTTTTAAAAATCTGTGATCGTATACTGTCAAAACTGGAGTATTCCTATTAAAAATGAATTAATCTTTTCAAAAAGTTTTTATTTCACAGAAATAACAAGATGTATCTTTAGCAGATGCAATAACACTGATATCTCTGTGACTTTCTGATTTTTATCTTTGTGTTGAATGGTGTTAACAGCTTTATCTTCTGTTCCAGCAATCTTCTCCCCATAAAAACTCCCCACTGGTTGTTTCTCGTATCTTTTTCAAAGTCATATTTTCTTTAAGTCTGTGAAAGAAGCAAGAAGTTGTTGCTTCACACCATTGTCTTAACTTGTAAAGACGTATAAACTCTGTGTAGCTAGCAGTGGCCAAATGACAATATACGTTATGTGATTGCACAGCATGATTCCTTACAGGGATTTCACATGTTGCTTCAAAAGCTCATTGACAAAGTGAAACAATGTAGATCAGTTTGTACTAGAGGAATGGTATTACATGATATGTCACAATATCAGAACATCAAATATGGCTTTATTTTCCCAACCCTTCACAATTTTGGTGGGCCTGCTTCAACCTACTTTGAATTTTATAAGGAGTATAAAAAGACTGTATGTGTTTGTATATGTATAGATTATAGGGTTGTATTGAGAAATACCAATCCGTGAATTAATGCTCTGCAGATGAACATCAATCTTTGCCTTTTCTTCAGAAGCATCTGAAAGAAGGAGATGAAACAGCTGCCTCTTCTGTCAGGTCCTTTTGGCTTCTGTTTATGTCTAAACTGGGATAAAGCTGTGGCTTGTCTAGGAAACTTTAAACAATTGTTGATCATTTAAGCTTATTGCTTTTTGGAGCTGAAGGGCCTGTAGGCCTGTGAGTTAGGGACTGCAAATGTAGATACACACAAGTACGCTCACTTTCCTTCACCCCATCCCCCTCAAACAAAAGTACAGTGGAACTTTGGATCCATGGGGGGAACCATTCCTGACCCCCCTCCTGCAGATAACAAAAACTATGGGACGTCAAGTCCCATTGCCCCTAATGGCAGCACAGCTGTGTGTTTGTGCCACCATTGGGGACAATGGGCTTGCCGTCCATGGATGCTTAAATCTGCAAATGGCAAGCCCACAGATAACAAGGTCCCACTGTATTAACTTGTTAAAAAGAATTTCCAAACACAGTTAGGTAGTTGGAAGCATACAAAGAAGGAAAAATGTTAGACACTGATAGGATAGTTCTGTATATGTTTGGATGTGCTCACTAAAATGAACACATTTTAGGAGGTTTTCCAGAAAGAACATGAGAGTAACAACATGAAGACCTGGGGTCTACGTGCAGCTGGATGGATGGCTATGTTTGTTGGCATCAGCCTTATGACCAGGATTTTTTACACTCTGGGTAAGTGTTCTGATGGCAACTTGGCTTAATTTGTAAACAGAACTTTAATCAAAATCTTAGTTCCAAGTGAAAATGCTGCATTTTAAACATAACTGTCATTCTAAAGATGTTTAGCTCCTATCTCTATAATTATTGTAAATTTTGGGATGATACAACCTAATGTTCCCATTCACATTCTTTCCGTTACCTTTCTGTTGATGGTTCAGGGGGCAGATCCTTGCCCTTGGCTTTGCTGGTTAAGCCTGTTGGGAGTTGCAGTCTCAGCAACATCTGGAGTCCAGAGTGGCCTATATCTGACTTAGTTTCTTCCAAGGCTTCTCATCTTTCCTGCCTTCTCCCCCTGTGGATTTTGTCAGTTATGTTTCCACAGTTAATTGAATTCTTTTTTACATTTGTATTCCAGCTTTTCCTCTAAGGTAGGGAAAGAAAATGTGGTCTTCCAGATCTTGTTAGATTATTCCTCCCATCTTCCTTAGCCAGTTCAGCTCATAGTGAGGAATAATGGAAGCTGGAGTCCAACAGCCTCTGGAATGCTACCTATTCCCTATCCACACTCTGAGTTCATGGTGGTACCAATAGTAGGATTTTTTTACAACTTTCCTTCACAGCAAGAAAAACTCTGGGAGGTAGGATCAGCAAAGAAATGATGACTATCATCACTTTACTTGGTGAACTTCCTGTTCAAGCAAAAACTTGAACTTTCGTCTCCATGGTCTGAGTAAGACGTATGATTTTTCAGTACTCCAGTTTGTCTAAGAAAGGAGTGAGTGAAAGCATGAACCTGTATTGATGTAGTGGGCTAGAATGTGGAGAAGAAGACTAGTGAAATCAGTGTGTGCTGGATTAGATGTAAAGCACAGTTTAGCAGTTGATTTCTTCAAGAATTTAGTAATATTCCATTTCTTGTTTGATTATTCTCTCCTCTACAGTGGATTGGTTCCCAGTTATCCGGGAGCTGGTTAGCATTGGCCTGAAGGCATTTGCCTTTTGTTTAGCCACATCTCTCTCCCTGCTGACCATTTCCATGGGCTGGCTCTTCTACCGACCTCTCTGGGCGGTACTGATTGGACTGCTGGCTGCTGTTCCCATTGTGATTGCACGATCCCGGGTTCCACCAAAGAAGCAACAGTGACAATGTGGAAAACGTGCCTGAATTTCTTCAGCAGGGTGACACACATAGAACATCAGTCATATTTGAAGCAATTAAAACCACGCGTGTGCAAACACAATCTTTCACATTGCCATAAAGATGCTAGACACCAAAGAGTTCCATCATGGACCTGTATGCAAAATATTTGTTCACTTTTTAAAAATTATGTAATCATTTGGAGGAATACAACTGTCACAGCCTGTCTTTCCAACATCCCGAGTCATGAAGATAGAGTGAAAGTTATAGAATATGTGCTTAGTATTAAGCATGTATTAAATGAATCTGCCTTTGTAACTTAAAGAATTGCCACAGAGAAAGTCAAGTGGTACAGGGCTTTGATGTGGACCAAGGGAGAATTTGAAACTGGCATATAAATTGTTGTAACTTTAAGCTGCCTTTTCTTTGCATATCTCTTCTATCAGTGTTTTTATATGTTACATACATGAAGTGGTTTGAGGTCTTTGTCCCATCCTCATTTTGTTTCTTTCTCATTGTTCTGTTTTAGGTGTATTTAAGTTCCTTGAACTGGCTTCAGCATTGGCCTAGTCAAGGTGTTTATAAATCAATTTTCGTTTGCTGTTAGAACTGGGTTTAAAACTTGTATTCCAGTCTGAATGGAGCATGGAGATGCATCCTGGTTCCATGCCCTCTGCCCACACACCTTTTTAGAAATAATACTGTATTTGTGATAAAATGATTTTTAATTTGGGGAATTATTTCCCAGAATATCTTTTGTGCTTAATCTTCTTGTCTCAATTAGGAAAATAAGTCTAAGGCTGGAATTCTGTTGGGACATTGAGCTGGCATGACTTCAAAGGGCACTAGTGCTTCTACTTGTTACATACTTACAAGGAAGTATCCAGTAACCATTCATACAAGCAGTGTCCAATTCACCTGCACACAGTAGCCTAGTTTAAGGCACTGGAGGCCACAGTGGCCATTGGAATGTCACATGTAATAACCTCTATAAGTAAACTCTTGGTTTTGAACAGGACTGACCTGAGAAGCTAATTGAGGCCTAGGTAGGGTGCAGCCCTCCAGATGTTGTCATAATGTAATTTCCAGCAGCATAGTTAAATATTCATGAAGGATGCAGTCCAACAATATCTAAGTAGATCATACAGTTTGTGAAAGTCATTCCCCTGTTTCATAACAGAGATGGCCTCTTCTCTGAAGAAGCAGAAGGCCATCTTTGTCATGAAACAGGAATGACTTTTACAGAAAGCTACTTGGCTAAGTCATACTCTCTCTCATCAGAGGATGGCAATGGCAGACCTCTGAAGAAATTTGCCAACAAAACCCTGTGATAGGGTCGCTATAAGTCGGAAACTTCTTGAAGGCACACAAGAATAACAATAAACAGTTCACAGGCCATAACTGCTAGCAATAACACAGGAGTCCTGGTGGCGCAGTGGTTAAATGCCTATACTGCAGTCACTCACTCAAAACCATAAGGTTGTGAGTTCAATACCAGCAAAAGGGCCCAGGCTCGACTCAGGCTTACATCCTTCCGAGGTCGCTAAAATGAGTACCCAGATTGTAGGGGGCAAGTAGCTTACAGTTGTAAACTGCTTAGACACTCCTTAGGCAGTATGAAGCAGTATATAATTGAAGCTGTTTGTTTATCTAAAGCTAATGGAGACATTTATGTTAATGTAGTACTGTTAAATAACCACCTTCTTTATAAGTCTGATGCTGCCCACTGCAGTTGAGGAAAGGTAATTACAGTGTGCTAAACCCAAAATCTCTACCAAGCTCTGATCTGCCCATGTTGTTAGGAGAGCATCAATTACATTATTCATGAATTCCCAAGAGTAATTACTGGATGAGAATCCAATTTTTGCAAAGTAGATGAAAGTTCTTTTAACATGGAGCTAACCTTGTTCCATTCTTGGTGGTCAAAGAGCCATTTGATCTGGTGGCCACTGCTTGACTAGAGAAATCTCAGTATTTCACCAAAGTCTAGATAAAAATTGATTGGTACTGCCTTCTGTTTTAAGATGCTGTGGTGCTACTGTTCAACATTTTATTACATCTGCTGTGTGATATCTGTGAGTACAGATAGAAGTTTTATGCCTGGTTTTACATTAATTGATAACCATTGTTTGTATACTTTACTATACCAATCTTTGACATTGCTTTTTATGGGTGGAAGTGCCAGACTTTTATATTCTGTGAATAAACCTTAATAAATGAGGATGGGTTTATTCTTTTTCATTGATTCTTTAAGTATCCTAAATACTGAACACTGGTTTAAAAAATAAGTCACATTCTTGGATTTAGCACACTGTCTTTGGAGAGGCAGGAAAAAATCAAGTTTGTGAAATATTCTATAAATTCCAGTAGCAACCACAAAACTGCTTTGAGGTGTGCGTGTGTGACTGGTCCCCCAAAAATGGGACACATCCAGGATACTAACACAACAGCTACACAATGTAGGTGCTACCTAAGTCACTGCAGTGAAGATCTTTCTGAACTACCAAGCAGTTTCAGAGACCAGAACATCCAGAAGAGATCTCCCTTATTGATAAGCATTATTATTTGGAAACAGGGGTACAGTACAGGAGCGAGTCATGGGTTTCTTCCATAATATCCGAGGCTGTTGATGTTACTCCAACCCTGTGGACAAAAGCTATGCGGCAGTATGAACGATCTCCAGCTCTTAAGTGGCAAAATTTGAGAAGCACTAAAGGCTTGCCTCTGTAAATCCTTCCTGCAACAGGTTGTACATATATTTTCTTTTTGCTTAGCAGTATACTTGCAGATTTCATCTCAAAATATGTGTGCTGCTAGAATCATCTACCCTCCTCCAGCACTTAGGAAATAATATCTTCTATCTTTTCTGGGGATGCTTTAGTTGGAGGTCTGCACTGACTATGAGCCCACTTCCAACTATGATTCATGAATGGGGAGAAATGTCTAACCAAGTATCTGTTACTTGAGATTTTTCAAGCTTACATGACAGAACTAAGGCATTGTTAACCATTTGTTATCTATCTGTTGCTTTAGGATTGAATATAAAGCTATGTAGTACATTATGGCCTGAATCCTGTTGGTTAATCCCGATTCACAATGAGACCTGTTGAATGTTGAGTCAGCACATTGTTAAAGCCCGTTGATTCAATAAGTCTACTTCACTTGAAGTTAACAGTAGGATTCTGGCCTGTCATATGCAGCTTCTTTGAGCAACTCATTTTGATGGTCATTTTTATTTTGCCTAAAATAAAAATAAAACTCTGTTGTCTGACTGAAGCAAAACAAGAAGGGGAATATCTAGCCAGCCAAAAACCCACTCAGTCCCCCTCCTTCTGCAGGGACTTCCACAGTCCTCACAGTTATGTACTGTCTCTGAACAGATGACATTTTATGTGGTTCTCAGCACAGTGTGTTTCCTTACTTACACTGGCAAGCTGTCTTATTTATAATGCATATGTAGTGGGATTCAAGTATACAACATTTAACTTGCAACATCTATGGATCCCCCAAAATCTTTCTAAGGTAGGAACTAGATGACAGTAGACTTCACATCCACAAGGGACTGTCAACATCCTTTTAAAGGTAAGGATGTAACATGAAACAACATCAATTAAAAAAACCCACAATGACCAGAGCTATATGTATTCACGGCAAGAGCAGTGACCAGAAGTCAATGTAGAGGTTAAAATTAAGGCTGTTGGATTGCTAGGATGTACCTTGGCTTTCCCAAAGACAGATGAAAAGGAGGAAAATAGCTAGGATTCAAGATAATAAATGCCCTTGACTTTGACTCATGATGACTCTGTAAAGGAGAATCTCCAAATCTCTGCAAATTGCCACTGCTCTGCTCAAGTCCTGCAGACTCATACCTGTGTCCTCCCTAATTGAATCTAGCCATCTGGTGTGCAGTCTTCCTTTTTCTTCTACCCTCAACTTTTCCAAGCATTATTGACTTTTCTAATGAGTCATACCTTCTCACGATGCAGCCAAAGTACAACAGTCTCGATTTAATCATCTTGGCTTCCAGGGAGATTTCAGGCTTGATCTGTTCAAGGACTCGTTTTTCTTTTTGGCTGCCCATGGTATCCTCAGCACTCTTCTCCAGAATCACATCGTAAATGAGTTGATTTTCTTTTTATCTTCTTTTTCACTGTACAGGGAATGCCATCACTTCGACAATTCTAACTTTAGTGCTCAGTTGTATGTTGTTACTCTTTATGATCTTACCTAAGATTATTTTTCTTATCAAGAGTGTTCAGCAACAACATTCAACTGGGAAAGGAGGTTCTGTTTGAGATATTCATGTCTGAATATTGTGAATATTTAATATGAACTATTCAAGAGTTACATTTCTGACCTTTTTTTTCATGGTGGCTTTTCAATGTTCATAAAGATTTTCTTCCAATCACTTTAAAAACCCTTTTCAGTTGCAGGATACAGTGGTTTCTGTATTATCCATGCTTTCATTGGCACATGTCTTCTTCTCTTCCTGTACAAGTATTCTAAACAATCATGTACAGTGTATGTACAGAGGAGCAGGCTATAAATAAACTATTATTATTATTATTATTATTATAATCATGTTTAGAGTTTCTATGGCCAATTTACCACCTGAGAACCAACTTTCTGACAGCAAGCCTCTATATATTTAAGCATGCCCTCACCTAAGATATACAAACCAATGCACTCAAAAGCTTGCCAGCCACCTGCCAGAAAATGTACTCAGCTGCCACAACCGTCAGGAGCAATATGCCACGTTGGTGTGGTAAAATTTCATTTTTTGGAAGGTGGTGTCCTGTTCAGTATTTATGTATTCATAAGCCAGACCCACATCATTTTGGATTTCATGTTTACACTTGTTGCACCATTGCAGTAACCAAAAGTGTACCCCACCACTAAACCTACCTTTCCAGTAGCACAGCCCCTCCCAACAGAACAATTTCAGAGTGGGGCAGTGTGCAGTGCTGTCCTCCTAACCATGAAGCATTTTGCACCTGGCAGTGGCAGAACCTGAGCCCTTGCAGGGTCCTATTATAGCTGCCTGTAGCAAAGTTCCTCATTGATGATAGACAGCCTGAGGCATTGTCAGCACACAGTCCCAGTCTCCCAACACCTTGAAATTCCGTCTGTTGGCAGTGCTCTGCTACTGTAAAGATGTGTTGAGGGGAAGCACTGGGAGATGTAGCTACAAAAACAGAGCTCTGTCATAACTATGTCATCAGATGCAGAATTTTGTATATAAATTAAAATTAGTAGCGCCTACAATGGTGTGCTCTAATCAAGTGTGAACAATACAGCTGTAGCATAGACAAGAAAGATAAACCTATGCAAAGAAGTAAGACCCTTGTAGAAGAATAGTTCTTATTAAAGCTTTTATTTTTTTTTTCTGCTAAGGATTCAGTATAAAAATATTTTTTTTTTCTCAACATATTATAAGTGCTGCAACTAGCTGAAGTCAGATCAAATACAGGGAGATTTTAATTCCCTGCAAATCTAGGCCAATAAAAGTATTCATTTTTAAAACTGTTGTGTAAAAACATGATGTTGGGGGAAAGCATGTATACCACAGTGTTCTTAACTACATACAAAGCCATCTACCTACAATAATAAGCCTGCAATTGCAGACTACAGACATCAATTATTTTTCCTTATATGTCCCATGCAGATTGCATTAATTTGGAGTGTGGAAAAAGAGCACAATAATTTTTGTTTAGTTTTCATTTTGTACAACATGGCCTATACAAATTAGTGTGTGTTGGAGGGGACAATCAAAGACAGATTAAAACCAAATAGACATTCTTGAAAAATAATCCCTCAAAGTTTGACAATTTTGATAAATTTGTCCTATGATAATTTTTAATAGCAAACATGGTTACATTTGTATCTTTCGCTCAAATTCTGCTGAATTGAATAGTGTATGTGTCTGTAAAAGAGGGAGAGCACCCTGCACACTTCCCATTTAAATTTATGGTGCTTGTGCAGGAGAGGTTCCCAGTGGATTATACTCTGTTTCTTGGTAGCACCCCTTTTCATGAAGTCAATAAAGTAGCATTCTCCAATCTTGTGTTCTCCAGATTGTTTGGACTTCAAGTACCATCAACACCTGGTCAATGGTCAAGAATGCTTGAAGCTGCAGTCCAAACTATTTGGAGGATTCCAGGTTGGTGAAGATTTCAATAATTATTTTCTTTATGTACAAAGGCACTGCTTCACTGCTCTACACTAAAAATGACAAAAGGTTGGGACCTTTCCACAGTTGCATTATTTTCTAAAGAGAAGCAGGAGAGTGGCCTAGTGAAGGACAGTGAGACTAACAGTGATGTAACTAATGTAACTAACGTACAGTGGTATAAGCCCAATGTCTAGATGACAACTTTTACATGAGAAACGTTCAAGAAGAACTATAGTCCACAACAAGAGTTCTCCAAAAATCATCATTGAAATTTAAGAAATCTGCTCCTGATAATCCCACAATACACAAAAAGAAGGCCGACATGTCTGCTTCTGAGCTCTTCAAGGGAATTCACACTGGGAGTAAAGTGTATGTTTTATGGCCTAGACTTGTAAAAGTTCTGTTAACTCCCTGATTATTCCTACCAATACTACACTTTTTGTACATATAATTGAACATTTTACACACACACACTCTCTCTCTGTATATATATATATATTCATTCAAAACTATTTCCAACTTGCATCTAATCTTTTAGAAATATATTATTTCCTCAGCAAGTGTAAAAATATTTACAAGATGATCTGAAAGAAACCCAAGTTGCTTTTTTTCTAACTTGGCACAATGGATTCCAACATAAAAGGTCCTCCTGGTCACAACTGCTCAAAGGGTAACAAATGCTTAGCTTCCCCTTTCTTCTCCCTCCTGCTTTTTCTGGTTGCTTTTGTTCCCTTATTCTGTTCTTCCACTTGTCGGTTTTGGGGCCAGAAAACAGCAATATCTTCAGCAGGTGTCTGTGAGCTGGGTCCCCCTTCTTCACCATCATCATCAGAGGAAAATCCAGCCCCCCTTTCCACAGTGATTCCTGCTTCCTCATTCTGAAAGAGAAAGAGCTGAAATAGTAAACTGATGCTGTGAAGGAACATCCTTTGTAATGGGAATTTCTTTGCCTGCAATTAAAAAAAAATCAGCAGAGCAAAGCATTTGCCCTTCAGGCCATTTCCCCTAGTTTGTGGAGGATCATTAGAGAGGCAACACCTCTATATTTGTGTGTGCTTTGTAATGGTTTGGTCAAAATCACCTCCACACTAGATGTTCTGAAATTATTCAAATCATAAAAGGAGAAGTTCATTATGCTGAATGACATCTATATGTTTATAAAACTCATCGTAGAAATAAAGATGAGAACAACACTTTAGATCTCTATATACCAACACAAAACAAATAAGGTGAGCTTGTAATCCTAGTGCAGGAAGGTAACAATCATTTTATAAGTATAACAAAGACTTGGTGGGATGACTCCCATGATAACAACATAACAACTGAAGGAACTAATCTGTTCAAAAAGAATGGGTAAGAAAGGAAAGGTGGTAGCATTATATGTGAAAGACAAAGTCACCTGTACATGTGATCAAACTGAACCAGCGGAGAGTATTTTGAGTAAAAATAACTGGCTAAAGAAATAAAAATCAATACTATGGTGGAAGTTTACAATAGGCCACCAAAGATGAAGTAGTGGATGCTATCTTTCAGAAACAAATCTCAGAAATCTCCAAGAAGCATGGACAAGTAGTTATGGGGGACTTCAATTATCCTGATAGCTGCTGGGAGACTAAGGGCTGAAACAGATGACTTGGTAAAGCAGGCTTCATGGTGTCTTGGGGCATCACATTTAGACATTGCATGCCCAGAAGATGCCCTGGCCAACCAGATGTGGGTAGCTTCAAGACGCTCTGGGAGTGTGGTGTTTGTAAATTCCTGATGTACCTTGCAGATAATTTCCTCTCAAAAAGTGGAGGAAGGTACAGGGGGATCAACAGTCCTGGACTTGATCCTAACCAAAAGGGAAGAGTTGGTAACTAATACCAAGGGGAGTGACCATGTAACACTAAAATTCATGATGGTGGGATAGGATAAAGAAGAGTATAGTTAAACATGAACTTTTGATTTCAGAAAAGCAGATTTTATCAAAATCAGGAATACTGGGCAGAATCTCATGGCTAGAGATGTTAAAGGGAAAAGACAGCCAGCATGGGTGGGATTTCATGAAGAAAAAAATGGTTAAAAGTACAATCACAAACAATCCCATTAAAGAAGAAAAATGGGAAACATCTGAAAAAGGCAATAAATTTGAAGTGAAATTAGAAAAAGAATGTGTATAAAGGAATGGAAGGAAGGACAAGTCACCCAGGAAGAGTACAGACATGTAGCCCAAGTTTTCAGGAATAGTATAAGGAAAGCTAAAGCTCAGAATGAGCTGAGACTGTGCAGGAAAGCAAGTGACAACCAAAAGTGGGATTTCAAGTATGCTTGAAGCAAGAGAACAGCAAAGGAAATGGTGGGCCCACTAGTCAGCAAGGATGGTAAAATGTTAACATTACAATGAAAATGAAACTGCTCAATACCTATTTTGCTTCAGTTTCCCCACAAAAGAGGTGTTTTCATGCAGCAGAAGTGAGCTTGGCAAGGAATTCAGGTTGCAAATCAAGACTGATAAGGAGGCAGGAATTGCCTAGTTTTTCCAAATGAATTCAAATCTACACGCCAAATGAACTGCATCCCAGAGTATTGAAAGAATTTGCTAACACAATTATAGAAGCACTTGCCATAATTTGTTTTAGAAATCTTAGAGAATGGGTGAAGTGCCAGAAGACTGCAGTTAAGCAGATTTGCCTTTTGAAAAAGAAGATCCAGAAAATTACAGACCAGTCAGTCTGACCTCAATGCCAGGAAAAATATCAGAATGGATTATACAGGAGTCTGCAGTATCTTGATGGCAATGCAATAATTTGTCAAGAACAAATCCTGCCAAACTACCTTTTTAAAATAGATATAGATATTAATTGGCTCACTAGTTTAATAAATGGTAGGAATGCTGTGGGTATCTTCATCTGGATTTCAGCAAAGCATCTGAGTAGTTTTCCCATGATATTTTGATCAGCAAACTGACTAAATATGCAATAGACATAAACACCATCAGATGGATCCATAATTGACTGGAAAACCATGCTCAAAGACTTGTCATCAATAGCTGTGCTTCAAATTGGAAGGACGTCTCAAGAGAACACCGTCAATGGTATAGGATGATGGGAGCTGCAGTCCAACATGTGGAAAGCCACATTTCCTCATCCCTGAAATGGAAACTGTGTACTTATCTACATATTTAGGTGAAAATACTTCATTTTTATAGTAATTCTGATTTTTAAAATCCCACAATATACACTTGGTCTTTCAACAGAAATAGAATGCACATTCCATGATGGCTGAAATAACCTCAGCATTAACATCCTTAGAACAGTAAAAACACAGATATATACCCATATTTTGATACCTTTATAGAGTAGCGCTCTTTCAGCCTTTCCTTGATCAGGAGTCCTTTCACCAGCAACTTCCAGTTTCCCAGCACTCTCTTCTCGCGCTTCTATTTGGATAAGTCAGTCAGAATTAGAAACTGAAGGACATACAGAAATCAAGGAACTGACTGGCTTAAAGTTTCACATGGGAATGTCATATAATAGACCAAACCACACTGAAAGAAAAAGGCTGATCAAAGCCCTTAGAAAAATCTAATCTGGGGTTAAGCTTCTGACATATTTTCCAACTTGAGACATGGACAGTAGGTGTGTTCCCTATCAGTTATGAGAATTCAGCCGTCGGATTAAATTTATATGGGTGAAAAAGGGATTGCAACTGCTTAAACATTGATTTTAATGGGAAATCCCACATATTCACCAGATGGAAATAGACAAACTCCTCCTGCTGGATAGAAGTGAAGTGAAAGAGCAAAAATATTTACTTTTCTTCATCTCTTGATTTTAATTGGCTCTTTGGTTCGTCCTGTTGCCACCATCTAGCACTAATTCAGTCCCTTACCACAACCAAAAAGAGGTACTTCCACCCCAGTCTTGAAGTTCTTTTTACCTCCTTTTCCTTCTTTTCCCTCTCTGCCTCTTCATTCTCCCAGGCTGCCACAAGCACCTCTTGGTGCTCTTCGCAGATGACGTAACCTTCCGTCCTGGTGAAAAGGATGCAATAACCCATCATACTTGTGCTGAACTGGGAGAGTTTTATCTCATATAGGAAAACAAGAAGCAATCCAGAGGTTGTTTGTGGTTTTGTGCCAAAGCTTATATAGATCAGTACTTCTAAATAAGCTTGGAAAATATCCAGGATTCCACAAAGGGAGAAAAGATTGTATATAAACATGCTAACAACAAATTGCATTTGTTTCCTCTATGAAGTAGTCTTCACTGATTTAGCTTGACCAGATTCCTACTGTCTGAATGTTTAGAGCATAAGGGCATCATATGGGAAAAGGATGGGAATGTCCTTTAACCACCAGTAAGAAAGTGGTAAAGCAATGTCCTTCCATGGCTGACTCTCTCCCTGATTTTCTTTCATGGGCTTTTAATATAGAATCCAGGGAGGCTTTTATACTGGGTGTGTGTTTTAGTTATGCTTTTTAACTTTTGTTATGTTTCATGTAATTTTATGCTGTTTTAGTGAGATGGTTTTAACTGTTTTTAAACTTTTATTGTAAAGTTTTGATTTTATCTGTGAGCTGCCTTGGAAAGATAGAAAGAAAGAGAGAGGGAGGGAGGGAGATAGAGAGGGAGGTGCTTAGCTCCCATCTTGTTTCAGACATGAAAAGTGACAGGTGTACATGAGCCAACATTACTCTCTCTCTGGACTAAATGTGGAAAAAAAGTGAGTTAAAAAGGGCAGAATGAAGCTAAATTTCAGAAGTAATGCAACAAGGGAGACTGAAGTTACACTTTACTGGTGTAAAGCCTACTACTCTCTAGTTAGTTTTTAAGGTGTTTTGGGGCATTTTGATGGGAATTTTCCCAGCTTTATACCACTCTCTTAAAATAGAAAAAGTAAAGAACAGAACTATGTAACTTTTAAAACACTGCAACAAGTAATAGCAATGGGATACCTTTAAAGCATCATAATGAGTAACAAGAACAAATTACTTTAAAAAATAACTTTCTAAGCTCTGAATGAGTGTAGCCCTGTATGATAAATATTCCCAAGGCACATCCCCCCCTCCCCCGCATTACCAGAATAAATAAATGAAACCATCATTTTCCTTCATATAACAAGAAAGCAAGACTGAGTGACCTACACTGGATGTGAAAAGCCACCATGGAAATCGAAGCCGGTAACAGCTGGAACACAGTCAATATCCAGTTTGCGTGCCACCCTATGAAGGTTAGGGAGCTTTAATTGCACACAGCCTATTGGTAACATCTTGGGTTGAAAGAGGTACACATTCCCAAATTCATTTCGGGGAACCTGAAAAAGGGAGGGGAAAAGTATTGTCCCAATGCTTTAAAGGAGGAATGGGCTCTTGCTGAAATGCCAGGCAGGTAAATTGTAATACCCAGACATGATCAATAGGAAAATTCTTGCAAGTGTTAATACTGATACTACAAATCTCCAACAGTTTTATTTTGCTTTAGAAAATCTGAATACAATAATTTTTAAAGGAACATTGGATACCCACTGACTAAAAAGATACAGTTTTACAAAAAGACCTGTTTAATTTATTATTTCTATTCATTCACATGACATTTTTAAATTAGATTCAGACATCATTGCCAGATAGCAACTATCTCCATCTATGCTTTAAACTAAGTTCACCTGCTGCCTACACTCTTCTCTGAACACCCTAGATCTGCTGCAGAAGGTCCATGAAGACTTGACATGGGGGGATGTGTTTCACTAATGGTGTTGGGATATTACTAAGATTCTTGATTTTAGAAATGATTAAATTTTAGGATCTGACAAACTCTGGGGATTACATCCCAATCTTAAACATATGTTTCAGATAAGGTATACAGGGTTGCTAGAGGTGGGCAGAGCAAGAGACAACAAAGAAATGCCGTATCTTACAATGAAAGTTCTGTTAGCCTTCCTGATAAGTTTTTAAAAAGTAATGGCTGACAGTAGTGCTGGAGTGCTACCAAAACTACTTTGCATATTTGGGTACATAATCACATCAGTTTTGACAGGATAAACATTCTATAAGGGATAAGTATTCCACAGAAAAATCCACAGAAACAATGTCTAGAAAATAATCACCCCTCCACTCCTCCCAAATCTATGTCTCTTTTGGGAGATGCGTTTTGTATTTGGATATACATATATCCAAATACTATTTTATTTTTCAAGAAGTCCTCATCACCTTTGAGGGCTGCTGTTGCAACAAGGTACTTAGAACAGGATGTCCTGAAAGCTATATTTGTTAACATCAATAACTCAACATGCGTAAGTGGAAAAATACAATCAATGCAAATGCTCAGTTTGGAATCTACTATAAACCCTGTCTGTCATGAGCTTTCCTCCACCTTACCCTTCCATCCACAGCTATAGGGGGCTGGTACTCCTCTGTCTGCCACAAACCAAAAAGTGGCAAGTCCTTTTTGTCCCGGTTTGCAGGTTCTGCCATTCGTGCTTTCCTTGCTTGGTTTGAGTAACCTTTGACCATCTGTGCAAAACACAAGAGAATCCAATATTCGTTCCCTCTGCTTGCATGGAACATTCAAAGCGCTGGCCCTATATATCTCTTTCATGGTGAAGTACTTAAGAATTTATTCACTTCACTATGACGGGTGGGCAAAGTGTGTTATGCCAGCTGTATTTTTTTGCAATCCTCCAGGCTTGCTGTGCCCTCCAAAAATTTCTGTAACTGACACAAAAATTTGGAAGAGACCTTTCTAGCAAACAATGAAGACTTCTAGGAGCAATGGTTCATATGTATATATATATATATATATATAGAGAGAGAGAGAGAGAGAGAGAGAGAGAGAAAGAGAGAGAGTCCCTAAATTTTTGCCTGTACTGAAAAGTCGGATCTTTCAGCCAATCACGAATCAGCATGTGACCAGCCAATGGGAAGCCGTTTGGGCAGGGCTATAAAAGGGCCTTGCAGAGAGTGAAAGGGGGGTTAGTTTTGAGGGAAAGAGTTACATCGAAGGGAGAGTGTGCTCTTAGAGTTCCTGAGGAAGATTTTAGTTTTGTTTGGTGACCACGAAAGGGTCTTGAGAGTCCAAAGAGGGACTGTGTAGGCTTGAGGAGTCTAGTAGGAAGAGGCTCAGAGGAAGCCGGTTATTGAAAGGGAATTTTGGTCCATGTACATGAGATAAGATTGCTTGTGTGGCTACATTAAGATTTTGTTAGAACTCTAGTAACCAAGTAATAAGATGAATATAACAACTTTAAGTCTAATTTAAAGCTTATTTTTATATTTTTCAATAAACTTTTCTTATTGTTTAGATAACTACTTGGCCTCTGTTTGAATAAAACCACACTACCAAATATTAGTGACACAGATGCTGTGGCTTCTCAAAGAGCAGTGTAAGGGTGAAGGTTGGCAGGAGACCTGCACAGAATTTTGGTGGCAGCGGTGGGATTAAAGTTCTCATAGGGCTGTCACAGCTGAGAATAGGTTGTGGGTGGACTGAGAGTCTGAGAGTTCACCACATTGCCCTCCCAAACAAACAAACAAACAAATCTCTTGGAATCTGGAAGTACAAACCTGTTTCTGGCTGTCACAGCCAGATCGCCCTTACATCCTGTTTCTGGCTGAAAATTTGCCAAAAATGAAGTAACCTGCTGTATAGGTGAATATAAGCCTTCCCTTTCAGTAGAAGGAAGAAGCGTTTGTCACTTTCTCTCATCACACTGGATGTCTGCAACAGGCTACACATTCTTGCTCTGCATTACCCCAGCCCCCTGAAAAACTAGGCTCTAAAACAAAAGCATTCTATAGAGGCCAAAGCAATGAGCACAGTTGTTGTGACTTTACCTTATATGGCACTTCTCCAATCCTCACCACTCGAGCTTGCTTCAGCCAGGTGTCCTTGGAGTGCAGTGTATGAATACAATCTCTGAAAAAAGCCACAACAACTTTTCTGAAAATCTATTATCAATGTGTATAGAAATATATGCAGAGGCCTAAAAATTATTGTTAGTTCCAGATACAACAGACCCACTGAATTAATTAGATTTACCTACATGGTTTGGGTCCAGGTTATCTACAAGATCATTTTCTCCCAATCAGGCCTGTACACTCAGGCCCTTTGGGAAATGTTTGCTCCAACTGGCCAGGACTAGACTGGCAACAGTTTCCCAGAGGATCTTTTCGTCTGTTGCCCCCAGACTGTGGAATGGCCTGCCAGAGGAGATACAACAGCTGGAAATGCTGACTGCTTTTTAAAACAGCACTAAAAACACATCTCTTCCAGCAGGCCTACCCAGTCAATTTTAAAGCTTGATTTTTTAAATTGCTATTATTTTAATGAATGTATTATATGAATCTATTTTAATGGTTTTATAGTATTGCATTTAACTGCTGGTTGTATGTGTTTTCTTTTTCAATTGTGTTTTGTATTTTAACATGTTCTACCCCGCCTTGAGGAGAGGTGGGAAAGAAATAAAATGTATTATTATTAATACTATTATTACATGTTGACTTGCCATTCAGAAATTGTTTCAGTGAGTTTACTCTAGTTAGGAGTAGCCAAGAGGATACCAGGCAGTGAGTTCTTATCAGTATGTATCATTAAAATCATTTTTTAAAAAAATGTTTATTGCTGTTTGTATTGGCAACTCTAAGGCAAACCTTTCATGGGGTTTTCTTGGCAAGTTTCTTCAGAGGGGATGCCTCCATTGATATCCTCTGAGGCTGAGAGAGTGTGACTTGCTCAAGGTCACCCGGTAGGTTTACATGGCTGGGACAAGATTTGGGCCCCTGGTCTCCACAGTCATAGTCTAATGCTGAAACCACTACATCATGTGGCTCTCAGTTCCCAAAATTATCAGAATTCTGTTCAAAACCAACCAGCAAAAAATGAGCAGAGTGAGCAGATCAGCAAAGATCTATTTTTCCATAAATTGTCCTACTTTTTCTCATCATGAAAGAGACAAAATCTGATGCAGGTTATAGAAATCCCACCTTCCAGAAGGAATCCCCCCCCCCCACAACATTTCAACAGGCAATACTTTCAGGGCTACTCTCACAGTTCTATGGGCCTGAAATAAAGATACTGAATTCAGTCCTATAAGCAAATGTTCCCCTTTTATTGTGCATCCAGGAAAGTATAAATCCTGGCTCTAACTAACATGACAGCACAAGAAATTATTATTATCAATACATACTAACAGTAGACAGAGAGAAAGAGAGAGAGAGAGAGAGAGAGAAAGTTTAATATTTGGTTACATAAGTTGCTCTGAAAACATTGCTTATCCTCCACCAAAAGAGTCACTCCAACCATCCCTCACAGAAGTGGAAGCATAAGTTAGAGCTCATTTTGGGAGTCAGGGTGAAGTGGCAGTAAAAGTACTTGAGGAACCTTGACTGCCAATTATTATAGAATTAATTAACCCCAACCTACCTGTCTCAGCAAGAGGCAAAATGAGCCTTATTTTTGCTGGGAACCAAAACAGCTATTCTCAAGCATCTGCTCTTGCTTGACAGTGTGACATGGTAAAGGATATGTATGAAAAGCCCTCAACATTTTTTTTATAACAACAGGAGTTATTCTCCATCTTAAGTCAGTTTGGAAGCCTGGACCTTGATATCATGGCCAGAGGATAAATATTTGCTGTGGCCAGAAGAAACATGGAGCACTGCTTATATATTTTAAAGCTTACTAAACATACTAGAGATGAAAAAAATCTAGCAACTGTCCACAGAACAACAGTACCAAACGGGGCCACATTTCACAGCATACAGACCTGAGGACTGCCTTACCTGGAATATACGGCTTCCCCTCGGCAATATCCTAGGATAGCAGCTGTTTCAGGATAGATGGCTTCATATTTAAGAAGATGTCTCTTTAAGGCATAAAGTGGGTGATTCTTGTATTCACCAATTGATGTTGGTAGGGGCTGATCTTGAAGTTTAACTAGAAACTGAGAATAACACCATGAGTGATAGGCTTTTGAGTTTATACCTGACACAAATATACACTCAATTTCTTGGGAGAAATAGGCTAAAACAAGCTCAGTACCATGGTCATTCATTGCTCAAATTGAGGCCTGCAGGTGGGAAGAGGACACTACTGCTCTAACATCACAGGAGGAGCTTCTGAGTCAGCTGAGACCACTGTCTCTAACTGAACTAGTTGATAAGTCCTCAGGCACCCTTAAAGCAAGCAGGGAATCAAAGAATCTAGACACTCCTATTATCAGGAGCTAAAACAATGTTAAACATCAGGAATCAGCTGAATAAATGGCTTTTTCTAGCACTCTTCTCCAAATACTTATTCCCATTGTACAGGGATATACAGTGGGCAATTGGCATCCACTGTGGTTTGGTCCAGGGCCACCTCCCCAGATATCAAAATCTGTGGATACTCAAGTCCCATTATATACAATGGCATAGTATACACACACACACACACACACACACAATGGCAAAACCAAGGCTTGCTTTTTGGAATATATATTTCATATTTGCAAGATCTGGATGGATATAGAGGGCCAACTGTATTAGAATACAGACACAAAACTAATTGCCTCACTACATGAAATCCACAGATAGCTTGCCTATCAAATGTTATTAGCCACATTTCTCAAATATAAGCTCTGTGGGGTATACTCAGTTAACACCAATGTATAAGGGTCACAAGTGGTCCCCTTGTTCCTTTAGCAGTTGTATAAACCCTAGTGGAATAACTTGTGCATGCAACATCTTGGAATAATGAAGATGCCATCATTTGCAAAAGCTCTCATGTATCCTAGATGTGACACTTGTACAAAGATGAGAACAACATTTCTAAAACCAGCTTAAATGTTATGCTAGTGGAAGGATGCCATTATATACACTGGGCTTCCCACATTCACTAGAGTTAGGGAAGCAGGATCCCCATGAAAGCAGAAAAACTGGAAATTAAAAAAAAACTTTTTAACCTAAGAAAACACTTCTCAAAGAATCGCTAGGGCCTCCAATGCAACTCTTTGGTCAACATCCACCAGATGTTGGCCACAGAATTGTGCTGGAGGATGTGCAAAGGCCTAGAGGAGTATTCTCTCTAGGAATCTCTAGGTCCTCCAGTACAAATTCTGGCAAGAGTTGGCCACAGAATCATGTTGGAGAACCTAGAGGTTCCTAGAGAGAACCTAGTACCCAAATCTGCAAATAATCTAATCCACAAAAGTCAAAGCCGCAAATGTGGAGGTCTAATTGTACAACCCTATGCATTTAGAGTCAGTCTTCTGACTAGCACATACTGAGGAAAAACAACAAGGTATAATGATTGATGCCTGCTTGTGGGATACCCAATGGCATCTGGCTGGCCACTAGCATTATTTCTCACACTATATAAGGGTACATTACAAAAGGACTTTATTGTTCTAACATTGACATTGTAAAAAAAAGGAAAGAAAAGAAAAGAAGTAACCAAATGCTGCTAATGGACAGTCTCTCCACAGAAAAATCAGTTTAGCATAATGTGATCTGCTTCTTTAAAAAAAAACAATTGTTAAATAAGACAATCAAAGGAGACATGTCCTAGTTACAACAATTACACTAGATCACAATTTTTTTTAGGATCGTGTACTCCCAAAGCCAAATTTTGGGAAGATGTTTTATAGTTGTTGGATGATGGAAAATTTAAACTAGACAAAAAGAATTTGAGATAAAAAGAAACCATCTAATTGAGATTTTTCTTTTTTTAATCTATAGCAACATATTGACTAAACTGACTTGTGGTGCAAGATCCCCCCCCCCCTTTTTTTGTTTTATTTTTATTATTTTTGTCCCTTGATGTGTTTCAATGTTATGGTCATTAATGTCAATTGTTATATGTATTACCAAGTGTAAACCAAACTCTCTCTCTTTTGTATATTAGACAGATTCCACAGTGGGCTTCTTTGCAGAGATATGTTCCTAGCATGAAGACTATTCTTATAGAGATACGGTCAACAACCATGTCTTCATGAACAAAAGGTTGTTGCTATTATAGACAATACTTCTTGTGACATGCTGGAACCTAAGTGATAAAGCTAAATAATTGCTCATTAAGGAAAGTGAAAACAGGCCTCTGTGTTTTAAATTACCATTCTAAGCCAAAAATCTATTATCCACCTCACATTGTTGAAGTGGCACAAGCTTTGGGCAATGGTGATCCCTTTGCTTTTTTGTTTGTTTCCCTGTTTTTTTATTTCCTGCTTTTTTATTTAATTTGAAAAATGGGAGAATAGTACAGTAACTCCAAAACTTTCCAGGAAATAAACTGTCCTCTCAAACAAGTTATGTCCTCCACCTTGCTTTAGGAAAAAACACATTTTCATTCCAACAAGATTTTGTTTGTCAAGAATTTAACAGAGTCATATACTGTTTTTAACTGCTTTTGAAAAACAAAAATGCAATTTTAAGTTCTTCGTAATGTTTCTGATAGTACTATTACTTTTTAATGGTATCTGTTTGGATCTGTAATCTGCACTGTATTGTATCTGTTTGGATCTGTAATCTGCACTGAGGCTGCTGCCATGCAGTTTAACTATAATGGCTCCTATGGAATCCTGGGATCTGGTATTTGTTGTGCCACCAGAGTTCTCAAATAGAGAAGGCTAAATATCTAAATAAATAACTACAAAACCCAGAATTCCATAGCACTGAGCCATGACAGTTAAAGCAATGTCAAACTGAATTCTGCAGTATAAATGTAACTTGATCCTCAATCTTGAGAAGAAAGGCAGAGGGTAGTAACAACAGCTAAATGATGTGTTTTTTTAATGATAGTCTTTTTTTAACAACTGAAAATGAGTGTCTGGCCACTTCCAATTTTATTAGCAGGCATTGGTGTAGTATGTGATATGGGATGAAACATGGCCTCAGAAACCTCCAACATGCCTATCTCCATCTAAATCCTCTCATCCCACTCAGTCTCTTTCAAGAGCCAAAGCTGAGGCCATGCAGTGAACAACATTCAACAAAATTCAGAATACACTTCACCCACAATCTTCATCTTTACAAACACAGGTGTGCATACATGCTATTCATAGAGCCCAGAAATGTTAAAGTATCTGGAGGTGAAAAAGGACTGAGTCCTTCCAGGCCATGGGAGAAATACCTATTAATTCTATTTTTATTTACCTCTCTATCTTCTTTCTTCTCTCTCTCCACAAGAGGGCTTCTATACGGCTCCAAGGTATCCTCCCACCATTGGGCATCCACACGACACTTTCTCGTTGAAGTCATCCATGCTGGATCGTACCTTTGTGTTATGTCTTTTACATACCCAGTGTTGTCAATGCCAACAATGTAGCTTACTGGCTTTGTGGCATATTTAAAGCACAGCAAAGGCTGGCCAACAGTGCCATGAATACAGTCCACACATACCCAGCGATCTTCCCGTTCCAAAAAAACCTCCACCCACTGGTCCATGCCTTTAAATTTAGTTGTCCCTTGCTCACCTTCATCATTATCATCCTCATCATCGCTAGAAATTATTTTGTTCCTCTTCTCTGTTGAGTTTGAAGAACTTGGGGTAGCTGTTTTCCCCAGAGAACCATCAACTGTCTCTGAATTCTTGGGTCCTTTTAACACCAAAGACCCAGATCTCTGCCTGTTAATACCAATTTTTGCTTTAGGGGTTCCTCGTGATGGTTTCTGCTTCCTCCTGGGAGTTTCAAAATCTTCAGAGATGCTGCTATCATCCTCTTCTTCCTCTGATGCACAGAATTCAGAATCACTACCTTCATCACTTCCACTTTCCTCTTTATAGGACACTTTCGAGGCCACCCTTCGTTGGCGGTCATTTTTGGGCCTTCTCAATCCTTCCTTTTCCTTCTGGTGCCCTTCACAGTTGGTAAATTCCTTTTCCTTCTGAGCATCTTTAAGCACTGAAGATTTATTCACTGTTCTTTTGGTTCTAGAGGAGTTTGGTTTCTTGTCTTCTTCTTGGCTCCTTGGTGAAACCTTTGCTTGGTCTGCTCCTTGCTTGGCCTTATGTGCCCCTGTGCATTTTTTGGATGCAAGCTTAGGCTTTTTACTAGAACCAACAAATTCTGCAGAAACTGCATTGGCAGTGCGCTTTTTGGAGGAAGACTTTCTCTGAAATAAAGAGAGAAGAAGACTAGATTTGCAAATGATTAATAGAAAAATGAGGTGCCGTTAAAAGTTGTTGGCCTGTAAAATCAAATCAGCAAAAAAGAACAGCTTTGTACTGGGAGATGAGGAAGCTGGGAGTGAAGTGATAGGAGGCAGTGGTAACGTGAGAAGGAGACAAGAGTTGAAAGGGAATTTGGAGAGGATAAAGAAGAGAGTGGAGGAAGGGGCATGAAGGACAAGAGAAGTGGGGAGCATGAGGAGAAGACCAGGAATGGCAGGGAGCACATAAACAAAGATGAAAGAGGCAGGGAATGTGTGGAGAAGAAGGAAAGAGAAGATGAGAACTTGGAAAAGGACAGAAGCAATGAAGAAAGTATTGGGACTGAAAGAGTGGAGGAGGAGGGACAAGGAGCAGAAACAACTCAGAGTGAGGCCAGAAGAAGGACTGGATGAGGTGTACAAGACATTAAAGAACAAGGGCATGGGAGAGGTAGATTAGATAGTAAAATAGGATGGAAGAAGAAGCAGGCAGCTGGGGAAGAGGGACAGGAAAGAGTGAAAAAGCAGAATGGGCTCAAGGAGCTTGGAGAAGAGATGGTAGAAAGAACTGGGCAAGAAGGGGCTATGTGAGAAAAGTGCTGGAATTGAAGAAGAGGATATTGCCAAAAGTTTTAAAAAATTGGAAGGAATGGAAGAGTACCTAACTATTAAAAATAAGGAGCCAGGCCAGGGTTGGGGGAGGATTTGCTAAAAAAAGAGACCAGTCCATTATCTTATGTTAATTCGTGTGCTGGCGAGCAGCAAGAAGCAGGAATTCTGGCTCCATGTACTCATAAGCTTGGTGTAACTTTTTCGGTATATAAAAGGGGGCAGACCCTGGGTTTCCTTTCTCTTTCTTCAGTTGGCTCTGGGAGAGTGAAAATAGAAGTGCATAACTTCTGTCTCTCTGTTTAGTTTCAGGCTCATTGCCTTCTGGAGTCTAAGAGTAGACGCAAGGCCATAGAACAACAGCCAATGCAGTGCTCTCCCTTTTTGGATGGGGCTGAGTTCCAGCAGTTTCTCCCTTCAGTCAACATCTCTTTTGACAAAGATAAGCACCACCAGGTTCTCCCATGGCTATAAGGCATTGCAAGATTTGAGTCTTTTCTCTATAATCAAAAGGAATTGAAAACTTGCTTTTTAAATATAATAAAGCTACAGTATACCAAATTCCACACTACTTACATATGGATTAAAAATACATTTTAGAAAAACCTGTAGATAGCTGCCTACAATCCTCTCACTACTGATTTAAGAAACACAGCCTTGGTATTTTTTTTACTAAGACTTATTATGTCTTACTGTATTCCATGAGGAATGTAATGAAAGGTGTTCCAGTTTGGGAAAAAGATGAAGTATAAATAAGGCGATGGATGGGATTGTCACCTTTATATCCAAAACCTACCTTCTCTAATGATTCTTTCAGAGGAATGGGCTGTAGAGACAATACAAGTCGGCACAGCAGTTGCAGTGCTCTCAAAATAAGTAAAAATATCTGCAAAAAAAGAAAAAAAATTAATAGGTTTGGAAGCTGAGTTATACAAATAATGTCCCCCTCCCTCTTTTAACATATTCCACACACAAGATGACTTCTGTAAAAAAAAGAAAGAAAGCCTCCCTGACCCCCATCACCAACAGATCTCCTCTATTGGTACCACAAGAACCATAGTAGATTATTTTACTGCTCAGGCTACCTTCTGCTGCATTCTGGGCTTTGTAGTTCAGTGAGGCCTAAGAACTCTCTGGATGAATCTTCTAAATGTCCCTCCATAAACTGCAAATCCCAGAATGCAACAGGAAGCAGCCAGAGCAGTTAAAGTGGAATAACAACACTTTAAGAGTGTAGTGCGATAATTCTCCACAGTTACTCTCAATCCAGGCAACAGCCAAGAGATTCCTAGCCCCTTGGAAGGCATATGTCTTGCTTCCATGCTGCCAAACCATAGATCAGCAAGACTCAGCAATAGTCAAGTTCCTAGTGACTATTGCTGAGTCTTGCTGATCTATGGTTTGGCAGCATGGATGCAGTTTGGGATACTAATACGGCATAAAATGACATTGAAATGCCAATGAAGACCTCTAAGAGTCGAAAAGGCCACACATTGCTCTGGAGGTAGCCATCTTCCATGACTGAAAGATTGTTTGCCAGATTGAGACCATTGAAGGATATTGCCACCAGTACAAAGACTTACTACAAGTGTCACTTTTTCATTTTGGTGATTGGACTTTCTGGGAGATATAGTATTATATTGCTTTATATGACACTCTATTCATTATTTTGAGATTATTAAAAGATACAGAAGACTTATTGCCTACTGCTGGCTTTATGCTGAATGTGTTTCTAGTTTAGTACACCACAATGTTGTTACAGTCATGTTAATTTTGTGGTAGATTTTTGCTAATTAGTATTATTGTTTTCCCAGTTTTTCACTCCCCGTTTGGCAGTCCTTTTGCAACTACCTGTCACAAAGCATCTCACTCCAGGAAAGGACAGAACGCTTTTCTTGCCATCGTTAGCATCTCGGAAATCCAAATGTTGGTGATATGCCTGACTTCTAAAATTGTTTGGGGAGATTACTTAGATCGTTGCAGTGGTAAACAACCATAAATATGCATTCCAAAATTTACAATGTCTGGTTCATAAATACTGAACAGGACTCCAACCTTTATGTTTACAATGTTCTATGAATTTTTGCACTACATGAGTAACTGCTGAAGTGTCACTTCTGTTTGAATCCTTTCTCTTCTTTGTATTCTCAACCTTGTGGCTGGTACAACAGTGATCTTGCATATAACAAAAAAGCCTTGTGTCACTTACATGTCCCAATTCCTCTTCATCTCGTGCAGCATAGACAGCAAAACGCCTCTCAAGGGTAGCCTGCCAGCTTTCTTCATTATCCGAGAGCTCACTATTAACAGTGAAGGTTGCAATAAACCTTGAAGAACAAAACTGTATTTAATTTTTGTTTACCAAGTTCACATTAATAGAGAGTTTACTCATTTTTACATTATTATTTTTTAAAATTCCTTGAGAATTTACAGCTACAAAAGCTATGTGCCACAAATAAAAATACAGTGCCAGTTTTTTGTTTTAACAGAGAAGAAAAATCTTTACCATTTCACAAGGTTTGACAGGTATAGGCGGTCTACGCGACCTTCAGGCACTTTGGTGAAGTGAGTAGGGATGATAGAAAGGCCAATAGCTTGCAGATCTGGCTGAGAACAGATCTTGTTTCTATGGAAACCATTTGCCAACAAGCACAGCAAGTGAACCTGTTTGGAGAAATGAAAAGGGTTCCAAGGGAGAAAGCAACAATAGTAACAGCTTACATTGCACAAATCAATTTTGTTTTTACACCTCAAAAGGTCAGACTCTGACCAAATTCATCCAATCTGCCACAAGGAGAAAGAAGCAGTAAGGAAGGCTCTACCCAAATGAGCAGTCTTCAGATCTGAGATTATTTGTTCTGAGATATGCTGTGAACAAGACTGGATCTACGCTACACTTTACTCCAGTCTGATACCATTTTAACTGTTATGGCTTCATCATATAAAATCCTGAGATTGACATTTTAAGTTCATAATCACACTACCAATCCTAGGATTCCACAGGACACAGCCATAGCAGTTGAAGTGGTATTAAACAGCTATAATTGGGTAGCACAGATACATCTTGAGAGATTCAAAAGCAGATTGTTTTATTTTATTTGGGACATATTAAAAACCTTCTTAAGAACTTGGCTAATATCTCAAAGACACAAATAAACAAATGAGGTTCTAGGAATGAAAATATTATTCTCTTACTGAGGTATGATCATTGGCCAGTAAATTTATTGTTCAAATGTCTTTTTGTTGGGATTTTAAACTCTGGTTTTAAAACATGTGTTTCCAGTTTGTATGAGTCCTTGGTTGAAGGAAAAATTGTCTGTAATGTTCAGAGGTAAATAAATAAGGTCAAGTTAACCTAATAGAATGAGATCTACACCAACATTTTATAAAAATTATATGCCAGAGAAGGGTCTTTTGAGTGACATTAGAAATTCATTTTTTTAAAATCTAACTCATCTTTCTTTCTTTACAATGTTTCATAATGTGTAAGTTCCAGTATCAATATAGTAAATTACTGTTTGAAAATAATGACATGCTTACATTTCCATGAAATGTCCCCGATGCTGTTTAACATCTACATGAAGCCGCTGGGTGAGATCATTCGAAGGCATGGAGCTCAGTGTCTTCAGTATGCTGATGACACTCAGATTTACCTCTCCATGACAAGATCGTCAGCCCAGACTGCAGATGGCGTCTCTCCTCTCAATGACTGTCTTACGGCAGTAATGGATTGGATGAGGGAAAACAGGTTGAAGCTCAATCCGGACAAAACGGAGGTACTAACTGTCACAGGACCGAAGCTAGGATTGGGAATACACCTCCCGGTCCTAGATGGGGTCACACTCTCCTTGAAGGACCCTGTTCGCAGTCTGGGGGTACTCCTTGATTCATCGCTTCACATGACTAGTCAGGTGAATGCGGCGGTCAGGAGTGCCTGTTATCAGCTTCGGCTGATCCGCCAGCTGCGCCCTTTCCTGGAGCCGAAGGACCTGGAGTCAGTGGTACACGCTTTGGTAACCTCACGATTGGACTTCTGTAATGAGCTCTACATGGAGCTACCCTTGTGCCTAACTCGGAAACTTCAATTAGTTCAGAATATGGCAGCCAGGCTTGTCACGGGAACATCAAGGAGAGAGCACATAACACTGGTGCTCAAATCTCTCCACTGGCTGCCGATTAGTTTCTGAGCACAGTACAAGGTGTTGGTTTTAACCTTTAAAGCCCTACATGGCTTGGGTCCATCTTATCTGAGGGACCGCCTCCTCCCATATGAACCCCACCGCACACTCTGGTCTTCTGGGAGGAACTTGTTGCCGCCTATGAAGACTAGACTGACACAGACCTCCCAGAGGGCCTTCTCGGCTGTCGCTCCCAGGCTATGGAATGACCTGCCGGACGAGATGTGTCTTATTACATCTTCTGATTGCTTTTAAAAAGCCTTGAAGACGCACCTCTTCCGGCAGGCCTTCCCAGAAAGTCCTTAACCCCTGGCTCTGTTTGGGTTAAGCTCTCCCATTAGCACTTTAACATCTTGACCCTGATCTCTATGCAATGGGTTGCTGTTTTAAATTGAAATTTTTATTATGTCATTTTAATTGATGTTAGTTTAATTTAATTTTAAGGGGCGGGTGGTTGGGTATGGGTCATGTATATTTTATCTTGCATTTTTTAATTGATGTAACCCGCTCCGATTGGATACAGAGGAGCGGGCTATAAATAAAACTTTATTATTATATTATTATTATTATTATGGAAAGAAATGTTTGGAACAGACTGTTTGGGAAGTAGCAGCCTCTCTTTTACTGGTATTTAAACAGAGGCTGAATAGCCATCTCTCAGGAATGCTTTCATTACATCCTACCTTGAAAATCCTGAGCTGAGAAGAGGTTTGGACCTCCCAGCTTCTTCTGTGCCAGAAAATAAACAAACAAACCCCCCTAAAGGGACATATGCAAATACAGCGCGCCCCCACCGTATGTGGGTGTACCATATGCGGCTTTGAGAATACGCTGAAGCCGAACAGCAATAAAGCAAATAGCGAGCCCCACACCGTGCCACAAGCACACACCCCATTGTTTGCAATAGGGCAAGAGCATACACATAATTTCCCTTACACGGGGTGGTGATCATGTCTGGAACAGATCCCCCACTAAGGCAAGGGTCCACTTTACCACGTTCTTATACATTCCCACTGAGGCATCTTACCTTGTGGGTATCTTCACGAACTTCCTTGTTAAAGCGTTTCATCATTCTACACAAGTAGGTCTCAAACTCAGTCTGCCTTTTCTCTCTGAAATATGCCATGCAAAACAAACCAATGTTGAGTGCTATTCAGGAACTACCTTATCTGACTCTGAACAGATGCCTAAAGCAAGAAAAGAGATGCATATATTATTGTTTATCACAGTTTACATAACCACTTGTGTGATTTTTTTTTAAAAAGTTATAAAATTTTTTAGTTCTGCCTATCTGTTCAATCTAAGCAGCTAACAAAAACCAGAGAACAGGCTATTATAATAAAGAGAAGGAACAATAAATAACAATAAACTTGGAAAAACTAACAGCAAAAACAAACAGGAAAATCAAGACCTGGATTTAGCAGCCAAAGCCAACAGAAACACAGACCACCCTGTTGCGCCAGGACAGAATTGGGACTGGACACCATGGAATGAGTTATAAAGATAGCCACAACTTTAATGCTTACATGGGGTCATAAATCAATCCGAATACATACATAATTCAGTCAGAAATGAATAATAAATCAATCCAGACACAAGCATAAATCAGTCACAATGCCATCATAACTCAATCATATGCCTTTATAAATCAATCGCTACTAAGATAAGCTGCTCAGTTGCAACACAACTGACTGTAACTTCAGGAGAATGGAAAACTGTAACTGCCACAAGAAAGAACCAGCCCCTCTTGGCATTCCCTCTGCCCCACTCCCCTCTCCTGAATGCAGTTCCAGACGTAATGGGCAAGAGACTCCAGCTAAATATCACACTTATCCAGGGAAAGGTGCACTCCATCACCACCCTGTTTAAGTAGAAAGACTCTCAACGGATCTCCTGATGAGAAACTGCTGTGCCACTCACATAAACCAAATTCTGGGAATGTTGATAGCTCTTTTTGTTTCTGGTCCCTTCCCAAACCCTTCTTGGAAATAATTTAGTCCACAAAATGGAAGTGTCATATCACATGTAGGTCATCTATGATCTTCCCCACCAGGATCTTGATGTGATTGTTCTCCCCCAGATGAATCAGAAGAATGTCAAGATGTGGGTGTGCCAGAGAGAAGTCATCATATGAGGCAGCAGTGTCCCCCTAAGCATTCATCAATGCATCCACCAGTGTACTTTTGCTGCCTGTGAAAAACTGATGACCCATCCTCAGCATGATGTTCAGCCCAGAAGATGAAGTTGTGTCCCACTACCCAGACTGTTTGGGACAGACCTGCTCAAGAAACAGAAAGAGCTAGCAGCAGGGGAGCTCAGAGGCCCACCCTGGAAGCACACAGCCAGGAGTCCACTGGTTTGGCATGCATGTAGGATAGGAAAGCTCTAGAACAGCAATGTCTTCTGAATTTCTGCTGGAGAGGAAAACCCTGGCCAGACACAGCTGTAATTGCACCCGTCCTGAATGAGTCAGTCAAGAACTGGTCCGGGACAGACCAGTCTCTGAAATGGTCCTTTGAAATATTGCCCAAAATTGGAACTGAGTCAGGGGAAGGCCAGATGCTTGCATAAATAGGCAACCCAGGGGATTCACATGGTATTCGAGATAATGTGACATATTTGCCCTGAGGCACCCAGCCCAGTGCAATAGTCTGGCCATCCCCCCACTGATTTTGAGCTCCAAAAGTGTATTGTGAGTTCCTGCTGCGTGAACTGCAGGTCCAGCACCTGCAAGGATGCACCTGACCTGTTTGATAGAGATCCTGGGAGAAATTCACTGATATGGGTGGCTGTGATAAAGGCTTGGAACAATGCAGCTTCCCCAGGGGACAAACAAATCTTTGCCAGTGAGTGGAGGATATATGGGAGCATGACCCATGGGAGGGCAGAAATTAGGGCTGGAATCAGGGGCAGGAGGAACTTCCTGTGATCACCCCTCCAAGACTCTATGCACAAGAAAATCAGCTGTAGGATTGGAGAAACTGTTCACCCTGGAATATTATTATTATTAGGCTTTATTTATTTAGCACTGTAAATTTATACAGCACTGTACATACAGTTAATTGAAACAGACGGTTCCCTGCCCTCACTCAGGCTTACAATCTAAAAAGACAAGAGACAGAAGGAGAAGGGAAAAGTGGTGGGGAAAGGGACCAAGTCCAGTGGATCTTCTCTCCCTCTAAGGCCTGGACCATGGCAGATGGACTAGAGGGAGAGCAAACTAAAGCTGCTAGGCACCATCTAACCATGAGGGAGGATAAACGAGATCCCTTCAGGTGGACCACAAATAGTAGGACAAGCATCACCCACATTGGCCAAGCTTCTGTCTCACCTAGTCAACAAAAAAATCCTAAAGATGCAAAGATTATGCTAACAAGACTTATGAGTCAAAGGGGCTAGAGACAGAAGGATGGAATGATCAACAACAATCTGCCAAGGTTCCAAAGCTGTATAAGTACCACCAAAGGCAGCAGGGAAGCCTACAGAGCGATTACCCAGAACTAGCCGCAAGGTAGGGCCCAGTCCCTCCCCCCATCACATGGTTGGCAAAAGCCCATGGCCACTTTGGCTTGGCTAGATCCACCCCCCTCCCGTGCCCACATCTGATGCTGTCAGTCCAACCCCAAAATACCGCTTCCCTCATCATCATGCCACATACCCCCAAACCCAACCTCTCTCACCTATCCACTCCCCCTAAACTCTGAAGACTTACTACAAAAAAGGCATGAACTCCAAAGGCAGGTTATACAGCTAGACCCAAATTTAAGACTCCAAACAACAGCACAACCTGCTTGCTTTGTCAACCTGGCTCTGAACAGCAGGGGCCACATAACCTTTAAAAGGCTTGCAAACCTGACATGAGATTTAGCAAGATTTCAAGTCTTGCAAAATTTTGCCTCATGCTAGGGATAGATTTGAGCCAAAATCTTGCCACAAGTCTTGTAATGGCCAGCACGGGCATGCTGCCTTGTGCTAGGGCAACATTTCTGCCAAGTCTCACTCCGAGTCTCATGATGGCCAGCCGATAGCCCTCCGAGTTCAGAGGTCCTGCAAAAGTATCCCAGTGTCAGCCCAAAGGAGGCCTGGTGCAACAAAGATGCCTCCAGAAGGTGTTGGGGTAGATGTGACTTCAAAAGCCTAAGCAAGTATTTTTTTGTGTTGTTTTGTTATGTTATTTAAAAAGTAAGTTTCTAAAAATAAGCAATGTAAATAACAGATGAATACAGCTGATAAAAAATATTGCAAGGCTTGAGAACCAGGATGGAAGCCATCCTGTACAAAATAGCTACTCTAAAGATGGAAGAAGCAAGAGCAACAAATCCTCAAGATGGCACATCTTCATGTCTACTATGAAGTGCTTCATTTTCTTCATATAAAGAATATCTTTAAAATATCTTCAACCATTTTCAGAAAATTATCAATATTTTCAACCTTCACTTGCAGGAAATCCAAAGGCATAGTCAACCATGAAAAACTCTGACTGAACTTGCAGGGGTCAACTTACCTCCTCTCTCTTTTCTTTGCCTGTTCTGGTGTCTCAATCTCTATTTCAACGCTTTCTTTGGGAAGTGCTGGTGCAGCAATCTTGTTCAGTAGCTCTATCTCAGGCTCACGAAGTTCTGGAAACACAAGAGCTTATCTAGATAGTGTAGTTGGTGTGTCCAGAAAGTTCCTGAGCATTTCAGTTTTAACTCAGGGCTACTTCCAATGTTGTAGACTTTATCTTGTTTTTAAAGACAGCCTTCTCAAGTCTAGAGAATTAAGATGACTCACAAAGCCCTCACAAGTAAATTTTTCACTGTTTCAGCTTCAAACAGAAGACATGTTTCCTTGACTGACTGCTAAGGCTTTCACAAACACATCTTTCCTGTGAAACATGCAAGGGTTGCATTTTGCTAAATGATCTTTACACATTTCATATGATTTGGGTCAGGGTGGGCAAAGTGCAAAATGTGGACCAGAAATGGCCACAATGAAACCCACCACTACCCCACACATGATTTAGGGCTGGGGGGGGGGGCAGATTTCACCAAGTTTTATCCCATTCATATCTGTTTTATACCCACACGCGTATTGAGTTACTATACCTGGAGAAAGGTGGGATACAAATAAATAAATAAATGTTCAAAACTGAAAGTGATTTCTGTATGCTTCCATTTTTGAAAGAAAAGGCCCTGCTGGGTTGAAATCAAGGGTGAATCTAAAGCAGAGGGAATGGGGGCATTTCTGTTTTTTAAAATATGTGATAGTATGTGCAGTTCCCCCAAGTCCAGAGGGAAAAGTGTAGATCTTGTGAAATTGCCCATCCCTGGGACAAGTCCAAAGAATTAAGATTTTAATTTATGTCAGAAATGTTTATGATATGGGAAATGTAGTACTGAATGACAATGTGGTGCAATAGTTTCAGTGCTGGACTACAACACTTCTTCCATTACCAACTAGGCCATGGAAACCCACTGGGTGACTTTGGATGAGTTACACACTCTCAGCCCTGAAAACCCCATGATAGATTTGCCTTAGGATCACCACTGGTTGGAAATGACCTGAAGGAAACAATAACAACGAACATTGAATGCAGACTCCCGATTCTGTTCTAACTCAACACAAGTTTCAAAAGTTAGGCTTGGGGAACCTTAACTTACTTAGCCAATTTTTAATTTAGTATACAAGAAACACCAACTACACTGGTTCAATAGAGAAAACATAGTATCCATCAATCAGGCATTTCAAGTGAAAATGTCAAGGAATGCATTAATCACTATTAAAGAACCCCATAATTTCTATGTACAAGTGTCTTATTTAAAGGGAAGAAGGAGTTCTTCTATAGTTTTCACCATGAGCATAGTCTAATGCTAAACCATAGTTTAGCAATACAAAAAAGAGCCTAGCTTCTCCTGAAGCTAATGTACTCCAATCTACTCCTCCTCTTTTGGTTGATCCCAAGGAAAAGTTTGGAAGCTTATTTTTTAAGCTTCAAAATTTACTATAGCTTATTGTATTATCTGAACGCAGAAATACTGTGGTTGATCTATGTGGAAAAAATGCCATCTTAATGGTGCATTTTATAAAGCTGGCTTGTTTTCATTAGCCATAATTAAGACTGACTACAGTTTAGGATGCGAATCTAAACTGGAAATGGCAGCGTCTTATCTCCTCAATTAAATTAATTTTGAGAACAGGGGAGATCTGTACAACCTACAACGGAAAAACTACACAATTTTGCAAAACATATTTAAGAATGCAATCCAACATAAAAACAGGAATAAAACTTTCTGAACTCAATTATGATTTTTTCTAAGCAGACATACCTAAACTGCACTGAGGTGGTAAACAAAAAGAATACAAAATTTGGGTAAGTTATAATAAAATCTTCTTCAGAAGATTTTAGCAAGAGAATAAGCCCAAAGACCAAAAGTTCACACAATTAATGAAGTAGAATAATATTTAACAAAGAAAATGAAAAATGCATTACCTTCCACATCTTCCCACTCATCCTCACTTTCATCTTCCTCCTCTTCTTCTCTCTTTTTGACAGTGAATTCTTTTTTTATATCTTTCTTTTGAAAAGTATTCTGCAAGACACTACAACAAATTCAAAAACAGATAAGCATGCATGTACAGTTGGCCCGCCCCTTACGTGGGCTTCCCTTCCGCAGACTAGTTCACGCAGAAGGCAAGCTTCGATAGAAACAATGGGGCACGCGCTCATGGATCCCCTGCGTAAGGGGCGGGCTGACTGTATTATGACCTTAACTTTTACTTAGTCCTGCACCTCTCCTCTGGTATGTCCATGTTTTCCTGTTTATATCTTTCAAATAAGCTACATGTAAATAAGTTACATATTTTAAAAATGTTTTAAATAAACTACATGTCACTTTTTAACTCTCCATAGCCACACCACAGCTCAAGCAGATCAGATAATTCCACCCATCCATTGGTGTAAACTTTTATAATGATATGGAAGCCAATGGCACTAATTGGGAAGTGAAGCAAGAGATCCTTCAACCTTTTTTGCCCCAGATTACATCAGTAGACAGAATTCTAGAAATAATTTTACCTGAAGTTTGCATGTAACAATTAACTAGAATTATTTACAACAGGTGTGGAGAAAGGAAGACCTCGGGACGCCATTTTTGAGGCCTCTGAAGAGCCCCACCAGTCTCCCAAGGGCCTCCAATTGGTGAAGGCTGCTATTTTGGAGTGCTTTTCATCTGAAAACTGTACCAAAACCATGTCACAACAAAATACCCCCTAGCTCCTGCTTTGGCTGTACCTCAGTTGAAATGGTGTCTGGATGTAACACAATGTCATTTCAGGTTGCCATTTTGGTCAGGATAATACCAAACGAAGAAATATGTTTGGGTACTGTTGGGGGCACTTTGTGGGAAAAAGGAACTGGTCTCTGACCCTCATATAGTTGCTTACTCCTGATTTACAAGTAATGTGCTGGTGCATGTTATCCTATCATTCCCACTTGACTTTTCTTACTAGCCACAGCAGTTAAGCTATGATAGAAGTCACAAATAAATAAAACTTTCAAGATTCCTAGTTTATCTTTTTCCTAACAAGTCAGAACCTGAAGCTGGAATTTGCTCATGGCTTGTAATTCCTGGCGTGTTTAGAACTGAAAAGGTAGGAATCCCAGATCAGATATAGCACTAAGCTTTGGCTTTCTGTAACTCCATTATTAGTTTTAGCCATTCCACTGATAGGAAGAATCAAATGGAACAACAGGGCAACAAGTGCTAGAACACTTCTGGTTAACAAGTAAGTCATAGCAATTCTGGTTTGTTTTTTGTTATGAGCAAACCAGATCTATACATTCACTCACCAGGATTTATCTGCCTTCTTACATGATCTCTGGCTTTCTACAGTTCCATTTTCCTCTTTCACTCTGAGCTTTTTTCCTTTCTGCCTTGAATTTCTGCAGGATGGGGAAGGAACATTTCCTTCATCTTTGCTTTCTTTCTTTTTTCTGGAGGAAGCCTTGGGCAAACTTTTTGTCTTCTTGGATTTTTCTGCTTCAACAACATCTATATCAAATTGAGGAGAAAAGAGAGAAGCCACATGTTTAGGGGACGTATGATGATCCCTATGTAGCACCTTTGAATCAACGTTATTCTGATGCACAAAGAACTCTAATTTAGCATTGATCACTGTTGAAATGAAAGTTACTAAGAAATTCTGTTGAACATCCTGTAATCAGCTCAAGATGGGGTAGCAAACATTTATTTTTTTATTCACAGCAATCTTCTGAGAGCCAAAATGGTAAATTGGTTTGAGTGTTGGAGTGTTGGACCAGGACTTGGAAATCAGGGCTCAAATAGTCAGCTATGGAAACCTATAGGGTGGTCTTGGTCAAGTCCCACTCTCTCAGCCTTGAAAGAAGGCAATGGCAAACCTCGTCTGAATAGATCTTGCCAAGAAAACCCTATGATACATTCGCCTTAGGGTTGCCATAAGACAAGAAGAACCTGAAACCACAAAATAACAACAAAGTCATTTCCTGGTCTCCCAATTGAAACTTGTATGGCACAGTTGTTGTTGTGTGTCTTCAAATTATTCTGGACTTCAGAGGAGGCTGCCTTTGACTTCCTATAAGGCTGAGAGAATGTGACTTGCTTAAGCCCCCTCAGTGGGTTTCCATGGTAAGTGGGGATTTGATGCCTGTTCTCTTAGTCCAATGCCACCATGCTTGCAATGCCTTTCCATCCATTTCACTCTTCCACATTTTATTGTGTTACAACCTGGAATTGAAATGGATTTACACTTGTCCCTCCACATTTGCGGCTTTGACTTTTGTGGATTTGATTATTCATGGATTTTATCAATATGTTATCTCTTAGAATATCTAGGTCCTTCAGCGCAACTCTATGGTCAACTTTAACCCAAAGTCACACTGAAGGACCAAGAGCTTTCTAGACAGAACACTCCACCAGGCATTTGTAGTTCCTCCAGTGAAATGCTATGGTCACTGTCTGGCAGATGTTGATCACAGAGTTGCACCGGAGGACCTAGAGATTCCTAGAGAGGTGTTCTCTCTGATAAAAACATAGTGCTTTTGTTATTTGCAGTTTTCCCACATTCACAGGGATCCTGTGCCCCTAACCCCAGCAAATGGGGAGGGACAAGTGTAATTGGCATTGTTATCACTTAATGTACCCAAAACACTTGCTGTACAAGTGCCAATTTTTGTCCCACAAGAAAATATTTTGCTCCTTCACAGCATAGAATATCTTGTATTTATCATGTAATAACAATATCTATTAAATCCATTCCAGTTCTAGGTTGTTGTTATGCAATAAAATGTGGGAAAGTTAGAACATGTGTGAATATTTCTGTCGGCACTACAAAAAATTCTAATATTTGACTACTACTGAATATTGACATAGTTCTAAACACCCCTGTGACTCAATTAGCATTTCTAAGAACCAGAGATGATGAGAGCTGCTGAGACTTGGAAACTACTGTAAAAGTCACTGTATGTCGTTATTTCCAGTTTATTTTTAAGTGAAACTAATGAAAACAAGACAGCTGGCATGGCATAGTGGTTTAAATGTTGGACCACCCCTGGAATCTGGAGACACGGTTTGATTCCCCACTCAGCCATGAAACTCACTGGGTGTCCCTGGGCAAGTCACATGCTCTCAGTCTCGAGAGACAGCAATGGCAGATCTCCTTTGACCAAATCTTGCCAAGAAAACCCCATGGCAGGGTTGCTTTGGGCCAGGTCACCATAAGCTGGAAATGACTTGAAGGCACACAACAACAACAACAACAACAACAAGATGAGGAACATGAATCATAACCTCCTGGTCAGAAAAAATGACATCCTCTGTCAGTTTATACTTTTAGTCACAAGCAACCAACTGATAGAAAATCAAGCATCCTATGCATGTGTGTAAAGGCTAATGGCACAATGAAGAAGACTATACACATGTCATTGCAGCAACAGTTTAATCCTGAGTCTACTTCCTCCATTCTTCCTCATGATGATTTGAGACTGTAAGCTTCTCAGGTTCCTGCAGGAACCTGTTTTCTTATGCACTGAGCAGTATAGGATACACCAACCCATGTTAATATTCTGATGCGCTTCTGAACGGACTCCAACTTAGAGTTTTAGAGAATCCAATCTTAGAGTTTTGTTCCAATAATACTATTAGGCTAATTAAAATAGTGAACAATAAGCCAATAAGGAACACCATTCAAAACAAAGCCATTTAGAAGGCAAACAATCTAAAAACAACAAATATGCTCTGAAACATTTCATTAGTGTAGCAGAAACTACTGCAAGGCATCTTGTATCTTTTCTCCTCTTGATCATTTTTTTAAAAAAACAACACGTTTCTTTCTCTTAAATATTAGATATTCAATCATCCCGAACTTTTGTTCATTCTTAAGAAAAACAGATGTTTAATATCTATCTCTCCTTCCTGTCCTTCTCCTAACCAACGGGACCTGAGGGTTACTCCAACCGTACCACAAACCCTGTCTCTCCTCCTGTGCAATGCCAGGTCCATCAAGAAAAAATCCCACATTGTATACGATCTAATCGAGGACAGCAATTGTGACCTGGCCTGCATAACCGAGACCTGGCTTGGGCCTGAGGGGGATGCTGTGTGGGCTCAGGCCCTCCCTTCCGGGTACTCGGTGAAGGACCAGAGCAGGTTAGGTGGGCGGGGGGGGGGGGGTGTTGCCTTGGTGCATAAAAACACCTTGTCTCTAACCAGGAACCATGTCCGTCAGACTACCTATATCGAGTGTATTTACCTGACCCTGAAGGCTAGAGACAGTCTAGGGATTCTGTTGGTGTACCGGCCACCCCGTGCGCTAACAGACTCCCTTAACGAGCTGACACAGTTGGTCTCGGAGTTGGTGTTGGAGTCCCCCAGGCTTTTAGTCCTGGGAGACTTCAACATCCCCCTCGTGGCCAACTCAGTTCCATCCGGTGCGGCTCGGGAATTCATGGAGACCATGACAGCCATGGGCCTGTCTCAGTTGGTTTCGGGTCCAACGCATTGTGCGGGGAATACACTCGATCTGGTCTTCTGCACGGACATGGAAACTCCGTGGGCGGAAATTACCAACATCTCCGCCCTGTCATGGACGGATCATTTCCTGGTGGAGGCAAGCATCAAGGCATCTACCCAGATCCCCTCCGGGGGTGGCGGACCTATTAGAATGGTCCACCCTCGAAGGCTGATGGAACCTGTTAGGTTCCAAGAAGCCCTAGAGGGGTATATGGTTGGAAGTGACGGCGACACTGTTGATGCCCTAGTTAACATCTGGGATACTGATCTCTCCAGGGCTATACACAGTATCGCTCCCAAGCGCCCTCTCAGGCCTGCTTCCAAAAGGAAGCCCTGGTATACGGAAGATCTCCGGGCAAGGAAGCGGGTCCTGCGACGGCTAGAGCGCACCTGGCGGAAACACCAGCGTTTATCCGACAAGGCTCTCCTAGATCTTCATTTGGAGGACTATGGAGAGGCGATACGAGCAGCTAGGAATTCGTTCGTTGCTGCTCGTGTCGCGTCCGCGGAGTCGCGTCCAGCAGAGTTGTTCAGGGTAGTGAGGGAGCTAACTCAGCTCCCTCCTGCCCCGAACCAGATCCTTGAACCTACTAAGGCCTGCTGTGACCAATTTAACAACTTCTTCGCGGATAAAATCTCTCGGATAAACGAAGGTCTGGATGCCAGGATTGAAACAGAAACCAGAATAGAGGCGTCCAGAGCTTCCGTGGACTCTGTTATACTGGATCAGTTTGAGTCTGTCGGTACCGAGGATGTGGACAAGATCCTTAGAAGTGTTCGGAAGACAACCTGCTCTCTCGATCCCTGCCCCTCATGGTTGGTGGCCCAGGGGGGATTAGCGGTAACTGCGTTGCTTCGCCAAATTATCAATACATCTCTGAGGGAGGGTCAATTTCCTAACCATCTTAAATTGGCCATTGTAAGACCGTTGTTGAAAAAGCCCTCCCTCGACCCCCTGGATCATAATAATTATCGGCCAGTCTCGCTGCTGCCATTTCTGGGGAAGGTGATCGAGAGGGCGGTTGCACTCCAACTTCAATCGATCTTGGATGAAACGGATTTTCTAGATCCATTTCAAACCGGTTTCCGGGCTGGCTATGGGGTTGAGACTGCCATGGTCGCCCTGGTCGATGATCTCCGTCTGGGCATCGACAGGGGTAGCGTGTCCCTGTTGGTGCTCTTGGACATGTCAGCGGCTTTCGATACCATCGACCATGGTATCCTTCTGGAACGCCTGGCAGAGGTGGGAATCGGGGGCACTGCGCTCCAGTGGTTCCGGTCCTACCTCTCTGGGAGGTTCCAGATGGTGCAGCTGGGGGACGTCTGCTCCGATAAGAGGGCCCTTAAATCTGGGGTCCCTCAAGGAGCTATTCTGTCCCCCATGCTTTTTAACATTTACATGAAACCGCTGGGAGAGATCATCCGGAGGCATGGGGCGCGGTGTTATCAGTACGCTGATGACACCCAAATAGTCTTCTCTATGTCTCCGACTGATGCAGTGACCAGGGATGGCGTCGCTCCTCTCGTGGCCTGTCTGGAGTCGGTAATGGACTGGATGAGGGAAAATAGACTCAGCCTGAATCCAGAGAAAACGGAAGTACTCGTGATAGGTTCCCCGGGTCCGGGTATGGAGGTGGTTCCACCTGTCCTGGACGGGGTCACGCTCCCCGTTAAGGACACAGTACGCAGTCTGGGGGTGCTCCTTGACTCGTCGCTCCATCTAACTTCTCAGGTGGATGCGACAGTCAGGAGCACCTATCAGCTTCGGCTGATACGCCAGCTGCGCCCCTACCTGGGCCAGGGGGATCTTGAAACCGTAGTACACGCTCTGGTAACCTCTCGGTTGGATTTCTGTAACGCGCTCTACATGGGGCAGCCTTTGTATCACACTCGGAAGCTGCAATTAATACAAAATATGGCAGCCCGGGTGGTCACTGGTGCTCCCAGGACCGCCCATATAACACCTATTCTGAAAGACCTTCATTGGCTGCCGATCCGCTTCTGGGCTCAGTACAAAGTGCTGGTTATCACCTATAAAGCCCTATATGGCCTGGGCCCAGAGTACCTTAAGGACCGTCTCTCCCCATATAATCCGCCCCGCACACTTAGATCAACCGGACAATGTTTATTGAGAGTCCCAGAGGCAAGATTAGTGAACACAACAAGGAGGGCGTTCTCTATCTCTGCCCCTCGCCTCTGGAACTCATTACCTTCCGAGCTCCGCTTGTCCCCCACCCTCAGCCAATTCAAGAAAGATATGAAGACCTATTTATTCAGGCTGGCATATCCCTGATCGGTTTGTTTTATGTAAAGTGCCTGCCAATCACCCGCTTCCCCATTGTCGCCGCCCTTGATATAAGGGATAATCTTTTAATGTTTTAATGTTTTATTGTGTTATTGTAATTTGTTTTATTTTACCTGGTTGTAACTTGTTGTTTTAATCTTGTACACCGCCCTGATCTCCGGAAGGGCGGTATAAAAATAAATTTTATTATTATTATTATTATTATTAACAAGTGTTGTTTATGTGGGGTGCAGGAAGCTGAGAGAAAGACTTTTGCGGATCACGTGTCTCTTATATAAAGTAGCAGAGCATGGGATGTTGAATTCATAAACAATTAAAACACTTTCACTGTGTCTTTCGGAAAGTCAGGTTTTGCAATGGAGGGCAACATTTTATCCTGGAAGATTAATTACTGTAATATACTTTCAATGTGGACTAAAGATAAGTTAACATTGGGGGGGGGGGGGTAGGGACATCTCTGTGCTTGCTTTTAGTCTGGAATATCACTATGCAAAGAGATCTTGTAGCACCTTTGAGGCTAACTGCAAAAAAAGTTGTAGCAAAGTTACAAAATTCTTTTAGCCTCAAAAGTGCTACAAGATCCTTTGGTACACTGTGCTTACTTTTTTGTTAAGTTATACAATGGAACATTGGCTTGATAGGTTTAAATGCTGTTGATCATTATGAATTCCCCAAGAAAGAAAGGAAAGAGAAGTTAAGTGGCCAAGAAAAATGCCATAAAATTTAATTAAGCCTGACAGAGGTGAAAGAAATGAAGGCTGGTCTGCTCTTTCTCCCACCTGGAGTTCTTCCTAGGATTAAAAGGCAAAACAAGACCAGCACACTTGTTTCCTTTGTTGTATGTGTGGGTGGGTGTTGTGTGTCTTCAAGTCATTTCCAACTTATGGCAACACTAAGCCTACCCTTTCACCAAGTTTTCTTGGCAGGTTTCTTCAGAGGGGGTTTGCCATTGCCATCCTGAGGCTGAGAGAGTGTGGCTTGCCTAAGGCCACCCAGTGGGTTTACATGGCCAACCCAGCATTCAAACAATGGTCTCCAGAGCAGTTAATGTGGTCTCAAATTTGATTATTTCTGCAGTGTGTTTTGGATCTCTGTCTTAAAGGCGCTGCAAGATGTTTGTATGATTTTAAATGTTGTACGCCACTTTGATTGTTTTCACAAAAAGAGGGATATAAATAAAAGCTTTGTTTTTTTTTTATTATTATAATATCCCTTTGCATACAATACTGTATGTAATTCAGACTACAGTATAGCCATCCAGCAGTTCTGGACTCCCAACAAACAGTAACCACTGTCCACGTTGGCTGGGGCTTCTGGGTGTTGAAGTCCAAAACTTCTGGAGGGCCAAAGGCTGAGATCTCCCTGCCTCAGGGTGCCCAGATGTCAGAATTGCAAAGGAGGAAAAGGCGCTGCAAAATGAAGGGCAATCTGGGGAAAACAGAGGACACGACCAAAGAAAAGCTCAAAACAATGGAGAAATGAATCTATGCTTCTTAGCCATGCTCAGAATGGAGGACTTTTTGGAATTCCTCCTGGACAGAAAATAAAAGCTTATATATAAAATATAAACCTATGCTACTTAGCCATGGCAAAAATGGAGGACTTTTTGGAATTCTTCCTGGGCTGAAAATAAAAGCTGAAAAGCACTTATATAAAATATAAACCTATGCTTCTTAGCCATGCTCAGAATGGAGGACTTTTTGGAATTGCTCCTGGGCAGACAATAAAATCTCAAAAAGCAGTTACATAAATGTAAATCTAATGTTTCTCAGCCATGTCCAAAATGGAGTACACTTTGGAATTCCTCCTGGACAAGAAGGTACTGGGAATGTAGGACAGGTCCTGGAAAAGGAAGAGGAGAGGACCCAGTCCCTCCTAGCTTCCAGACTGGCTTTGCATTGCATCCCCTGCCTCCAATCCCTGGTTATGCAAGGGCCATCCCATTGGGAGACTCACTCACTCACCCTTGTTGGGCTGCTGCTGCTCCTGCTGAGTTTGGGGTCCCAACAAGGAAGAGGAGGAGGAGGAGGAGGAGGCCAGCAGCAGGGCTCCTTCTTCCCTGAGTTTCTTGCTGGGCCCCTGCTGCTGCAGCTGGAGGCAGGAGGAGCCCTTGCGTTTGTGGACCATGGCAACAAAAGAGGGAAAGGGAAACCAAGCAGCAGCAGGAGTGGAGGAGGCTCTGGTTTTCCCTTCTGTTTGTCCCTCCTCCCCACTTCTTCCGTTTTCTGACGTCACTTCCTTGCAATCTGTAAATTATATAAAAAATATACAACATTACATATGATTGTATAATAATATTATAGCAGCATATATGTAATAATATAGCATATATAATATTGTATCATATATAATGCAGTATTATATATAATACTATGTAATATATAATATAATATTATATATGATATTGCATCATATATAATATAGTATTATAAATGCACTCGTCCCTCGAGATTTGCGGCTTTGACTTTTGCGGCTTTGGTTATTCTCAGATTTGATTAATATGTCCTCTCTAGGAATATCTAAGTCCTCCAGTGCAACTCTATGGTCAATTTTAACTAAAAGTTGCACTGAAAGACCTAGAGATTCCCAAAGAGAACACTGCACTAGGCCTTTGTAGCTCCTCCAGTGCAGTTCTATGGTCAGTGTCTGTCACACATGGACCACAAGAGTAGCCCCAGAGGACCTAGAGATTCCTAGAGAGATGTCCTCTCGGGTGGGAAAAACACGGGGGTTTTCTAGATTGGCAGGAAAGTGTGACATGAAGTTGCCTTTTCCTTAATGCTTAGCAGCTGCACCACTGCCTTTAGATGGAGCTGCGTTGTTCCGCAGTTTTTAAAAAAGAAACTGGGAAAACCAGCACCTTTTTAAAGGCACTTCTTCTCCCCTAAAACGCAAAAAAAGCATTTTCATGGCACACTTTCCCTTTTTCTCATCTAAAGGCTAGACTTTCATGCAGCCATGAACACACTTCTTTTTGCCAATCTAGAAAGCCCCACTGTGTTTTTGTTATTTGAGGTTTTTCCATATTCGCGGGGTCTTGTGCTCCTAACCCTAGCGAATATGGAGGGACAATTGTAGTATTATGTATAATATCATGTTTCCCCGAAAATAAGATAGTGTCTTATATAAATTTTTGCTCCCAAAGATGCGCTAAGTCTTACTTTTCAGGGGATGTATTATTTTTCCATGAAGAAGAATTCACATTTATTGTTGAACAACAACAAAAAAAGAACATTTATTATATACTGTTTATATATATATATATATATATATATACAGTGGTCCCCTGGGTTGCGAAAGTAATCCGTTCCGGGATCCCTTTCGTAACCCGGAAGTATTCGCTACCCGGGGGACCGCTTTTTTTGCTGCACAGCGCACCAGAGCGCGCTGTTTTAAAGGGCCCGGGTTGCTCTTTTTTTTTGCAACCCGGGGATTTTTTCGGAGACCGGGGGCCGTTTTTCTGGCCCCAGCTCCTTCGGATCCCGGGGATTACGGATCCCGGGGGATTCGTAACCCGGGGGTCCACTGTATACAAAAACTTGGCTAGGTCTTACTTTCATGGAAGGCCTTATATTTAGCAATTCAGCAAAACCTTTACTAGGTCTTATTTTCAGGGGATGTCTTATTTTCAGGGAAAAAGAGTATTATATTATATTATATACTATATATAATATTATATTAAATAGTGATAATAAGAATTATAATGCAACAACATATATGTCATTGTATATTAGTATTATTAATATTAATATATATAACTATATAATAATTATTATATTATACAATTGTATATTATTATTAAAATTATTATCACAGTATTGTTATTTATAAGTGCAATTACATATATATATATATATATATATATATTATACCCACAAAAGTCTTCAGATGAAAACCATGCATAACTCTTCCATTTCAATGTGACTAATAGCCTGATATTACACATTTTTAATTCATTTACTAAACACACAAAGAATCAAGAGACTCCAGAAGTACCTGTGCAAGGAAGAGAAGCAAACTGTACACTGTTTTCCTATACCACTTGCTCCCCGGAGAGGAAAGAGTCTGGGGCAAACGAAACACAAATAATCCAGCCCCAGTCATTACTTTTCCTCTGTTTCTCCAACTCTTGTTAATACTTGACATTCCATATTGTGCATACACAACCCTCCACACATTTGATGAAGCACCTTATATAACAATTATGCTCCCTGAACCGCAATGGCCCTCCAGGTGACGTAAGACTTCTGTTGCCTTTGCTGCAGCAGAATAGCAGTTTTCAGCAGTGAAATGCTTGCTGTTGTGTCTTTCTTGGAGTCATTTCTGACTTGTGGCAACCCTAAGGGAAGCCTATCATCATGAGGTTTGCCTGGCCAGATTGGTTCAGAGGAGCCTTGCCTTTGCCTTCCCCTGGGTCTGAGAGCGTGTGACTTGGCCAAGGTGGTCACCCAGTGGGTTTCATGACCCAGCTAGTAATCGAATCCTATGCCATGCTGGCTCTTCTTCATCTGTGAAATGCTGGAGGGTATGAATAAGATGACAGCCAGTGAGATTATTTCTGGAGGCGCTATAAAAATTTTTATTCTCATTTTTAACTACTGAATTTTGAGATAACCCTGAGAATTAAGAAATTAGCATTTAGAGGAACCAGAGATGGAGAAAGCTGTTGAGCCTTGGAAACTAAGGGGCTAAACAGACAGGCAAAAAGAGGTGCTTTCAGGCTGGCTTGAAGGCACGGCGTTTAGATGACACATGCCTTGAAGCCAGCAGAAAAGTGTCTTTATGCAGAGAAAAGCAAGAAGCAGTTTTTCCTCCTTCTTCCTGGTCATGATATGAGCACTCCAGCTGCCTTGGGAGATGGCGGTGTGGTTGGTGGGGTTTCAATGTGGCTTCAGAAAAGGCAGCTTCAAACCACCTTTTCCAGCCCATATGTTTCACCCCAAAAGTCATCCACTCCTGCACTGTGTCTCTTTATTTCCATCTTTATTTTGAAGCTAGAGTAAATGACAACAAGACAGCCAGTGCGGTGTAGTGGTTTGAGTGCCGAACTATGACTCTGTAGACCCGATTCCTGGCTCGCTGGGTGATCTTGGGCAGGTCACACTCTCTCGGCCCCCCAAAAAACCCATGATAGGTTCACCCTAAGTCAGAAAAAACTTGAAGACACACAACGACAAGAATAACAACGAATTAGTCGCGGCTGAAAAAATAAGCATGAATCAGAGATGCCAGGGCAATCGTTCCACCGAAGGGTCCCCAAATCAAAATTGCTTGAATGCAACACAAAATGGAAATGTTCCTCTACCATTGGGCACTTGATTCATAGAATAATAAAGAGTTAGAAGAGCCATCCAGTCCAACCCCATTCTGCCATTTTGTCTCAGTCAGTTGCTATGGAATTCTGGGAGTTGGAGTTTGTTGTGGGCCCTTTGGGCCCACAACAAACTCCAACTCCCAGAATTCCATAGCCTTGAGCCACAGAATGAATAAGAAGAAAAGCGGACTCGCATTTCTCAGCCTGGAAACCAAGGAAGGGCTCTCTATACCCTGAATAGCTCTATGAGTCGGACCAGGGTTTTTTTTTTTTAATATCGCGAGAAGAGACTTTTTGTGTTCGAGCCGCTTTTGAATAGCAAAAAATGGCAGACGAAGTAGACCAGGTGCGCATCAGCGTAATAGAAACAATTCCGGGGGGCTCCCCAAGAACCCCCTTTAAGCGCCCCCTGGCTGAACAGAAGCAAAGGGTTCTGGGAGTTGTAGTTTTATTGCGTCACCCATTCAATGTTAACCCCATTCACCACTAACCAGGAGTCTAGTGGGCTAAGTCCATGGAATGTGTGCAGGGGAACAAAAGGCACCCAATGCTGTCCTTCCCTGTTGTTTTAGCAGTGGGGTTTATCTGTCATTTCTTCTTTTGCAGCAACAAACCACGAATACCGTGGAAGAGCCTTTGGACCTCATCAGGCTCAGCCTCGACGAACGAATTTACGTGAAGATGAGGAACGACCGAGAGCTTCGAGGCAGGTTGCATGTAAGTGGGGCTCTCCCTAAGGATCCAGAACTATGGACCTTATCAGGCGTCGGAAATCGGAAGTATAATCCAAGGGCAATCCGAACGCAATCATGGGGTTTCGCGTTATTTCGTATTAAAGCATCTCATGCAATTTTGGGCAATGGGGGGTCATTTTCGGATAATGGGACGTCATTCTGAACGCGTTCCGAACGCAATTAGATTTCACATAAATTCGCTAAACTAGCAATAAAGAAAATTCCTCCCGTCTGATAAGATCCTTTGTCGTCAGAGACAGAAACCACACGGTAAGATCAGGGACAGCACAAAAAGAAGGGCAATGCAACAACACGTTTGAGCAAACTTCCGTGCACAGTTAACAAAACACGTAAGTTCAATTACTCCAGCAGGCCGTATTGTTACAGGTCAACTAAAAAGGTACACCTTACATAAGTAAACGGAAACATTTTGAACCTTCTAGATGTATAGACTCAAAATCAGCTAAGTTACAGGACCTAAATATGACAGCAGAGGACAGAGGTTTGTGGAGATGTCTCATCCACAGGGTTAGCTTGAGTCAGGCACGACTCAAGGGCGGTTAACAACCACAAAGATCACTTGAAGGATGACTATTTATATCGCCACTTTCCACGTTTCTTATTGTTTCCATTTGGGTGGCAAAACTTAACGATCTCTGATTTCGAAATGTCCTGGGACTTGCTCATGAGGTAGGCTCATTTGCTCCCTCCTTTTCTCTGATTTGCTATTCACAAATGTTCAATAAGAAATTCTGGAGGCAACTGCTGTTTACCTTGCCTGTGGTAGACAGGCATCAAGAGAAGAATCCCATTCTTTCCCAGGTCAAGCTTCATTTCACTATTTACTGCAGGCACACTTCTGCTCCCTGGCGCCAAAAGTCTGTTTCTCTAGCCCTCCTTCACCATCCTCTTAATGCTGACGGCTGCCAAAAACCTTCCAGCTAAACAGAGGAAGAGGGGAATGTGTGAGAGTACAGAGACTTTGTAAAAGGGAACTTCTTTGCCAGCCTCTGTTAACTGAGGCAAGCCTCTACTTTAGTGGTGATATAAATCTTTATTTTTTTCTCTCTTGATGGTGTAGTTAGAGAAATCTATTGTAAAGTGCTATCTCTTGGTGCATATACCCTAGAAGCTACAGGATTTTAGTTCATTGTGATGAAACCTTGCACTGAAAGCAAGTCTTCCCAGAGGAAACGCTTGCTTGTTGTATTTGCAAAGGAATAAGCCTGTTTGAATAAATTCCTTGAGTTTCACAAATATTCTGCACCTTGGTCTAGGAAAATGGCTTATGCTCAAGCATTATGCCTGTCTTGTAAAATGATGATTTAGTGCCACTCAAGTTGATTTTGCTCAAATTATAGCACTTACTGTATAGACTTGCTTATAATGCAGGTGACAATTTTTATAGACAGACTTAATATCAAAGATATTGAGTAGGCTTTCTATGATACATGGACTCAGTCACCAATCAGAGCAGAGACTGTAGTCAGGAAATCTTAAAAAGACTTGGACTTGGCAGATATGAACAAACTAGATAAGATCCTGAAGTGTAAAGATATACCATTAAATACTAAAGTTAGGATTATCCATGCCATTGTATTTCCCATTTCCATGTATGATTTTGATAGCTAGACGGTGAAGAAAGCTGATAGGAAATAAACTCAACTCATTTTACATGTGGTGCTGGAGAAAAGTTCTGAGAATACTGTGGACTGCTAAAAAGACCAATGGATGGTCCTAGAGCAAATCAGGTTTGGACTCCTGCTGGAAGCAAAGCTGGAATAAACTGACGTTGTCATAAATCTTGGTAAAGTTGGGGGCAATAGGAAACAAGGAACACCGCATTCCACATGGAATCAGACAGAAGCCAAGGCTGTGAATCTGTAAGAGCTGAGCAGGGTGGCTGAGGATAAGGTGACTTGGTGGTCTCATTCATGGGGGTCACCATGGGTCAAAGTCAACTTGATGGCTGTTAACAGCAGTTGATACATGCATTTACAAAATAGGAAGAAGGAAAAAGTTGTGCCTTTTTGGTTGGCCTAATGCTTTACAACAATATGGATTTGAGAGTTTCCCTTGAAAAATTATGATTCTACATTTAGCCTATACAATCTGAAAAGTGTTGGTTTAACTACTTTTCAGAAGGACCCCCTGGCATGGTTCATTCTATAAATTAATGAGAAGATACAATTCATATTTTCAAAGTGCAAGTATCCTCATGTCAATCATTGAGGTCTCTTAGAAGCATCAGAACAGTAGACAGTTGTTACCCATAGGTGGGACCCATCACCATGCAAGAAAATATGAGGTTTCAGTGTAGCCTTCCACTTTCTTTCCAAATGGGAACAGAGCTGTGAATACGTTGCATTCATGTTACTTGCAGTGGAGAATAGGTGTGAGCCCTTATTTGAACTGGAGAGTGTAAACACATGTCAGCCATCCCCATGTTGTCCCCACACAAGTGTCATGCTGCGTGCCCAACCACACGGCAGGGTGTCACAGCACTCTATTGGGACAGTGTTTAAATGTGCTGTGCCAAAGAAGCACTGAAAAGCCACCACTGCAGCGGCTAAGGCACTCTTTCTGCAGCATGAAAAGGAGCCATTTTTTGCACCTTCTTTTTGTGCTGCGGAAAGGCCAGATCAGGGCCGCAGCGTGCAGTTGCCGTGGCCACAATCCAGCAAGGAAAGGGGTGGTCTGTAGAGCCCCAGTGTGTTCCCAGGTTGTTCTCTTTCGAGCATAGCTGTAGGAGCATCTATAGCTAAGTGGTTCTTTAGTCTCTGTGGTCATTTATGGTAAATGAAATCCTGTTGTTTCACGCTGGGCACATTAATTACTTCTGGCTGAAGGGTGTGTGTGTGTGTGTGTAAAAAAAGGGCAAATATCACTATGTACAAAGAATAAACATTTTCTTACAGTTCTTGCAGTTTCAGATACATAGAATCAAAGAATCACAGAGTTGGAAGAGACCACAAGGGCCATCCAGTCCAACCCCCTGCCATGCAGGAATTCCCAATCAAAGCATCCCCAACAGATGGCCATCCAGCCTCTGTTTAAAGACCACTGAGGAAGGAGACTCCACCACACTCCGAGGGAGTGTGTTCCACTGTTGAACAGCCCTTACTGTCAGGAAGTTCCTCATAATGTTTAGGTGGAATCTCTTTTCTTGGAGCTTGCATCCATTGTTCCGTGTTCTAGTCTCTGGAGCAGCAGAAAACAAGCTTGCTCCATCCTCAATATGACATCCCTTCAAGTATTTAAACAGGGCTATCATATCACTTCTTAACCTTCTCTTCTCCAGGCTAAACATCCCCAGCTCCCTAAGTCATTCCTCATAAGGCATAGCTTCCAGACCCTTCACCATCTTAGTTGCTCTCCTTTGGACATGCTTCAGTTTCTCCACATGCTTTTTGAATTGTAGTGCCCAGAACTGGACACAGTATTCCAGGTGGGGCCTGACCAAAGCAGAATAGAGTAGCACTTTTACTTCCCTTGATCTAGATGCTGTACTTCTATCGATGCAGCTTAAAATAGCGTTGGGCTTTTTAGCTGCCTCATCGCACTGCTGACTCATGTTCAACTTATGGTCTACTTGGACTCCTAGATCCCTTTCACATATGGTCTCGTTCAGCCAGGTGTCCCCCATCCTATATCTATGCATTTCATTTTTCTACCGTAAGTGCAGTACCTTACATTTCTCTGTGTTGAATTTCATTTTGTTAGCTTTGGGCTAGCTTTCTAGTCTATTCAAGTCATTTTGACTTTTGATCCTGTCCTTGAGTATCTCTTATCCAGGATTCTAAAATTCAAAATACTCCAAAATCGTCCACAATGGTGTCTGAGATAGTGACACTTTAGCTTTATGATGGTTCAGCATATACAAACTTTGTTTCGTGTACACGATTATTAAAAACATTATATATAAAACTGACATCAGGTTATGTGTATAAATTGTATTGTTGTTAACTGCCCTCAAGTCAACCTCAGCTCAATGCGACCCTGTGGATGTGTTATCTCCAAGGCCCCCTAAAGGAATTCTGTCTTTAGACCTGGGTCCCATCTCCAAGATACTTCACATGTATATGCAAATATTCCAAAATCAAAAACACATCTGGTCCTAAGCATTGTGAATCAGGGAAACTCAACCTTGAATCACCTTGAATCACACTGTGGGAGAAAGGTGGGATATAAATCCTGGAAATAGAATAAATAAATATATAAATGTCAGCTTCAAAATGTTTGTATTTTGTGAATACAGCATTTACATTACCTGCAGCTAGTATAACCAAAAGTGTCTTTTCCAAGCAGTATTCTGAAATACTGATTATCCAGTGCTGGGTTCTGTGAGCTTCATTGTCGTCTTAGTTGGGGAGTTGGAAGTATTACCCTCCAGATGTTGCTGAAATACAACACCCCTCAACCCCAGTCAGCATAGCCAGTGATGAGTAGTGCTGGGAGATGCAGTCATATCTGGTAGGGTGTCCGTTGCCCGCCTATCTAGAATTAGTTAATCATCAGATTCATTGAACAACTGGCTCAGATTGTCATCTAGCTTTTTACATGACATTTTGTGAACTTTTCCCCCCAACAGCATTTGTCATTTGTGAACTTTCCCTGAAAATCTGAGGTGTCATTTCTTTTTATCATTTTGTTAGCATGTTCTTTTGGCTTTTGTTTTCCTTTTTATTAAAACAAAACAAAAACTCATGTAGTGGAGGTGCATAATTTGAGTGGACTTCTAAATAAAGTATATGATGAAGAGTGAGGAAGTTAGAAAATGATATTTTAGCTAGGTGAAGAAACCATGTAGTTCAGAAAATTTTTGAGTATGAAGATCAGTTAGATCAAGCAACTTAGTATCAGTCGTAACTGAAGGAAAGAAAGTGGAAAGAGAAATCTACTGTAAGAAAAATTCTCTGAAGTGCAACTAGATTTCTTGGTCTGTATTCGAACTATAGTTTATAACAATGCAAATATTGCCAGGAATATTAAACATTTTGTAAACTTCTCACTTCCAAAGGCTTATGACCAGCATTTAAATATGATTTTGGGTGATGTTGAAGAGACTGTGACAACAATAGAGATAGATGAAGAAACATATGAGGAGATCTACAAAGTAAGAATTTTTAATATCTAAAAATTTCAAGTATTAGTTTAGATGTGGGATGTGTAGATCTAAAATACATATTCTCTTCTACTGCCTTGTCTTGAGTAAGGTTGGGTAAGTTATAATACAAGTACAAGCTAAGGCATCATGTTAAACATAAGAATTGTTTTCCTGATGGAAATATATAGAGAGGGGGAGGGGGTTATTGCCAGAAGATGTTACTTTTTATTGTCTGGACTTTAAATTTTCAATCTAAGTAAAATTAATCTTTGGAACAGTTTTTATGCTTTTCTTTGCTGTAGCCTGAAGTTACTGTTTTTTGTTTTCATAGTCCACCAAGAGGAATATCCCAATGCTGTTTGTCAGAGGAGATGGAGTTGTACTTGTCGCTCCTCCACTGAGGGTTGGCTGAAACTGTGAAAAATGGATCATTTGAACCTCAGCATATTGTTTCCTGCTCCACTAAATATTAAGACTGCACATAATTTTACACAGGTCTTTACAACCTTGACTGTGTGTTGTGAATTTATGAGTTCATTTGGGAAATAAATGTTATAAAAAGTGTTTCCTGGAATAATATAATTAATATTGGCTTCTGCATCAGATTGGTGCATTCAACTTTTGAGTTAATATTGCTCTTCAATTTTTTTAAAAAATAAATCTCATTTGTTTATTTTGTATATTTGCATATATATAAGTACTCTTCATGCACTGATTTTACTTCAGTGTGGCATAGTATTTTTGTAGCTATTTCTGTTTATCCGTTTGGTTGCCATTTAACCACATCTGGTGCAAATCAGCCAAGATTGATTGCATTGTATGTTTTTTGCTCAACTGATAAATACAAAGAAATGAATGGGCTACATACATACAGTATATATAAATTTCAATAATAGCATCAATCTACAAGAAGAATATCTGAAGCTTTTCTGTTATAAATCCACAGAAATGTTGTGAGGAAGACATTCAGGCTGGTGATGAGAGAAACTCCAGCTTGCTCTCACTCTCTTCCCTGGTAGTAATATAAACTGTTCAAATTATGATTTGCAAGTAGTTAAAATAAAATGATGGAGATAAAGGGTGTTTACTGTTTATATTTTACAATAAAATTGGCCTATATCCAGTTCTTAGTACAAACTGGAATAGCCTATTGAAACCTAAAGTGCTGGTTTATCAGGCTCTAAGTGATTCAATGGCTATGCTCTGACTTGGTCTAAAACTGGATTTAGGCCACTATAATTAAACTTGAAGAATTAGGAGGATTGTTACATTGTGTTTTGTGTAATGAAATGGTTTGGCATGACACAACAAGTTCTAGCTGGCATAGCATTGTTCAACTTTCTCTATTTAGCACTGCTGTTATTTATATGTATAATCAACCTTTAGGCATGTGGCAACTTCAGGCACTTGGCAACAACTGCTTTTAATTTTCCACAACACCCACCACTCCAGACTGCCTTATTTGCCCTTCGTAGCTGTGACCTTGTGGGATAATCAACCTCTGCAGATCACTTTAGACCTTCGCTAGGTGGTGCTGCCTGTATTCAGATTGTGTCTAGTCTTGTTAGCAATGTAACTTGCCTGATATCTTATCAATAATGTAACACAATGTACTATGCGGCAAAGTATTTTCATCAAATTAATCCATTTGTTCCTAATGAAATGCCATAATATGCAGTCCTAGGTAGGCAGTTGCAACATGCTGAGCAGTAATCCTTAAAGAACAAAATGTTTCCTAGTCATTTTGTAAATGCCAATGACTCTCTCAAGAAACTTAAAATGGTTTATGTATATTTATAGTATCAGTTTTATGTTGCATGAGACAGTATTACTTCTAGCAGTTGTGCATAGGGGATAGAAGAGAAGCTGAAGAAGAAAACAAAGGATAAGAGTAGGCATATGGCAATGACTTTCATATCTTGTACTTACTAAGAGGCTTTATTGAATGCAGTGAGCCTTCCACTGAACACATACCAAACTATGGCCTTTCATTTCATTATAGTGTTGGCACTTCAAGAGGCAGCAGTATGGTGAAAACAGTTGCTTTGGTTTACAGCTGTAGAAAAAAGAGGGACATCCTGGCCAGACTCACCAAGCTGAGTCCCAAGTGCTGTCTAGAGATGGCAAGCATTCCTCTAACAACAGTTCTCCTTAGCCCAAGCTGGCTTTAAATGTCTCTTGGAAAGATCACTATTGTTCTGTCTAGTTACATGAACTTGACACATTATGCCTTATGTTTATACCATCTTGTTCCTGCAAGGATTCTGGATGTATATTCCAGCAAATAAGCAGTAATATATTTTCTTCTCCCATACCAGTACACAAGTGTGTCTGTTTCCATTATTACAGAGGTTCCCAGACTTGACTCCCCACCTGTTGTTGGGCTTCTGCTTCCAGAGCCTCTAGCCAGCATGCCCATTGCTCAAAGATTTTTAACAGCTGGGGCCCAGGCTTGAGGGCCAATGTAATTAATTTAACAGAGTTGCTAGTGGCATTTTTCTGCCATTACTAGGAAAAGTCCTATTCATTTGAGTGACCTGTAATGTACAGGACTGGATTTGAACCCTAGTGTAGGGATATCAGGTGAGGATTCACTCCAGCCAGGGCTTGGTGGTGGCATACAATTGAGAACCAAAGGTTAAACACAAAACCTTTTTCCAGAGGCTTTGACCCAGCCCACCACATATTTACAGAAGAACCCCATTCACCATATCCTTACCAACAGAGGGAGAATTGCCTGTTGATGTGGGCTAGGTTGACAGGGTGGGAATATTAGTCATGAGCTACAGTATATGTTTTTCCCCCCTGCATAATGTATGTGTAACTATTTAAAGTAAGATGAGGGATACATTCAAGTCCATTGGCAGTATGGCAAAGATATCTGGTGATTTTTTGGTTTAGTAGCTTGCCATTGGTTTCTTCCGCTAACCAACCAAATACTGAAAGGTTTTGACTTCTTGTGATCATGATCTCAAATTTGGTAAGTGGTATAGGAGAACTCTATATGTGAATATGGCAACTTGCATTTCTTAGAGTAACGAGATCTTGACTCCTTGCAAGATAAGTTTCCCACTTTGAATCCCATTGTGGGAGAAAGGCGAGATATTTATTTAAAGTTTCCAACAGCTTTGAGCGAACAGGATACTCATTGCTAAACGAATCTATCTTTAAAAAGGTGTGCATTGTGCCAGTCTGCATATTTGTGCAAGAAGTGAAATTGTGGGTGGCTTAAATAAGGACAAAGGTTGTGGTACCAGAGCCAGCACCTTAATCTGCACAATGTTCCCACGAGGAAGGGTTTCTATGTGTTATCTCTGGTCCTTTAAAATGGAAGTGAGCAACAAGACCCATGCCTAGGCTCCCAGCCCCAGGCACCCTTAGCCCACGTATTTTTCAACCTGTGTCAGCTCAAGTAGCTGTTTCAGTAGAAGCAGAGCAGGTAGATATCCTGCATTTGCAGGGGTGGGAGAGGCAGGACGGACTCCATCAGTTTGAATGAGTGAATATTGGTAGTGCTTTCACTTAATGTAGCACCTGCCCAGCTACAAGAGTTAAAGCTTCATTAATTCAAATGGTTTATGAAACATACTTAGCTCCTCCTTTGAAAATATGGGACCAAAGAAGGGCATTTCCTCTTAACATGCAATTAAAATTTTGGGGATAAAGACTTCACAATCAAGCAAGTACTTCCCCAGATACTTTTATACAGGTATGGAATCTTTTTGTTTGTGTCAGTAGTGTATGTGACCCACCCACTCAAGGAGAATATTCTAATGAAAGTGAAGTAAGTGCACTCTATTATATAAAGATGGAATAAATCATTAATGGGTAAAGCAATCATCTTAATTTGAAAATCTGACTGAGATACAATTGAGGAGGGAGGAGAAAGGAAAAGTGTAGAGTTTTAGCATGCATGGGAGAACTATCAGATCAGAACTGGGGAGGAGAGGGGTAAGCCTCACTGAATCCATAAAGGCTTACACCCAAGTAAGTGGAGATCCAATTGTAGCTTCATAATGGCATACTTATACTGTACATATATCCTGTGCTCGTAAATTCAGAGGTAAATTCAGACTTAGTGGGGAGTGTCTGTAGGACTGTAGATTGTTAAGTCTTTCTAGGAATGGAGCCTTTGTTCCACAAGCAGAAATGGTGCAACAGCAGCATTAACAACAACATGCTCAATGAAAATGCCAAGTGTTTTGTGCTGGGGATGACATGAAGGTCAAAAGTTTATTGGAGAAAGTCAACAAAGAGAAAACTAATTGTGCACACATCTCTCCCTCTCTTGCTCTCTGCTGTTTTTCAAAGGTCCCATGCCTGCTATTTGTAAACTAAGATCAATGTTTAACTCTGTTATCAGTGCTTGATGATTAAAAAAATTACTGCTCTCCTGGGTTTTCAAACACAGTGTCACAGGCTGATAAGGCCATGTCCCCCACTGCTCAAAATCACTAACAAAGTGCACACTGGCACAGAGTGTTAGTTATCATTCCAATCCTGGCTTCATTCACTTGGCAGAAAGTCCTATTGGTTTGAAGGGAACTTGCTTCCAACTAATATTTTGAGAGACAAAAAACTGGTCTCATCTGGCAATACATTTACAAAACACCAAACTGTCCTGGAACAACCTAATGACTTGTGAATGTACCAGCTTTTAATAACCACTGAGCTGTCTTGGACTATAGCAGTCTTGCCATATTTTCCTGGTGTGAAATACTTCCCAGCAAGGATCTTTCAGGAACTAATTGTATTCGCCAAAAACAGCAAATTTAAGAGAAGATAATCCAGAAAGCTCCTTGTGTTCAGAAGGTTGGCTGTACAAAAGAGCAGCACAGACTTAAAATCTATCAGGATCTTCTGTTTTCCCTACTGGTTTGCTTCTTTCTTTTTGGCTGTGTAAATATATACTCATAGTATATAAATAGGTACTATATATACATCCAGTGTCTACATGTACATGCACACACAGAGACTTGGTGTACCAGCATATACAGTAGAATTTGACCTATTTTGTTTGGTTTTACTGGCTACACAATCCTGAGTTGACATCAGGATCTCTCCCCTGACTTTGTGCTGTGTGCCAAATGTAGGATGAGATCAGCCTCTAAGCTTGGCACTAGGGAAAAAGACAAAAAAATGATCTGTCTTTCAGCTCTTCAGAGCCCCTCTGCCCAACAGGTGCTTGAGTAGGGAATTCCAAGCTCACTTTACCTTGGAGAAAGAAACAAAACTCTGCCCATTCCCTTTGCGACTGAGCAAAGGGACAGAGGGGGGTTAGTTCACCCTGCCTTTGCACCAAAGGGCACTCCCAGTTTCAAGCACCTTCAACAAGAAGGGGAAGCCCTCCATGCCTCTACTTCCTCCATTTCTCAGATGAAAGAAGCAGGTGGAGGCACAGGCAGCTCACATTTTCTTGTATTCCATATTTGGACTCATCTCACCAGAGCCTGGCTCTCGCTATATCAAGGAGTAAGTGAGACAAATAAATCATTGTTTTGGCATCTTATTCTGAAATATTCTGACCCCTAAACTTTAAATGCTGTGACATCCTTTTTCTTACTATTTCCCTTCTCTTACACTTTTCATCAAACTGTAAACTACAGAGTGCCATGACACTCTATGTGCAGGAATCCATTTTAAACAAGGCCTCTCTCTGCTGGTTGGACTGCAAAAGATTGTGTAGGACTGAACTGGCAAAACATGTTTAGAATGCTGTTGAGAATATTTGGTTTATATTAAGACAGTAATACAGAGGTGTGAACTCATACCAGTAAACACTTCCCTAAATACAGGTGTAAAAGAAGAAAATGGGGCAGTGAGAAGTTGATGAACCAAGAAGCTCTGAAGAAACTTGTTGCATTACTGTTCTAATCATGCACAGAAATGAAAAATGGTTCCTAAATCTATTCAGAATCAATGTAGTTCATTGACCCATGCATTCCACTATAAAATACTTACCAAAAGGTTCATTCCCCAGTAGTGAAACCATTCACTTAGGTGATACTAAAGGCACATGCACCATTGGAACTGACAATAAAATGGTTTTCTTGCCCCAGTGACCCCAGTAACTAAGAATCATGTGTACCATTGTCTCAGCCCTTCCTCTTCTTTGCCTCCAGATTATGACAGATAATTGAGGCCTAACTGTATTGAGAAGGTAGCAAGTGAATAACCATCCTGTGAAAAAAGGACAGATTTTTTTCCAATCATGTAATTTCTCCTTTAGAGAGGTATTGTCCAAGTGCCACCTCCAAACAAAATACAGGAAAACCTTCTCCAAACAGATATGTGAAATAATCTATGAGAAATGTGCATTTGCCATTTTTATATCCTCTGTTCATCTCTTTTTTAAAGTGTTCACATTTTTCTTCTTTTTGGTCAGATTGTTGACAAGACATCGTTTTGATTGTTTGATCTGGATGATCGTTTGTCCCTACGCTCTTTTATCAGGGCAACTACTAAGGCATGTAATTTCCATCTTTTCAACAACTGTAGGATATGTAGGCTTTTGACTCTCATGACTGCTAATCTGCTTGTCCAGGTCTTGGTTTTTTCATGCCTGGACTATTGTAACAGCCTATTGGCAGGTTTGCCTTCCTGCTGTCTAGTCCACTGGTTTTAATCCACAACACTAATGTTCAGATTGTCTTAAATCTCCCCCAATTCTCATATGTCTCTTCCCCTCGTAGATCACGCCACTGGCTACCAAGCTGGAACCTCATTAAAACCTTTTGGCCCTGGTATTTAAGGTCCTGCGTCATCCTTTGCACAGTCTTCCCTTGCACCTCCAGCTGGAGGAGGATCTCACTCATTTTTGTTAAGGATTGAAGACTTTCCTGTTTGCTTCACCAGACTGAGTATGCCAGCGGTGGCATGATGGGTAATGACTGATAAGGAGTTTATTTTTAGCATATTATGTATACTATTTTAGTATTTTATAGTGTTGTGTTTTATTGTACATTTTTATTTATATATGTTTGATGTGCCTCCCTTTGGTGGAAAAGGCATTATAAACATTGTTATTGAGTTTGTTTGTTTTTTGTTGTTGTTACATCCAATCCAACTCCTTGCCATATGGGAATGCCCAGCTAAAGCACTCCTGAGAGATGGCCATCCAAATTTTGTTTAATAACTTCCAATGAAGGAGAGGCCATCACTACGACTGTCCTATTCCACTATCAAAAATTTCTTACCTTCAAGAACATCTCTCTAATACAGTGGTTCTCAACCTTCCTAATGCTGCGACCCTTTAATACAGTTCCCCATGTTGTGGTGACCCCCCTCCATAAAATTGCAGTATCTCAGTTCTTAAGACCATCGGAAATATGTGCTTTCTGATGCTCTTAGGCGACCCCTGTGAAAGGATTGTTTAACCCCCAAAGGTTTAACCCCCAAAGGGCTCATGACCCACAGGTTAATATTTAGATGGAATATCTTTTCTTACAATTTGGATCTATTGGTTTGTGTTATACAATGGGCTCTTGCCATCCATGGGCATTTGGTTCTCCCCCCCCACCCCGCCCCCGGTAGATGGGGAAAATGCAGATGGTCTCACCACATATTATTAAATGGGTGGTAATGTCCACGCATCCTCATCACTATATCTACATTCATGTGCCACCATTGATTAATATGGTGCATGGCAATCTGTGGGCACTTGAATTCATGACATGATGTGGCAGGCCCACTATAGTTTCTGGAACAGCAGAAGATGGCTGTCATGTCACCTCTCAATCTTGTCTTTTGTAAGCTAAGTATACCCAGTTCCCCATAGCTATTCCTCATAGGACTTGATTTATAGAACTTGAACCATCTTGGTCACCCTCCTCTGAACACTTTCCAGTTTGTCAATATCCTTCTTCAACAGTGGTGTCCAGACTGGACATAGTATTCCAAGTTAGGTCTGATCAAAGCAGAGTGCTACTATTACTTTCCTTGATCTGGACACTTCTGTTGATGCAGTCTAGAATTGCTGCATCAAAACTGCTGACTCACATTTAGCTTGTGGTCTACTAAGACCCCCTAGATTATTTTCACATGTACTATTGTCAAGCCATAACCTATATTTGTGCATTTCATTTTTCTTGCCCTGTTGAAATTCATTTTGTTAGTTTTGGACCAGCTCTCTAATCTGTGGAGGCCATTTTGAATCCTGGTTCTGGGGCATTAGCTACTCCTCTTCATTTGGTATCATCCGCAAATTTGATTAATAAGTTTTCTGTTCTATCATCCAAGTCATTTACAAAGATGTAGAATAACACTGGGCCCAGGACAAAACCCTGAGGCACTTCACTAGTCACTTCTTTCCAGTATGAAGGGGAACCATGGGTTAGCATTCTGTAGACTCTGTCTGTTCAATACCATCTTGCTTGCTTAAAGCACACACTTGAGAGGATGTTTAATGGAAATGTGTCATCTTTTCCCCAAGACCCATGCAGTGCTCATAATAAGCACAGAAAATATTTGACAAATGCATGCTGGAGTGGATGCCTGCTTTGTTACTTCCACATTAAGACAGAAGTAGGATAAACTCAATGGAACAATTGTATCAATTACCATACATGCACCCAAGAAACCATATGCTAGCCCTTGGCTAAAATATGAAGTAAAAAAAAAAAAACCCAAACAGAACGTGAACTCTAATCTTTTGCTTACTTTCTTAAAGGTTAGTTGAATTCTAATCATTTCAGACAAGCGAAGCTGCTTTCCTTTTGCATTATACAAAAATCAGCCGCTTACCCCAGCAGGCATGGCACAATGGGAGGAATCCAAATAGCAGCTATTTGTTAAGGATCTGATAGTAATTGGATTCCTTTCCTTAGTAACAAGGCAACCCACAAAATACTTGGTTTGTGCTGTGGACTTGCTGCAGCCACAGGTAAAATAGATGCCCCAGGAAAGGGAGGGAAAGGATGAAAGTTGTCCAGTCCTGCAGCTACTAGCTTTTCATTACTAGTGGTTTGGTGCAAGGCCAATACTCCAGATTTTACATTAGTAATGGATAAGCTGTGTACCCTAGAATGCACATGTGTATGTTTTTAAAGTATTAAATGCTCAACAGCAAGGCTTCATTCTCCATTCCTTATAACTTTGTACAATTCTTGTCTTTCAAGTCCCATGAATCAACCAAAACATGAAAATAGGAGGGACGGAACTGAAATAGATAAACAGATTTGGAGCATCCTCAGCACAACATTTTATTCCCTGTCCCCCACTTTCATTTTATTTTGGTATGTATCTAATATACACAGCCTGACTCCCATTCTTTAGCTTGCATAATAAATCATTCTCCTGTTAACACTGCTATCTGCAGAGCACTCCCCAATTTCCTCTCAAGCTCTGCAATAGAACAGACAGTAGTCTAGGCAGAGATCTTCATTTAGATTATTTGGAGGCAGTCTTTGCATATTCCAGTGTTGGTTAACAAAACCCTCAAGAGGGCATGTTTACAAAAAGCAATTAACCCTCAAAGCCCTCATTCTGATAGGAAGCAGATGCTATTAATCTCCTAGGTACAGCTATATATATGGGCATTAGGCGTATTAGAAATGCAGGTGAAAAAGGGGAACACCGAAGAAATTTAGAATCATGAAGAAAATTAATTTTATTACCTGTTTCTCCTAATTTTATTCCATTTTCTCCCAGTTGTCTAGTTATGCCTCTAGACTACTAACCTGTAGGCTTTACAGCCCTCTTGGCTCTTGTGATTAGCATGCTTCCAAACATGACCAGTTTCAGAAGTCATATTACAGTTTATATAATCAATTCCAAGTATTCTATGTACGTTGTGTGCAATATTTAATTAATCCTTACAATGGTAAAGTAGTCAAGCTAGCTAGATCCCCATTTTGTCAAATGATAGGTTGAAGTACAGTGAGAAGAAGCCTGAATGATTTTGTGGATGAGTGGGATTTCAGAGGAATAATTTCTATGGCATCCATGTTTTTTTGTGGGTTTTTCGGGCTGTGTGGCCATGTTCTAGAAGAGTTTCTTCCTGATGTTTCACCAGCATCTGTGGCTGGCATCTTCAGGTGTGTGTGACCCAGGGAGGAGTGATCCTCCCTACCCAGGAAAAAAATTTCTATGTCACTCTTTTCATCACTGTCCTCCATCAACCCCATAATCCTATGATTAAGAGCAGTTTTCCCTGACCTGCTGCCCTCCAGATGTTTCAGATGACAACTCCCATTATCCCCTCATTGCATGATGACTGGGGGTGATGAGAATTGCAGTCCCACACATCTGGAAGGATGGAAAGGCTGATTTGGAGTATCTCATCCTCTGTATTCAAAGGAACAGCTGTGTTTGTCATTATCAGTGTACAAAGGAATTTTGTAGCACCTTCAAGACTACAAGGAAGAAGTTTGTATTACAAGGTTTTGCAGACTCTAACTACTTCTTCAGATGTCTGCTTTACTCTGTGTAGCTCATATGTAATTTCTGACTTTTTTAAGAGTATAAAATCACTGTTAATGAGATGATCTTTATCCAGTCTGCTCTAGCTAAAACTCCAGATGTTCCCAAGTTACGACAAGTGAATCTCTGCTGGACCAGTGAGCTCTCTGACATGGGTTGCACAACTAATTCGTGTTTATTGTTATTTTCCACCAGCACCAGCGTATCTCCTTTTAAAGCCATCTCCTCGATTTTATTCATCCAATGTTCCAATAAAATCATGTGAAACCTGATCTAAAATGTAAATAATTCTCTTTTCAAATGCTGTATTGTTTGTAATATAGGTGTGTGATAATCTGTGAACAATTTAGAAGTCTGGATTTGAAAAAATGAAGAGTGTCTAGCTTACAAAAACAGGATGCACCAGATGTATGGCAAAAAAAAAAAATCAGTTATATCCTTATAGGTTAAAGAGTCACAAATCAATGGCCCTGAATCAATCAGCTCTCATACAAGTCTTTTATATTTTTATGATGATCTCATGGGATGTGTGCTACAAATATAAAATGTGAATCTTCCTGTCTGAAAACAACTCATTTCACCAAGTACGAGGTTAAATAATATAAAGATTCTTAAAGCCCTTACCAAATTCAACATATTCTGGAGTGTTTATACTGTAGTGGAAAGGTTTTAGTGCCATGCAAGATTTTACCCACACGATGGCAGTGTTGCATAAAGCTGGCAAACAACAGACAATGCTCCTAGTTTGAGACTTGGTTGGCTATACACTTGGATGGAATTGAAATTCATGATGAGGTCTGGCAAGTTGCAACTGATGTGTAATCTTCAAATATAGCTTTGGGATTTGCTTTGGACTGTGTCAGATGCGAGTGAAAGCTCTGACGTGAAAAATATGAAAGGAATCCAATTTCCACTCTATTGTGAAATCCTCGGTGGCAACTTGTGGCACACTTTAGCGTAATGGCATAGCTAATGTTCTGTGGCCTTCCACGCATAAACACAAGAAAATGTTGCTTCTTCTCTCAGCCCTTGGGATCGAAATCTGCACTCAGCTGTTCCAACCTGCTATCAGGAGAAATGGTAAAACATATTTTCAGGGAGGATGGTGGAAGGAGAAGGCAATACATATCAACACTTTTTCAAATAGCTTCCATGATATACCGTCATTAGGCTTAACATTTTGGTGATGGGGTAGAGCAAGGTGGGAAGAAGGTTGTGGTTATGGCATAGGCTACAAGACCCAGGTTTCACTCCTTGGAACAACTTGTCTATAATGTACAATGGTGGTATATCACTTCCCAGGGGTTCTAATACTGCAAGACATGGGGATGGATGGGTACATATACACTGTAAAAATAATGTACATTTGATGTCACTTTACATGCTGTAGCACCTTCCTATGGTATCTTCGGATTTGTATTTTACAATGCCTTTCACCTTCTTTGCCAAAGAGTGCTGGTGTCTCACCAAACTACAAATCTCCAGGTTCTGTAGGAAGGAGCCATGGCAGTTAAGGTGATGTCAAGCTGCATTACTTCACAGTGCAGATACATCCAAAGAATCCATGCAGGTAGCTCTGATAACTGCCATATTGAGGCTGAAACAAGAAACAGTAATTTTGTTGTCTGATGCAAAGAACAAGATGGCACCCCCACCTCCCCATTCCACATACAAAAGCCAGCCACACGGTCACTGACATTTTCTTCAGCATTGGGAAGAAAGCAGCATCCTCCACTGCACCTGAAGGCAGTAGCCCAGCTTAGTGAGTGTAGGCTAGGCTGGCCCAGCGCACACATCTTTCCTCTCACACCCAGCTGCTAACTCCCAGCAACTGCCTCCAGAAGCAACATCCTCACTCTGCCTGCAGGTAGAGCTCTGCTTGTCCTGCAATCTTGTCCAATGGTATCATGGTTATCCCCAGTAGTTTAGGAAGGCTATGGGGATCAGAAGAATTAAAGGAGAAATAGCCTTTTCTAGAGGTCTAATAATTATATAGGGTGGCATAATGCCTGTCCCCACAAGGATATAGAATGCTATAATCATGGAGGAGAATGCAAATATGTTTCAGAAAGTAAAATAACGATCACACTAATGAAATCATTCACTATTTATTTATTTATTTATTATATTTATTTGTATCCCGCTCTTTTCCCAGAAGTGGGCTCAGAGTGGCTTCACAACATTAAAAACTGTACAATTAAAACATTTAAAAAATTATTCAACATCCCCATCTGTCCTCATAACAATTCCTTAAACGCCTGTGTGAACAGGTAGGTGTTCACTTGCCAGCAGAAGGCCATTAAGGAGGGAGCCATTCTGATCTCCCTGGGCTGGGAGTTCCAGAGTTTAGGAGCAGCCACCAAGAAGGCTCTCGTGTTCCCACCAACCGTGTTTGTGATGATGTTGGGACAGAGAGAAGGACTTCTCCAGTGGATCTCAGAGTCCGGGCTGGTTCATAGCATGAGAAACGGTCTGTCAAATAGTGTGGACCTGAGCCATGTAGGGCTTTATAGGTTTCAACTAGCACCTTGAATTGTATCTGGAAACAAACTGGCAGCCAATGAAGCTGTTTTAACAGGGGTGTTGTATGGTCTCTGTAATCTGTCCCTGTTAACAGCCTGGCAGCAGCTCTTTGAACCAGCTGAGTTTTCCAAACACTCTTCATAGGCAGCCCCATGTACAGTCCATTACAGTAGTCCAAATGGGATGTAACCAAGGCATGTACCACCGTGGCCAGATCTGGTTTCTCAAGGAATGGGTGCAGCTGGTGCACAAGTTTTAAATGTGCGAAAGCACTCCTGGTCACACAGAGACTAGGGAGAATCAGAGGACCAAAAACTTCAGGTGACATTATACTCCAGTTTAAAAGATATGTGCTTAGCCTGGCCACTTTTATTTTGGGCTGGTTTCCTTGGGCAAATTGTTTCTCCTAGTCTTAATTGCTTATCATCTTCAGGCATACTGGTTGGTATAAACACTCCGCATACTGGTATAAACCTTTAGGGGGCCAAAGAACAGACAAGGAGAGGATAGTTTTTCAGCAGCAAACCAGCATGGCACACTAAGGCCAGATCAAGAGCGCATCCCACAATGGGGCCTCATAGCTGCTGTTTCTCAAAAGCAAGGATGGTCAAGTTTTAAGCATGCTTAAGCCTGTGAACAATGTCTTTGCAGTAGTTCATCAAACTGTAACAGAACCATAAATTTCTGTAGAAATAGCAAGGCTGTCTAGAGCAAGTTGAGGCTCTAGGGAAATTTTTGAGGGGGGTGAGGGATCTGGAAGTTTATACATTCCCTCAAGAGCCCTCAAATCCATGTGAGAGAGAGACAGTATGTGAAAGAAAGTTAGTCACTGCCCTCCACAACCAGCACCCACCCACCCAATTTTATTCTTTAACCTGTAACCAGAGGTTGCTTTATCTGACCTTAAGCAGCTGATCTGGGCCAACCAGGAGAAGCTGAAGAGCTGATCTCTCTTGTAATAATAGTAGTTTTACTATTACTAGTAATTTTATAGTTTATATATTAAGCATAGCATAGTATATATCCCTTAGCTTTCTTCAAATTGCGTACACACAATCATTGATGAAATCCTGTAACACTTTGAAGTAGAGAAGTTGGCAAAGGATTGGGGACACTGTCTGCCAAACCCTGGAAGTAAAGGTGCTGCTCCTGTTCCTACTCTTCTGGGCTTCTCAGGCCACAGTGAGCTAGTCAGCTTTGAGTCTGTTTCAAGCTGCTCCCGCTGTTGTAAGAAGTCTTGTGTTTTACCTGCAGTTTGTACCAAAGCTATGCCTTTGCCCATCCATTTGTTCCCTTCCTCTCCCTCACTGGTACTACTGCATCCCTTTGCTCACCTATAGCTTCCTTTCCCCTCTTGAATCCCAGTCCTACTCTCTCTCTTGAAGCAGGGACGAACCAGCTAAAAATATTTAATATTTTATAGTACAGAATTTTGTGTATCATTATTAGCTTCTTTGACATGCAATGATTTTACAACAGATTTTTTAAAATAATTGACAAATAATGACAGTACTGAAGGCTAGGAGCCCTTTATACAATTATAACACTATGATTCTATTTCAACTGGCATGGCTGCATCCTGTGAAAACATGAGATCTGTAGTTTAGGGAGGAGTGCTTAGGATGCTCTGCCAGAGAGCCATTCTAATGCTTCACCAAATGACAAACCCCATTATGCCATACGATGCAAACAGGGCAGATACAAAGGAACCTTAAAGCTATAACTGCGTAGTGTGGATTTGGAATCTACAGTTCAGGGAATTTAGAATTCTTAGCCTAAGAGCTTTAATATGGCACCAAACTACAGGCCCCAAAATTCAACAGGATTAAGCCATGGCAGTTAATCACAGCACTATAACTGTGTAGTATGAAAGATCCCAGGTAATTCTTTGTTGTGATGTTGCTCATGTTTATTTTTTTTTAAACTATTTTTTATTTTTAAAAAATCCATAGACTCCACTGGAGTGTTTGCCAACCTGCCTGTCCTTTTCCAGACTGTAAAGCTAAGTTCATTGCAGAGGAACATGTTCACAATTTCCAGGCTACTCAAAGGTGCCATGGTGACAGTTATCCGGAGCCTCTCCATCTTTCCTTGCTTCATTGCCCCATTGACATCTCACTTCCTCTTCTGTCTGCTCTCCTTTTTCGACTGGCCTGTCAAAGGCCACAATGTTTCCTTTGGCTGCTTTCCAACCCCAACCCCAGCATTATCATCCCACTTTTTTTTAAAAGTGATTTTTTTATTTAAAAAAAAACCACCCTCTTTAAACAAATATTTATATCCCACACTTTCCTGAATTTGAAGCACTTAGAGATGCTTAGAACAATTTTAAAAACCTAATAAATTCCAGCAGAAATAAAACACACCAGAACTAAACATCATAATCAGCAAAACAGATATCAAGTAAAAAGAAAGAAAGAAAAGATAAACCAACAAACTACTATTTTAAAAAAAGTCATGGGGTGGGAGGTGTGGATAAGGTAGATAACATAAAGTCATTATTATCCTGGGAAGCAATATGCTTGTCTGTTGTTGTTGTGTGTAAGTCTCAAGGGTCAACTAGATGCTGCATTAAACATGTCACATACTGTAGAGAGATTTTTCTTCTTTTTTGCTTGCAAGAAAATGTTCAGGGGCTTGAGGAGGTCTGCCACAAATGATCTGAGAAAACTAATAAGTTTTCCCCAGCAATCTCTTCCCAGAACCTAAAATAGATTCATTGGTACCTGGGGATATTTTTCATAGCCCCAAGCACAGTTCTGTGGATACCATGGACTGCCGAAAAACCTGAGGACAAATCAAGCCACAATGATGAAACTGATGTTTTGGGCATATCATGAAATAACATGACTCCTGTCTTGAGAGGACATAGCCCTTCACAATTTGGAATTAGACTCCTAGGCTGAAAAACATTATCCAAACCTGGGGTATAGGATTGCAGCTTCACAAGGAAGAGACAACTTGCCTACCTCACCTTGTTCATTTGCAAGGCTGCAAAGAATTACTTGTCTTAACTGCAATTTATCTATATGTGAGGAACATTGAAAGCAAAGCTTCTGCACTGGTAGTTTGGATTATGCATACACAGCATTCATGTTTTAAGGCATTAGAGGGTAAATGTGGCTTTCTTGATTTTGCTAGACTCACTTTGGTGTTCTATGCTGGCAAGGTCTGCTGGGATTTGCTGCCCAACATCAAGGACTGTATTTCACTCATCCCTGCTTTAGGAGGCAGGTTTTTCCAAGACTACTGTGGTCAAGTTCCACCTTATTTATGCTGTTTTTCTCCTTTGGTTCCCCCCTTGTGCCCTGTTGGCAATTTGTTCTTGTAGTAGAGTAACTGACAAATTGACTCTGGAGTTGGCATCTTCGCCTGAATGGATCGCAAGTTGATTTCCTCATTCTTTGCAAAGAAGAGATGTTGCTAATTAATGGGATTTGCAAGACTGGGCCAAGGACAAAAAGTCCTTAGCACAGTCCTACTGCTGTGCCCCATATACATGGGTAGACTCTCTGTGTATTGAGGCCTGCCTTCTTTCAACTGTTACTTCCCATTTTCTCATTCAAAAACTTTATATGGAATGAACTCCAGATCTAGATAAAGTCCACAGCGTCTTGTAGTGTCTAAACTCTATGTGCCATTGGGGCTTTCTAGATGGGCAGGAAAGTGTGACATGAAGTTGCCTTTTCCTTAATGCTTAGCAGCTGCACCACAGCCTTTAGATGGAGCTGCGCTGTTCCGCAGTTTTTAAAAAAGAAGCTGGGAAACCAGCACCTTTTTAAAGGCGCTTCTTCTCCCCTAAAACGCAAAAAAGCGTTTTCATGGCACACTTTCCCTTTTTCTCATCTAAAGGCTAGAGTTTCATGCAGCCATGAACACACTTCTTTTTGCCAATCTAGAAAGCCCCTCTGTCAACTAATTTAAATACACACTAAATTTATATTCCCCATTACTGGGGAAGTAAACATGGCTCGTATGGCTTTCCTCCTCCCCTTTTTGGTGTTTTAAATAATTACAATTTTGTTTGCAGTGTATTTGCCCTCAGTTCATAGAAAAGAGAACTATTTATTGAGTGAACAGAATGCCTGAAGCAGGTCGAAGCGGTGGGGGTAATGCCAAGTTACTGATCACTGATTTACAGTATTAGATTGGGCATGGGAAAATTTGTATTTCAACATAAACTCTTTCAACACAACCTTGTAGTGTGAGTTCATATGTTAAGTCAGTGGCCTTCAGCTTTTGATCTTTGATACAAGAGATCCCAAAGAATCCTCATCCCAAAATGGGTCTTTGGGGAGATCAGTCCTTAAGGGTAGGGATGGAGGGTATTGTTCATGTTAATGCAAGTACCAGCTGTACTTTTACAATCTGTCTACATGTTCAGAAAACTTGCATAATATAGCCATCCTAGAATTGTCCCACTGCAGCATAATAATGAGGAAAATGCACGTTTGACTACTATCTGTACAAAGCAACCACAACCACAAAACCTCCTTTCGTGAAGAATGCCAGCATGTCAGGTAAAAGCAAGACTAGACTCCTTCTACTGGATATGCTAGCTTGCCAAGGGCAAAGATACTTTAATGAATAAAACACTGGAGAGCAATCAATATACACATTTTTCCTGCCTGCATTTTGAAGTAGTGCCATCCTAGGAGAGGATATTACTTGCAATATTCTCTCCATCCAATGTAGACTATTGCTTAAACAACTCTTTCCCTCCTGTAACATTGACTCCCTTTACAGGTTTACTAAGCATTTTTTGGATGCAAGCTTACAATCATGAATAAAACACTTTTTAAAATTACTGCTGTGGTACAGTAATCTATAAAGAGAGATCTCAAGAATGCCTGGAAATTGGAAGAGTGTCCTCTGGCTCACTGAATGCACCAATTTATGGATCATGGTTGTGAGTCAATTGAGAATGGACACCATGAGCTGATTTAGAAAGCATGAAAGTGTAGCCTGCATGAAAGTGTAGCCTTTAGATGACCCACATTGAAAGTTTGGCATCAACGCACTTCTTTTGCATTTTAGTGGGGGAAAAGCAGCTTTAAAAAGGAGCTGCTTTTCCCAGCTTCTTTTTAAAAAGGGTGTAACTGCGTAGCTGTGTCTAAATGCTGCAGTGCAACTGTGCAGTTTTTTAAAGCTCCCAAACCCTAGCTCCAGCCCCAATCCGAACCCTAGACATGCACAGTAGGGACTCTGGGATGCTGTAACTGTTATGCAACTGCACATAAAATGTCAATTCATTCATAAAATAAATAAGTTTATTCATAAACTTAAATTGTAACGGATTTAATATCTTTTTAAGGGGGGGAGGGATGCAGTTTGTTTTATTCATATAATAGTATTTTAATGTGTAAGCCGCCTCTATTGATTTCAAAGGGGTGGGGTAATAATAATAATAATAATAATATAAAGGGGTTCATTCATGGTGCACCGATGCAACTGCACACTTTAAAAAGGGAAGCGAAACCACAATGGTAGACAGATCTTCATAACCTCATAGTTCATGTGTGATGTACCTGTGCAACCGCGCAGTTCGCAGCTGGCAATACAATTGCCTTATGATGTACCAGTGCAACTGCGCAGTTTGCAGCCAGCAACAACAACAAAAAATATTAAAGGTTCAGTGCTGCCAAAAGCCCCATTCATTGCCACCTGTGCAGCTGCTCCGCCTGTGTTTTGAGCATCCTGACAGCTTCCAATGTAGTTGCTGAGCAACAGAAAAGACTTCAGATAAGTCGTCCCCACACATCCTCAGTGTAGCTGCCCTATGCCTTTTTACTACACACCTGGGACTTGAGGTTCAGCTGCTAAGTATTAAGGAAAAGGCAACTTCATGTCGCCCTTTCCTGCCAATCTAGAAAGCCCCCATGTTTCAGATGGCTGGGGTTGTTTCTCATTCCCAGATGCCTGCATGATTTTTCTGGTACAAGGTGGGAAGGCCAGCCAATCAGAGGTAGCTTGGTTGGCCACCAGGGATGGACTCCTGGCCTTGGTAAGGAACTCCTCAGCACCACACCAAGAGTCAATATACTTCTATAGTTGTTCCTACCCATCTTCCCACACTGTTTAGGGTTTTTTTTTTTTTTTTGTACAATAGGCCCTTCCCATTTGCAGAGGTTTGGTTCCCCACCCCCCTTCCCCAGTGGATGGGAAAAGGGAAGCACATAGTGGCTTGGGACTAAGTGGATTCCTGCATCTGTCATTCCAGAGCTAGCCAACAGGTGAACTGAGTGAATGGGTTTCCACTGGTCAGCAGGTGGGTCAGCCAATGCCTGGCTCCAAGCCTGTTCACCTGTAACCCATGAAGATGTAGCCTTTTCCATTCTAACAAAATGTTGTGTGTTCTCATTTTTGCTAAATATGAAACACTGCACTAGTCACTGTGTTCACAAAGACTATTATGAACACTACTGACTGGTAATAATCCCAAATGAAATACAATTTTAAAAAACAAACTTGATGTTTAGAGACTTTTTCTGGACTGTGGTTTTACAGAACATCTCTTCCCAGTAAATTGGGGGGGGGGGATCCTGAGCTCTTGAACTTATAAAAACCGGGGAGAGAGAAATGCTCCAATTCAGAAATTCTAGCCCTGTCTCTGATTATTGTCACTCCTGATCTACACAGCTAGATAAGCACAATTGTTGAATACTATGGTAAAATGATCTCAGTTCCAAAAAAAGGAGCTCCTTCTTTCTGCCAAATCCTGCAGGCTTAATATCTTTGTTCCTAAGTTCAGACTTGATTGCCAATTCCTAACGGCTCAGAAAAGAATGTCCTACTTAGTTCCCATTTAAAAACTGTTCTTCAGCACTAGCCTGAACTTTGAATGCACCTGTAAAGGCGCCACTTGCCTGTGTTGCTGCTGGAAACGGCACAAATTGAGCCAAGGAGAGAGAAATAAGATTCCAAATTAAAGGCTTCATTTTAGCAAATGAAGGACAGCCAGTTTCTTTATTCCAGCATGAAAGGAGGCACTTGTAAGGGTTTTGTTGGTGCATTATCAGTCCAAATTCTATTACCAGAAATTCCAAAGTCTGTTATTTGTTTTCTGTAATTCAGGTTGCAAGTTTTCAGCTTGCAACTTCTCAAGGAACGAAGTGGGCATTTTGTTTTTAAGAAGTTTAGGGATGAGTAACATCCTCTAAGTGTTGGACTGCACCTCAGATTAGCCTTTTCCAGCACAACCAGTGGTAAGAGATGATAGAAGCTGTAGTCCAACAATACCCAGAAAGCCACATGTTTACTACAGTTGTAATAGATAGTGGATAGAAGAAGGGAGCCACATGAGCTGTTGTATTAATGAAATAAAAATGGAAGAGACTGAAGTTCTATAAATGAGAGAGGTGGCAAAAACAGAGGAGCACCACTGATATATTTGCATTCATTGACCACACATCACTTCTAGAATGTTGTTATTTTGTTAATTACCTTCAAAACAACTTCAGCTTATGGCTACCCTATGAACGAGACATCTCCATGTCATCCTGTTATCAACAGTTCTGTTCAGATCTTACCAGTTCAGAACTGTGGGTTCCATGATTCAGTCTATCCACCTGTAATGATGTCTTTCTCTCTTCCTGCTGCCTTCAGCCTTACCCAGCATTATTACCTTCTCTCATGAGCACTGTCTTATGAGATGGCCAAAATACAACAGTCTCAATTTACTCATCTTGGCTTCTAGAAAGAATTCAGGCTTGATTTGCTTTAGGACCCATCTATTTGTCTTTGTAGCAGTCCATGGCATCTGCAGAAATTTTCATCAGCACCAAATTTCAGACAAGTTTTCTTCTTAACAGTTTCTTCACTGTCCAGTTTTCACAACCTTACATAGAAATAATACGACGGCATGGACATTCCTAATTTTAATATTTACCTGTATTTTACTTTACGCTTCAGGAACTTGTCTAGTTCTTTCATACGAGGGGGTAAAGTTTTAATGATCACCTTTAAAAAAATTGACAGAAAGTTTGTTTTGATTTGCAGTTGTTAACTTATCTCTATGTAGTCACTACAGTCGTCCCCCGGGTTACGAAGCTAATCCGTTCTGGGATTACCTTCGTAACCCGGAAGTCGTTCGCAACCCGGGGGACCACTTTCGCGGACGGACCGAGAGGCCATTTAAAGGGGCTGCACGGCTTTTTTTCCGCTTTTTTTTCCGGATCCCGGGGGATCCTTCGGATCCCGGGGGATACAATGGCGGTCCCACCGCCTTCGGATCCCGGGGTTTTCGTAACCCAGGGGATTCGTAAGACGGGGGACCACTGTATCTAGATTTATACATTTTTCCCAGCATATCTTGACCCTCCAAATATCTGATATTGTAGAAGGTTGTATCATAAAAGGAAACAGCATTCTGTGCAGCCATGATCACAGAGTCATCTTTGAAAACACTGGTTCTTTGGCTCAGTAATGGAGATGAGCACTGCCCACTGCAGTCAGATATGACTAGACAATCTTGTCAAAGGGAAAACCTTTACCTTAACTTTTAGACCTGAGTTTGGGACATATATATGAGGGGGTATCCAAAAGTTTTAATGATCACCTTTTTAAAAAATTGACAGAAAATTTGTTTTGATTTGTAGTTGTTAACTTATCTCTATGTAGTCACTATCAAGATTTATACATTTTCCCCAGCATATCTTGACCTTCCAAATACCTGAAACTGTAGAAGTCTGCAGACTGCGCCTTACAAGGGGGTATCATAAAGTAATAATTATCACCTGGAAGTTATTATGGCATATTGATGAAATTTTGTCAGTGTCATCATTGGTCCCTAAGTGCCCGTTGCTGAGAAAATCAGTTCATTGTGTCCTTCATTTTTGTGACTGGCTCTTCCAGAAGTGAGTAAAGTGTAAAATCCTCATCAGGTGCAATCTGCAGGCTTCTACAATAATGGTATTCGGGGGGGTCAAGAAACGCTGGGGAAAATCTGTAAATCTGGATGGTGACTACATAGAGATAAGTTAACAACTACAAATCAAAACAAACTTTCTGTAAATTTTTTCAAAGGTGATAATTAAAACTTTATGATACCCCCTCGTAGCGGCCCTTCCAGCTCCTAGACTTCTTCTGATTTCTTAACTACAATCTCCCTTTTGATTAATGACTGAGCCAAGCTAGAGAAAATCTTGAACTATTTCAATGTCTTCTTCATCTGCTTTAAAGTTATAAAAATCATTGATAGTCATTATCTTTATTTTCTTGATGTTCAACTGTAAACATGCCTTTGCACTTTGTTCCTTGACTTTTGTCAATAGTTATTTCAGTTCTTTTCTGTTTTCTTTTAGTGTCATTAGCAACATCTTTGAGTTTGATTGTGTGTGTGTGTGTGTACCTTCAAGTTGCCTGTTAACTTATTTCTTAGGCAAGGAATTTTCAGAAGCAGTTCTTCCAGTTCCTTCTTCTGAAATATAGCTGACAGCACCTGGTATTTGTTAACAATCTCCCATCCAAGGCAAACCAGGGCTGACCCTGATTAGCTTCCAATATCAGATGGAATCTAGTGCCTTTGGGCTATTTAGGGTTGGCAGGATATACATTAAAAATACCACTGGGAGTTGTGAGCAAATTTTGAACTTTATTCCCTCTTCATTTAGGGAATTTCCCTTGTTACCAGGTATGAACACCATTTCATACAAAAGCAGTGCTGGCTGCAATGTGGGGGATAATGAGCTGACTGCCTTAAGCAACCGATTATTAGTTATTTAATTTAGTATTAAGTTTTTCTGCCAGGAAGCTACAGAAGCAATATTGAGATTTCTTGCTGAGAAAATAGCCAAAATAATGTGATTAAGTTAGGATGTACTATGTGGCTTTGGGAGCTGAAGTCAGGTGCCTTTTGCTGCATTGCCTCAGGTGGTCAATTACTTTGGCCAAACATGCGTTATGGACTCTGATTCTCTTCACCCACGCTTGGGCATATAGTTGTCCCCCCCCCCCCAATCTTGTGGCTCTTTCTATGGAATGTGAGACAACAAGAATACTGTCGCTGGGTCCTCTGTGGGTTTATAGTCTTTAAATGTTGGCTTCAGCTAGCTGAGATCAAGGTTACTGACATATCTGTTCTTTGATCTCTTCACTGGGCTTTCTCCTGGTCTTGTTGACCTACAAAGGTATCTTCAGGTCATATTTACATTGTTATCTCAAAAACACCCAGTTTATCCATGGTAACCCTTCCACATGCCTTGCTGTAATTGCTAGCAAATCCTGGAAACCAACAAGGCCTAAAGAGAGATAACAACTTGCTAGATTTCTAAGAAATAGCTCCATGTTTTGATTACAGCTTTATCTTCTTTTCTCTCTCCATTTTAGTAAATACGCACATTTCATCCATGATATCTCTAAAAATTACCCTATTAAACAGACATCTCTTTTTCTGTCTCCCACCTCCCCACCCCCCAAAAAACTCTGTCTTTCTCTGGCTCCATCTCAATTGTGTGAAGAGGTCAGGAGCTAACCATGGGAAATGTTGCTCTTTCCTCTCTCCAATTGCATTTTCAACAAGATCATTGTAGATGCACTATGGCCTGGTTCTGCCAGTGTTAGGGTTACCAGATCTCCAGGCCTAGGCTTGAGTTTCCAGTTTTTGTGGGTTATCTCCAGGCAAGGGATGAGTAGAGTGCAAACCCTCCAAGTTTGGTGGCCTCAGTTCCAGGCAAGAGGAAATACAACTCTCAATTTCAGCTAGTAGAGCAACACCATGCTATAATTTGTGAGGCTTAATTGACTTGTTGCTGCAACTTGGATAGACTCTTCAGTGTCTGTGTGAAAGAGAGTCTGTGTGTTCTTGGATGACCAGCTGTAAGCAATTGAGGTTGGTACTTAACGTGTAACACTTGGTATGCATTAAGTACCAACCACAATTGTTCACAGCTGGCCATTCAAGAACACACACACACTCACACTTTGTCTCTCACACACAGCAGGGTGTATAGCACCCAAAGTCAGATAAATGATTTTGGCACATGAGGTGGAGAAATCTCACAATAATATCCCATTCAATAACAAATAATGCCTTTTCATGATATTCTGGATCTGTTGCCTGAGTTGGCTTTCTCAGTTTGCACAATAGCTGGACCTGTCTTACTGAAATGGCATTTTAATGTTCAGATCTTGATTAAATAGAGATACCTTTTTAGCATGAAGTGCTATTAAAGTCAGTCTTTCTCTTAATGATGGACAGGGATAGCTCTATCTGAGGTATACATACCCCTTGCTCTGCTGCCATTAAAGAGCATGATACCTTGGTGTTGGAAGCAAACAAGTCTTCCAAGCACCTCTCTCCCCTCCACATAGTAAAAATTTAGTAATTTAAAAATAACCCCAAATTCATTTTGTTTTTAAATTCATTTTATTTTCTCAAGCTAGCTACAAGAGGCAGCTACCTCATTGTCTCATGTTAGGGCTAGCCTTGATAAAGGTTAAGATAAGGGATGAGACTCATTCTCAAGAAAAGAATGGCATTTGTTCCAGATCATTTGACTGCCGCTAAGAGCAAGCATTATGCCAAATCTTTCCCTTTCTGTCTTTTTTAAATATACAAGAACCATGCCTATGCTCTTGGAATTCATCCAGTATCTACAATGCTGGACAATAATGGTCAGTATCTACAATAATGTGGGTTTTGGTGATAAGGTATCAGTTCAGGGGAAGGGGATTAAGAAATGATCACTGCCATGTATGGTTGGGTTGATAGTTCTGCTATCTATGGCCCAGGTTTCTAAATGGCAAAACAGGATGGTGCCCATTTAGCCTGTTTGGCTGGTGTTCAGTTTGTCAATAAACAAAGTCCAGCATCAGTCCTTTTATCTAGTTTTAGATTAGACTTCTCTTTGACATTGCCCCAAATTATAGAGGTTGTGATTCGTTTCCCTCTCTTGCATTGGCAATAAAAATAATTGATAAGCACCCAAACAGTGTGATCATGAAATACACAGAAACATAAGATCTTAAATGTGTCAGCATTTAATACATAATGGCATCATTTAAGACTATCTTTCCCTTATTCAGTTCAGGGAATTATCAAGCCAAAGGCATTTGAATGCACTGAGTCATCGTGTGTGGGTAGAACTGTAGGTACCTACAGAAGCCCTGATTGTACCAGGCTGGTGCTGGCATAGAGAGCTTATATGCCCAGGCTTTCCTTCCTCTCAAGATGAGGACCTTGGGTGTGTGTGTTTGTGCATGTGTGTAGACAGGATCAAACAATATAGTTCTACTGATGACTCCTCTTTTTATAGCCAATAGAGAATTACTGTAGACTCAGATCAAGGAGAAGTAGGTCCCAATCCACATACAGCCAAAAATGTATTAGGCACGAGTGTGGATCAAGATATTTTACTGCCCAAGACAATGCCTCCCATTCCATGTACAAAAGCTGAGTGGGCAGGCAGTTTAACTGACAACTCTGAGGACTGGACAGCATCCTATACAGTCCATTGAAACTGCAGGTCAGCTTTTGGGGTGGGGTGGGGTGGGATGCAGGTCAGGCTACATGCAACATAGATCTCTCCTCTAATATCTTGTTGCTGCCTCCCAGCTTTTGTTACTTCTTATGTTCCTGGATGGGAAGGACATCCCTGGCTGAATGGTATATACAGCTGCATATACACAGGACAAACTACATTAAACTGCCTTTGGCATGGTAATGTGACAATAAAATGGGAGAAGCTCATGTGCACAACCCTGAACTCCTTGAGAGCTGATCGGGATACAGATGTAATGAGTCAGTCATGATTCATACATATTACAGTATGTGGGTTGGAGTGGGGGAGGGCATTGGAACTGCAGCAGCATTCTGTTGTTGTGGAAAATGTGAAGCAGTACTAGTTGTTGCTGTGACTGCTGTTGTTATTAGTATGTGATTATTTAATATTTCTAGAGCAGCTATATAAATGAGAGACAGTGTGGAGTAGTGGTCTTACTACTAGAATGGGGGAAAACAGGGTTCAAATCCCTGTTGGCTACGAAAAATTATCCTGTCACTGTTGACCTAGGTATATGAATCTGCAACGCCATGGGCAGGGAGGACTATGATACAGCAGCCACTAGATATTTGATGTCTCCTCCATCTTGTAAAGGCCTCCATTATGTCTCTTCCCTACCAGCCCCTATTGTTCATTTAATGGAAATACAGGAAGCAAACATCTACTGGACCAGACTCTTTGTCCAGTCCAGTAATGTCTGCTCTCTCCAGCATCTCAGACACAGTTTTTTTCAGTCACCTGCTACCTGACCCATTTAACTGATGCCAGGGCATGAATTGGGGACTGTTTGCAAGGCAGGTAGGTGTTGCACCACTCAGAGATTTCCTTTTAATTCTTTGTACTGTTCAACATTCTGCAACCAAATATCTACTGAGCCCTCTTCTATACAGGTTCTGTTCTAACATCATACAAGAATATGTCTTGGGGACCCAACACAGGCTTCAAAGATGAAACAAGGGGGCTAACTGTTATTTTTTAAAATGACTGTTCAAATGCTGTATTAAAAGCCAGTTTTATCCCATTGTGAAATCTTAAAATGGCAAGGAAAGAGAATGGTCTTCAACTTCATAACAGCAGCACAGATTGGAATTAGTAGCTGTTAGATCAAATTGCTCAGATTTTCTGGCTGAAAGGCTCAATTTCAACACAGCATGTCACAGATGTTCCTTTTTAGCAACACATATATTCCCCACAAGCCCAGGAGTTCCAGATTTAGATATCGTGGGGTGTGGGATTGGTGTTTTTTTGTAGCTCGCATATTATTAAAACCCCTGGAATTGTTTCACATTTCTCCCCCTCACTTTTCCCACTCCTCAAAGAAGTGAGGCTATGTATGGCATTTCAAGACTTTCTTGGAATCCATGGTTACAAACAACTTATTTCAGAAGAGTGAGTCATTCCAGCATAACGTGATGTATCTGAGTCCTACCCCACAGCATCATCTGCTGACATGTGAAACAGGTGCCAGCGTTGTTCTACACTCACTAAGGTTTTATGAGGTCCATGTAGTTTACAAAACACTCTCAATGGGAAGCATCCAGACCTTAACTGGATTCTCCTCCTTCTCACGTCAGCCCATTTTCTTGCCCTCTTCCTCTAGCTCTCAGACCACACTGTTGTCCAAGAGGGGAATGCAAGTGGAGAGTATATGGAAGATACTACTCCTGTTCGCTTCCTTATCACTGTTTGTATGCTCAAAGTGGGCTGGCAGGTAGAGACACAAGGAGCCCTTTCACATTATAGAATAATTATAGAACTAGGATTCCACTTTAACTGCTATGTCTGTACCCTGTGGAATCCTGGGATTTGTAGTTTGGGGAAGCACTAGAGTTCTGGCTGAGAATTCTACATTCTAAACTGTACATCTGAAGATTTGATAGCTTGTTACCAAGCCAGTTAAAGTGGAGTCATTGTGCTATCACTGTGTAGTGTGAAAGGGTCTTTAGGGACTGGGTCTAAGACTGGCAGAGGGAACCCTGCTAGCATGTTGGCCTTGCAAAATATACAATTATTTGGATTCCCTGAGAATAGACCAGTGATGGAGGCTAGGGACAGCAATTGGTATCATGTGTTGATGAAAAAATAAAGGGAAATGTTACCTTTGCATAACCTTGTGTCCACCAGATAATATTGGATTATAACTCCAACCACCCTTGTGCATTGGACATACTGGCTGGAAATGATGAGAATCTGGAGTCCAGCAAAAGCTTGGTCTCAAATGTTGCCAACCTTGGTTTAGGGCCTACTACTTAGGCATCTCCACAGGCAGTTTTAGGCATGCCAACAACAGGACCTAGTATTTAGGCAGCCAACATTTCTCAAGTGAAAGCAGCATTACTGGGTGATGATTTTTCAAGGTAGGCATTTTAAAATAATATATAGGTTTTATTTGTTTGTTTTTGTTTGTTTTTTAGAAAAAATGTGTATTTAAGCAAGAGGGGTAATCATGATACAAAACATAGTCTCTAAACAGGCCGTCTGTACAGCTGTTCATTTGTGTGGTATTTACTCCTATATTAAATTACTTTTATCCAAAGGGGATTGCCATCTGTCCCCATTTTATGCTGAGCTAACCTAGAGCTACTGACTTATAGATTCTTCTTCAATGAATCATCTCTAGCTTCTGTCTTAGAGGCATTGATGCACTATCTGGATTGTATTTGTTTTAAAGACATTTCTACCCCGTCTTTCATTATAAAAAATTCATGGCGCCTTACAATATTGTTTAAATGATTATATAAATCTTGTTACTATGGTGTGCCTTCAAGCCATTTCTGATTTATGGCAACCATTATGGGTTTTTCTTGGCAAGATTTGTTCAGAGGAAATTTTCCACTGCCTTCCCTTGAGTCTGAAAGTGTGTGACTTGTCCAGGGTCACCCAGCAGGTTTCCACGGCAAACCATGGATTTGAATCCTGGACTTCAAAGTCATAGACCATTGCTCAAATTACTACAGCACACTGGCTATTATTTTAAACATTACAAGAACATTTTTAAAAATGACATTGACACCATAATACACATCTAAAACAGCAGTCAAACTAACAGGGCCATTTACAACCCTATAGTTAGCTTGTGCAACATTAACAATTAAATGAGGCTCAAAGAAACCAAGGGTTGCTCCCTCCTACTACTTTTTAATGTTAATCACTTAGTTGGTACAGCTGAGCAACAATAGTGGGGTGGGTGGGTGGGAGTTCTTGTTCATCTGGTTTAAGCCCAAGATCTGTGCAAAATGCTCTGACACCTTACATGGATTATCTTGATTCCCACTTTATAGCAGTGCTGGTCAAAGTGTGATCCATGGACTGCATGCAGCCCTTGGGTCCCCTAAACATATCCCTTGATATCCCACTGAAACCTCCCCAAATTTTTCATGCCAATTTTAGATACTGTATATAAACATGTAAAAGTCTAGAAATTTTAGCCAAAAAATTGACCCCAAAAGCCAGAGTTGACTTATCTATGGGTCAATGTAAGTACTGTTCTCTAACTCTTATTTAAAAAGGAACAATCCCCTGGTGAAAACCAAGACCATAATCTGTCCTGGAAGCACTGACCCCCCTCTATTCTCTCATCTATCCAGCTGTTAGGATGAGCACAAACTGTTATCCCTGCTAGAGTTTTGTGAGTTCTTTGGCATTGTTTTCCTTTGCTTCATCCGTTAGAACCTTTGTTACATGTCCCTAGGTTTTTACCATCGACTTATCTATGGGTCATATCAAAATTCCTAATTTTGGCCACAAAGCATGCCTTGACTTGTACATGAGGTCTGACTATATATGGTAAATTATTTTGCCTGAGGCCCAATGCTACCCAACCACCTGAAAAAAAAATGGCAGTTTGCTTTCCTCAATGCACACCAAACTTTTCCCAATCCCCCAAAATTGATTCAGATGGAAGCATAAAGTGATGCTGCATCACTTCAGGTGGGCTGAAACATGCAAGCATAGCGTGCCAGGCAGATGCATGGGGAGAATGGCCCTGCCCTTCCACAGCTGTCCATTCCTGCTTTATAGCACTATGGCCCTTGAGGACTTTTGCTCAGCCACCCCATCATGAGCATCCTGTCAGACTTGACCCTTTCTGTGTGGTTGCTGTCCTTGGTAGTGTCAAACAGGGCTGCTCCCAGATTAGTAATTCTTAGCCAGACATTGGCATTGCTCTTCTACAACAGGTTGAGTTACCCTTATCCAGAATTTCAAAATCTGAACCCAAAATCCAAAATTGTCCATATGGATGGCTGAGATAATGATACCTTTGCTTTCTGATGGTTCAATGTACACAAATTTTGTTTCATGAACAATATTATTAAAAATATTGTGTGTAAAATTTCCTTTAGGTTATGTGTATAACTTTAAATGAAACAAAAAAAATCATGTTTAGATTTGGATGCCATCTACAAGATATATCATTATGTATACAGAAAGATTTCAAAATTTAAAAAAAAATCCTTGCCCCATGCATTTTGGATAAGGGAAACTCAACCTGTATCTTCTGTTACATACAGAATTGCAGGTGCCAATATTCCATTAGGTTTGGTCCTTCCGTGTGGGTACAAAATAGCCATGATAGGCAGGGAAAGGAAAATAAATTTAAGCAAACCATTTGAATAATCAGTGTTATGGTAGTATCTTTGAGTTCTTTAAATTCCATGAAAGCACTTTTGCATATATAGACCATGATGTCATTACTGTAATACAAAACAAACAAACAGCTTCATTTATATACCGCTCCATACTGCCTAAGGAGTGTCTAAGCGGTTTACAATGGTAAGCTACTTGCCCCCAACAATCTGGCTACTCATTTTAGCGACCTCGGAAGGATGCAAGTCTGAGTCGAGCTTGAGCCCTTTTGCTGGTCTTGAACTCGCACCCTTATCGTTTTGAGTGAGTGGCTGCAGTACAGGCATTTAACCACTGCACCACCAGGGCTCTTATAAAACAATCTCCTCTGTGCCCTGAAAAATGTAGCCAGTAGTCTCTGTTAGTTCCTATGTTAGTAAAACAGTGAATCCACACAAGGGCTTAGTGCAGATTTTAAAGGCCCAATCCAAGATTGTGAACCCTTACTCCAAAACAAGTTCAGAACATTTTAAATTTGAATTAGAATCAGGAAAGGATTCACTGGACCATTGACATGGGAAGCCATCAGTCACCACTGAATGTAGCAGTCCTGCATTCTGAATCCTGGATGCTCAACACGAAGTGACTCGAGAGACTCCCTCTTTAATGCTCTGCTGCTTCTCCCATTAACATTCATTCCCAGAGGATGTTTGTCAAATACCATAAGTTCTAATTAACTAATATGTGCATCTGCATAATTTCATCTTGAAGGTTTCCTCATTTGTACTCTGCTCAGTAGGTGATCAGTGCCAATTCCTTAGTAGCTGCCCGTATCATTGTTCAAGTGTTCATAGATGTGGCTAGAAGACCCAGAGTGTGGTTTCCAGGACGTAACAACTGCCTATAGGCCATTGGCTGCTGATATATGTGGAAGGGAGATGGAACTGCTTTTCCTATGTCCCCAAATCCTGCCCAAGTAGAGATTCTGTGGGTGTCCTTTGTCTGGATTTCAGCAAAACATTTGATAAGGTCCCCAATTATATTTTGATTAGCAAACTGATTAAAGCAACATCAGATGGATCCATAATTGGTTGGGAAACCATGCTCAAAGACTTTTTGTGGAGCTTTTGGGCTATGTGATCATGTTCTAAAAGAGAAAGGAACTCTTCCAGAACATGGCCACATAGCCCAAAAGCTCCACAAAAAACTATGGATGCCGGCCATGAAAGCCTTCGACTCCACATGCTCAAAGAGTTTTGATCTGTGGCTTTGATTCAACTGGAAGATATTTTTTACCAATGATTTAGATGATGGGGTGGAGAGAATCCTTATCAGATTTGTAGATGATACAAAACTGGAGGAGTAGCTAACACATTGAAAGATAAGGAGAGAATTCAAAAGGAGCTTGACAAATTAGAAAACTGGGGTGAAGATAATAAAAAGAAATTCACAGAGACAAATGTAAAATTCTTCATTTAGCCACAAAAATCAAGAACAAAAGAGGATTGGGGATACTTGATTCAGCAGTACTGCATGTGAAAAAGACCTTGGGACTATTGTTGATCATAATTTGAACTTATTGTCCAAGCCAACATAAGAAGTGATACGTGGGTTTAGTTGTAAATACAGGAGGCAGTGGAGGGAGTTGGCAAACTAGAAGTGGAGATGGCCGGCTGGAGATCAGGAGAAACAAGGGCTCAAAGAATATATCACTTTAAGATTATTCAAATCCTGTTGCCTGAAGAAAGGCACATCAGTAACACCATTGGACCAGAGCAGGCTGTAAAAGATTTAATTTATTTATTTAAGCTAAGGTCTCCTGAACAAATAGAAGCTTTAAAAGTCTCAAAGACATGTCATTTTAGAGACAATGACCAATGGTTTCTGAACAATTATTTTCAAAAATGTTTAACTGCATTGTTAACCTTCTTAATGATTTCATGTGGACCATATTAATTCTTTATTCTTTATTTTTTTTGTTAAATTTGTAATTGACAATGCTTTATCCAAGTAAGGGACTCCATGTCTGTCTACCCTGACAAGAGGGATAATCTCTCCTCTGTGGTTAGTTATTGCAAGGGTTAGTTTAATCTTGGCAATCAGACATTATAGCAAAGCAAGGCCTCTATTTGAAAAGAGAGCAAAATTCTTTTACCTTCAAAAGTTCCAGTGTTGGTACTGTGGTGCTAGGAAGCTGCTCATGAACCCTGAGCTAAGACAGGAGCTACTGGAAGGAAATGTTTCATGGGGCAAGAGTGTGTATGTTGAAAGGAGAGAGAAGATGGTGCTACAATCAGCTCATTGTGTCACATGGGTACACAAGGCTCAGAAAAGTTACTTTTTTGAACTTCAATGCCTAAAATCTCTTAGGCAGCATGCCATGGTGTATATGTTTGTGTGTAGGGGGGAGGGGAAGGGATGGATACAGAAATAGCTGGGAAAAGATTGAGCTCCACTGAAACTGTCATCCTTCTAAAATTAGTTCTTTAAAACTGAGCAAGTCCTACTCCATCCTGTAGCACTTTTGGGACTAAGGGAGCAAAAGAAGTTGCAGCATAAGTTTTTGTAGACTTGGTCTACTTCCTCAGGCTGACAGGCTGTATAGACCGGTATCAAAGGCCGGCATGAGGGCAGAGTGGAAGCGTGGCGTCCACAAGACGCATGGCCCAACTCTGCCCCCATGCCGGTGTGATGCTGTGCACCCCACTACATGGCAGGCAGCGTCACGGTGCTCCTCTGGCACTGCATCCAGATGATGCAGTGCCAAAGGAGCACAAAAAAGTCACAGCGCCAGTGGCTATGGCACCCTTTCTGCAGTGCAAAAAGGAGCTGCTTTTTGTGGTTCCTTTTTGTGCCATAGAAAGGAGAGATCAGGGCCGTGGTGTGTGGTTGCCAGACCCTCAATCTGGCAAAGAAAGAAGTGGCTGCAGGCCGCCCCTTAGGGGCAGTCTGGTCAGTCTCGTCTACATAAGTTTATGCTACAACTTCTTTTGCACAGTTAGTTTCAAATGTGCTACAAGATCCCTTTACATACTAATATTCCAGACTAACATGGCTATGTCTCTGAACTCCCCCCCCCCCCCCGTTAGAGTTAGCACTGTTGCTTATTTGCATATTACTCTCCAGAGGTTTAGATACAACATATATTAATGGCGATTTCCTGTTTGTTTTGCCACATACACTCTCTTTCTGCATCCCTCTATGTATTTTTCTTTCCCCTCTCTCCCTTCCCTTAGATGAATTTGATTAGACACAGGTTTTTGTAAATAAAACCACTTTTATATATTTTACAACTGCTATACCCTGTTTGTGCGTAGGTGGTGTCATGGAACTGGTTACTGTCCAGCTTTTGCTTTGAATTGATTCCTCTGTTTGATAGTACCCAGTACTATCCCTCACATTTCCCAGCATTCACCTTTCTTCCTCTCTCCCTCCCAGTGCAGGATGTAGTGTGGCTTTACAACATGAATAATAATAATAATAATAATAATAATTTCTTTATTTATAACTCGCCGCTCTGAATGAATCAAGACAGAATATAGTACAGTCCCCGTATCCATGAGGGATATGTTCCCAGACTTACTGCAGTTAGCAAAGATTGTGGATAATGGTGAACACTATATTTCTGGTGAACATTGACCATAAAGTCATGCTCAGGGTAGTAGTCTCTTTAGGCATCCAGAGGTTCTTCAGTGTGAGTTTATGGTCAACATCCAGAGTCATGTAGGGTCTGTATGAGAACCTACAGATGCCTGCAGAGACCTTTTCCCCCAGATGCGAGCAAGTGATACTGCAGTTACTGAACGTAAGGATATGGAAGTACAGATAAAAACCCAAAAGTTATAGTGTGACCTTGAAGGACCAATTGAGTCTTTAGCAATAATCCCTTGCAGGGATTTTGATTGCAAGGAGAGAGCAATTATCAATGGCATTGAATTAAAGTGTTATTGATTTGTCCATTGCCTACAGTTCATTGAAAATCTGCCCTCAGCACAGTATGATCTTGCTTGGCTCAGCGTTTACACTTGGCTCCGTGCTTATTGTATTCTCATGGAGCCTGCAATACAGTCTTGTTCATGCTAGTCGCGTCATCTTCCTTTATTCCTGCTTTTGCTTTGTGTTTCCCCAAATGAGATCAGAGTGGTAGGGTAGACATCCAACTGTCCATCACTTTAAACCTTGGCCCTTATTTTCATAATGAGATTACACCATATTTCATGCAAACATTTCCAACTTGACATGAAACACAGGGCTGACAAAGAGAAGATGACATTAATGAATAAATAAATAGTCAAGTGCCAATTTTGCATGATTTTGCCTAGTGTCCTGCATGAAAGCTAATTTGCAGCTTTTTATTTTTATTTATTTGTTTGTTTCTTTAGGCTGTTAGGAAAAGTTGTCAGGAAAAATGTCAGGGTCCAAGTATTTGAATGATTAAACTTGTAATAACAACAATTTCATGAAAAGATACATGGGTCAGGGATCAGGGGTAAACATTCATAAGGGGCAGAGCTTGGGCAAGTTTCTTTTGAGCACCACAGCTTCCAGAATTTCTTTGTCTGAACAGATACTGTCTATGCTGGTGGGGGATTCTGGGAGTTGTTATTCCAAAAGGTAACTTTTCAAAGCTATGGGAAAAACACAGGGTTGCCATCAACCATGATAAACTCATGTCCAGATATTGCCCACCCAGCCATGTAATGTCTGGTAAAACATACCCAATCTACTGGTGTCATTTGGCCAAGGGTAGGCAAGATGGTGTGTTCCACTTGTTTTGACTTCAGCAGCATGTGACAAACTGGTATGTTGGCACTTCTGACACTATGAACTTGCACAAACTTCAAGAGAACATTTCTCTGAGGTAGTACCATTATCTCCTGTGTCTAATCTACACAACTCCAGATGTATGCACTTGTGGAGAAAGACAGACCCCTTTTCAAAACTTTTTTTAAAAGTTTTGAAAAGGGGTCTGTCTTTCTCCACAAGTGCATAAATCTGGAGTTGTGTAGATTAGACACAAGAGATAATGATACTACCTCTGAGAAATGTTCTCTTGAAGTTATCTTAAAGTAAGCCTAGTGTGTTTCTCCCAAAAGATACTTTGTAGTAGTGTAGTAATAGTACATAGATAAGTCCAACTTGCAGGATTGGTAAGGAAAGAGAATCAGTGGTGGCCAGGAGTGCTACACACTGAAAACTCGTGCATCAACTGCTCATGTTCCTGGAGTTACCTGATCTGGCCATGGTGTTTGGATTATTTTAATGTGCTCTGTGTTGGGCCGCCCTTGAAGAGTGCTTGGAAACATCAGCAGGTACAAAAAGCTGCAGACAGATTGTTAACTGGAGCTGGTTACAGGGAGCATATATCAGCTTCACTGCATGTAGGTGAGGACACGTGAGAGAGACATCCCAGGGGCTGCCCCCTAGGCTCCGGACTCCCTCCCTAGGGAAGTCAGAATGGTCCCCTCTTTGCTGTTCTCCTGTTGTAACCCACCTTGAGTCCCAAACTGGGGGAAAAGAAGGATGGTGGTGCTGGTGCTGGTGCTGGTGACGATGATGATGAATTGTGCTGCTTTATGAAGGAGTGAAATATTTGGGTATGCTGATCCTGATTATGGTATTCCTTTAGAAAAGAATGCCATAATTGTGAAAAGTCAACATATGTTTCTCAAAAACAAGTCATACCAAACTAATCTTATCTCATTTTTTGATTAAAATTACTAAATTGGTAGATGGACTGGCTCAAGTGGACACTGACTCTGTTGAATGCAAGATCGGCAGGCTGGCAGTTTGAAGCCTGGGTGCTGCATGATGGGTGAGCTGTCACTAGTCCCAGCGTCTGCCTACCTAGCAATTCGAAAGCATGAAAATGCAAGTAGATAAATAGGTACCATTTCTCAGTGGGAAGGTAACAGTGTTCAGTGGAGTCATGCTTGCCACATGACCACCAGATTAGTCCTTGGACAACACTGGCTCTTCGGTTTAGAAACGGAGATGAGCACCGCCCCCTACAGCCAATGACGACTAGACATTCATGTCAAGGGACTACCTTTACCTTTTTGTTTATTTGTTTATTTTGTTTATTATTATTATTTATTTATTTTTATTATTTATTATTTTATTTATTATTATTATTATTATTAAAATGTGAGCTAAACAAAGGAAATATTAAGTGGCTTATTAATTGGCTGAATGGCCAAACCAAAAGGATGTTCAGCACTGGCTCCTCTTCATCCTGGAGAGAAGTGACCAGTGGGGTGCCACAGGATTCTGTCTTGGGCCCAGTGGTATTCAATGTCTTTATCAATGACTTCAATGAATGAACAGAGGAGATACTTATCAGATTTGCAGATGACACCAAATTAGGAAGAGTAGCTAATACCCTAGAGGACAGGATCAACATTAAAAATTACCTTAACAGATTAGAAAACTGGGCCAAAACTAACAAAATGAATTTCAACATGGAGAAATGTAAGCCATTACATACATAGAGAGAGAAAAAAAATGAAATGCACAGATATAGGATGGGGGACACCAGGCTGAATGAGACTACATGTGAAAGGGATCTAGGAGTCCAAGTAGACCATAAGCTGAACATGAGTCAACAGTGTGATGCAGCAGCTAAAAAAGCCAATTCTAGGCTGCATCAATAGAAGCATAGTGTCTAGACCAAGGAAGTAATAGTACCACTGTATTCTGCTTTAGTCAGGCCTCATCTGGAATATTGTGTCCATTTCTGGGCATCACAATTCAGAAAGGATGTTGAGAAACTGAAGCATGTGCAGAAGGGGATGACCAAAATAGTGAAGGGTCTGGAAAGCATGCCCTGTGAAGAGAGACTTATGAGCTGGATTTGATTACCCCCAGAGAAAAGAAGGCTAAGAGGTGATATGATCTTACTATTTAAGTATTTGGTGTCATACTGAGGATTTTATTTATTTATTTATTTCATTTCTATCCTGCCTTTTGCCTCGAAAGTGACTCGAGGAGGCTCACAAGTAAAAAAAAATGGATCAAGCTTGTTTTCCGCTACTCCAGAGACTAGGACACAGAACAATGAATGCAAAATACAGGAAAAGAGATTTCATTTCAACATTAGGAGGAACATCCTGAAAGTAAGAGCTGTTTCACAGTGGAACACACTCCTTCGGAGAGTCATGGAGTCTCCTTCTTTGGAGGCTTTTAAGCAGAGGCTGGATGGCCATGTGTCGGGGGCACTTTGATTGTGAGTTCGGGATTGGACTTGATGGCCCTTGTGTTCTCTTCCAGCTCTGTGATTCTAGGATCATCATCTTTATTTATACCCCACTTTTATTATTATTATTAATAAGATAACTCTGCAAAACAACTATCTGAGATTCCCTTGACATCTAGAGGGTCCTGCCTTCTTATCATGTACATTAATAGCATTCCAATAGAGCAGTGTATCTCAGATGAAGCAATTGTGAGAACAAAGAATAGTGAGACTATGGGGCCAGAAAAACAGAAAGCCATCCAATATGGATCCTTCCCTTGGTAGTTCAGATATATTTTCAAAAACGAGATTGATTAATATAGAAATCTATCATGCAGGACTCTAGCCATTAAAAATATTCCTGTCCCAATTTTGTCAATGTCCACTTTTGCATTTTTGAGAAATATTTTTCTCCTACAGGGGAGAAAAGCACCCAGCAGAGGGAGGCATAACAATATTTGTTTGAACCAGTAAATATTTTGCCTGATTAATGAGTTACCTCTTTAAAAAGGAATGAAATACTTGGGTATGCTGATCCTGCTACAACAGGAACCCATTCTCTGCAGATGTGGTTCTCCAGTATTCGGTTGGTAAAACCGTTAAAAATTGGTTTCCACTGACATGCAGACAGCAAGCGGTTCCCAGGAGTAATTGGTATGGTTGACTTCAAAGCAGTGCATGCCCACAGACATTATTTGTGCTGAAATTCTATGATGCAGTTGCAGTGCTGATTCTAAGCAAGCCTTCCTAGGTCTAATCTGCACTGCAGAAACAGTGCAGTTTGATACTGCTTTAACTGCCATGGCTCCATGGTGTGGACTTCTGGGATTTGTAGTTTTGTAAGCTATTTAGCCTTCTCTGTCAGCTCTGGTGCCACAACAAACTACAGATCCCGGAACTCCATAGCATGCAGCCATGGCAGTTTAAGTGGTGTCAAACTGCATTATTTCTCCAGTGCAGACCAGGCCATAGGTAGATTGCCTGGGAACCAGCTCTAGCCCACTCTGAACTCTCTAAATGACTAGTGCAGTAAACAAAGAAATAAAGGTGACTCCAGTCCTGATAAAGGAATCTTTTTGGTCTTTAATTATGTGGCTTCAGTGACCCAACTTGAAGCCACATGAAGCTCATGATACTCTTGGTATTAAATCTTAGAACATTCAGTTGAGAAAGCTGTCATAGTGAGTTGTTTCGATTTTAGCACTGTTATTCCTCTTCAACTGCAATGACAACATCCTATGGAATTTTGCGATTTGCAGTTTAGGGAGGGGTATCTAAAATTCTCATGGCATAATGGTTTGAGTGTTGGACTACAACTCTGGAAACAAGGTTTGAATCCCTGCTCAGCCATGAAAACACAGTGTGTGACATTGGGCAAGTCATACTCTCTCAGCCTCAGAGGTACACAAAGGCAAGCTCCCTTTGAACAAATCTTGCCAAGAAAAACCTGTGGCAGGTTTGCCTTAGTGTTGCCATATGTTGGAAATGACTTGAAGGCACACAGTAACAACAAAATTTAATAGTTTTTGTGTGGGGCTTTCAGGCTATATGGCCACATTCTAGAAGAGTTCCTTTCTGACGTTTCGCCAGCATCTTTGGCTGGCATCTTCAGAGAAGATGCAAACAAAATTTAAAATTATCAGCCACAGAGCTCTAGTATTTAAGCAAACCAAAACCCCCCGGATCTCATAGAATGAAGCCATGGCAGTTAAGGTGGAATCACTGCACTATAATTGTGTAAGTGGAAAGGGTCCAAGATGTAAAGAGACACAACTCTTCAAGTGCACAATTGGAACTCAACAGGAATCTGTGTCCAAATATGGTTCTACTGGGTGAGTCCCAATGTTTTTGGAGCCATGCATTTCTCTTTTGCATGTAATCTGTTAATCACCACAACAAAAAAGGAGTGCGAACCAGACTCCCCTGCACAGGGTGAGGTAGTCCTGAGTGTATCAACATAGTAGGAGAAGGAGAAGCAACAGCAGCAAAAGTATTTGGAATCCTAAAACAAAAGGCCATTGGTCTTGGAACTGTGCATACTTTCTGTGCCAGGCAATAGGATTTGGGGCCAGAGGCCTAGGAGACCACAAGCAAATGGTCCCCGAAATGCAGCAGGACCAGCCTAGCTTGTTATGAAGAAATCAAAGTCATGTACATTTACCATCTAAAGATATAAAGTGCTGTGCTGCCCACATCTCTATTTGCTCCATCCAAAGGAATTTGGGAGGTGTCCCAGAACAGAACTGATAACTGCTCTGCTCCCACATGTTTCACATACAATGATGCAGGACTTGTTGTGATACAAGTCCCTGCTTACATGGGAACAGCTACAACAAGGAGAGGACAAGATGCAGTGAGGGCAGATTTGAGCAGCTCCAAACTAGCTCTCCTCAGTCTCTTTCCAAGGCCACCACCAGTTCTGAGTGCCCATGGTGCACACATACACAGCTCTTTCACAGGACATTTTGATCTCTGTCTCTGTACCATTGGTTTCCCTGCCCCTTTTCATTCTTTTTCTTTACAAAACAGGCAATTTGATCTGCTTGAGGGAACCTTTTGACAAAGCCCCCCCCCCCCTAACAAGCTCCCACTGGGAGCAGCTGGGTGGGTACATGAGGCATGGAAAGACATGTCTTGTTTCTTTCAGACAAAGCCAAGAAACTGAAGGTAACTGGCTTGGTACAAGAAGTTCAGAAAGCACTTGGCACTGGTCTGCACATTCTGTCTCTTCTCCTTAATTCTCCTCCTCCTCCTCCTCCTCCAACTCATTCTGCCCTCCTTCCTGGTCAAATATGTTACCCATTCCTCCCTGCAAGAGGAGGTGTAATGAAGGAAGTTAACTCTCTGGAGAGCTCATGCAGGGGGGTGTTGACTGCTTTGGGTCAGTTGTGCCAAGCCCAAGACAAGCAGTCTGGGTATCTAAAGCTTCGGGAAAGGTATCCAAGGAAGAGGTTTAGACACAGTGAAGCTGCCCTATCTGTCTGTGCCAAAGAAGAGGTCTGCAAGAGACCTGCTGGGAGGAAAATAGGAAGACTCCCCTCTGTTCTCATGTTTTTAACCATGTATGGATATTCCTTACGGGGACTAAATACCCTAAAGACACCAGATTGCATCTGATCTTGGAAGCAAAGTAACCTTGCTTAGTACTTGGATAGGAGACTGTCAACAAATGCCAGGTGTTGTAGACTATATTTCTGAGAAAGGACCTGACAAAGCCACCTCTGAGCATTTCTTGCCTAAAAAAAATCTTATGAAATTCATGGGATTGCCATAAGCTGATAGGCAACTTGAAGGCACACACATACACACCCTTATTCCTTACAAATACTGCTGATTTCTGTATATTATGAAGCATTACAAAATAATAAGCACAACATATACTATGAACTTGTACAGCCTTTGTGTAGTTCAGCAAGACTTAGAGAAGGCTTTTGACCCTTGCTGCACAATGTGTCTTCTGTCTGAGATAGCTACCCTTCTGTACTTCTATGGAAATGCAAGACCCTTTCACACTACACAATTATAGCACTATGGTTCCACTTTAATGGCCAAGGCAACATCCTATGGAAAAATATTCACAGTTCACAGCCAGAGAACTCTGGTGCTTCTCCAAACTACAAGCTTCCATAGGATGGAGCCATGGATGTTTAAAGTGTTTTACTTGTGTGGTGTCCATTGGCCCCTAAAATGGCATCCTGAAGTGAAACAAAAAGAGAGAGAGATGTTTTTCCCCTTAATACTCAGGGAGTCAGGAAGAGGTACTGCTTGTAAGGTGGTGGTTTCTGAGCCAACCAATATATATGTGTATGTGTGTGTGTGTGTATATATATATATATATGTATATATGAAAAGAAAAGAAAAGGGAAATAAAGGAAAAATATTTTCTCTCCCCATCCAAGAAAAGAGTTCAGAAGAGAGTTAAATCTGCATATGCTGTCAAAACTGTAAACACAAATTACTGCTATGATTTGAATAGAAATACTTGCCACGATAGTTGGGGAACAGTGTGACTATGGTCCATGGTTAGACTGTATCTATGCCTGCTTTGTCTTTGGCCTGAGTGGTCTCTACTGTTGATAGGCAACTTCAGGTTTTTATGCTGTCCCTTATCTTTAAATGACACTTGGTCTTAACAGAACTCCCAGCAACAGACACTTTGGAGTTTATCAGACAACAGAAATTGGAAGCATAATCCAATGGCAGTCCGAATGCAATCATGGGGTTTCACGTTATTGTGTGAAAGACTACCACACGCATTTTCGGGCAATGGGAAGTCCTTCCGAAAACAATTGTGGGGTTTCATGTTATTGTGTGAGAAACAATCACACACAATTTCGAGCAATTTTGGGCAATAGGAAGCCATTCCGAACGCGATGCAGTGTCAATATGCAATCACGTAAATTCACTGAACTAGTGAATTCACTCATTTCTGAACTGGCCCCACTTTCATTTCTTTTGAAATTGAGAGAAGTTCCTCCTGTGTGATAAAATCCTTAGAATTATTGGACCATCCTCTGGATCATAGACATATGGCTGCCCCAGTTCCACTTTTCCTGAGGTAAGGCTGCTGAATTTCTTTTTAAAAAGTAAGGTTTCTCACCTATATTGTGCATATGGTAGTTTGGTTTGAATGTTGGACTAGGACACTGGGAAACCAAGGTTTGATTTCTGTCTCAGCTGTGTAAGCCTACTGGGTGACCTTGGGCAAGTCACACTCTCTCAGCCTCAGAGAATGGCAATTGCAATCTCCCACTGAAGAAATTGGCCAATCAGGGCTTGCCTGAGGCAAGAGGACTCTCCCTCCATACCAACTGCCATACTCTGCCTAGGGAGGAGAGAAGAGGCAGGCCCAGCTCCACCAGGGCTTGCCTGAGGAAAGAGAACCCTTGTTTATCCACTTTTGTAAACCGCTTTGATATTTTTTGGAAAGGCAGTATATAAAATAAATAAATAAATAAATAAGAAAACCCCATGCCCAAGAAAATCTCAAGGTCATCATAAGTTGGAAATAACTTGAAGGCACACAACAACAACAACAACAATATCAACAACAACCTCACAATATGTCATTTTTCAGTTCCTTGAAAAACTCAGTTTGCCGCAATTGAAGTAAGCCATGGACAATGGGAGAAAGCGAGAGGAAGTGGGAGATAGTGGGACATTTTAAAATCAGATGACAAAGCAGGATAGCAGAAGATTACTCAAGATTGTCCCTGACAAATTGGGACAGTTGGATAGTATGGCATCAGTAGGCCTGACCCTGCTCCCCACTCATGTATCCACCAAATGATTGGTAGGGGCATTTTGTGAACAACCCAGCGGAACAAAAAAGCAAGAAAATGTGTTTTATTTGTTACTAAGAACAAAAGTACTAAGTTGCTTATAAAATGTATAAACTGCTCTGTGCTTGATTCAGCATTTAGCACAGCTGGTTTGGTGTGACCTTAAGCAGATGAAAGCCAAGGTGGCAGAGGCTTTCTTTGCAGTTTCCCACAAGCCCAAATGGCCAGGAGACTCTCTGAAACAAGCATAGCCATGTCTTGCTGTCCAGATATTTTGCTCTGGGGCTAGAGAAAGGATATACAAGTTAAACTTCAGATTAGAAATCAGTCAAAGGCAGAACCCATCCGTCCCTTTTGTGCCAGCTGCCGAGTGTGCTACAGCTGCCCACACAACAGATGGCCCCCTGGGAGACCAGAGTGACGGTTGGCGAAGCACGTACACTGTGCCTTTAAGGGGACCAGGATGAAACTTTATGTAACTGCGTGGGTTGATTGGAGCTCTTCCGCTGCCCATGCCAGCCAGTAATGAGAGAGAGAATGATGAGAATATCTGTAAGACACCAATCTGTTGCTGTTTAGGAGATAAATGCTCACATGCATTAGCTCAGATCTAGCAAAATATTATGGAAGGGTAGTGGTTACCCCGGCAACATAATTTTTCAGGAAAACCATGGCAAGCTTGTTCTGCTGTCAGCACATGGCACACAGGCACACACAGAAGCTGCTGAGGAAGAGTAGGCCCAGAGAGACCTGGTTGAGAAATGCTTAGCCTACAAAATGGCCATGCAAAGTAAGAGTATGCCAACTGCTAAGAAATATCAAGGAGGAAAGTGAAACGTTAGGCTTACTGCTGAACATAAAGGAAACAAACAAACAAAATGACCATAGAGGATCTACACAAATTCAACCCAGGCAATGAGGAAATAGAAATAGTATAAGAGTTCTCATATCTTGGATCAAACATTGATCAGAACAGGGACTGCAGTCAAGAAATCAAAAGAAGGCTAGAAATGAGGAGGGCAGCAATGAAAGAACTAGAAAAGATCCTAAAGAGTAAAAATGGAATGTTAGAATCATATAAGCCATTGTATTTCCTATTACCATGTATGGATGTGAGAGCTGAACAGTTAAGAAAGCGGATAGGAGGAGAATCAATTAATTTGAAATGTGGTGCTGGAGAAGAGTGCTGAGGATCCCATGGACAGCCAAAAAGACAAGTGGTTCCTTGAAACAGATCAGGCCTGAACTCTCCCTGGAAGCCAAGAGGATTAAAGTGAGGCTGTTGTACTTTGACCACATCCTGAGAAGGCACAGGTCATGAATCCCATTGTGGAGAAAGTGGGATATAAATCCTGGAAATAAATAAAATAAACAAACTCATTGGAAAAGACAATAATGTTAGGAAAAGTGGAGGAAAGTAGAAAAAGAGGATGACTGCATACTAGCTGGATGGACTCTATTAAGAAGGTCACAGGTGTCAATTCACATGCTAAGCACAGCAGAGCACTGGAAGATAGGGAGTCTTGGAGATGTCTCATCCAAGGGTTGCCATGAGTCAAGATCAATTCAAAGACGGTTAACAAGAAAGATGATGCCTCCTGTTGGGCTGCCTCTTTTTTTTGTTAGAGTCAACATTCTGAGTTTCCTTTTGGGTGAACTGCTTTCTGCCAGCCAGGCCACACAAAACAGCATCACTTTTACCTATGTTGCATCTCTTTCATTAGGTAAACCATTTTCAACATTAACTCCTCATATGATTCCATATTCTTGAGCTGTCCAGATTTGGCTGGGAAAGTCCTGATTAATACTCTGTCATCCCACTTTTTCAGATGCTTTTAATCAAGATAATCTGAATTGGGGGAGGGGGATAATGTAATCTCCTCTGCTAATCAAAGGCCTGATCTAGATTGGCGCAAAGAGTTGCAATGAGGGCTTTTTGCACCACCTTTAGGGTTCGGGAGGGCGCAGCATCTACACCCTCCCGAACCCTAAAGGGTATGGGCGCCGCCATTTTTAAATGGCAGCATCCATATGGATGCGCCATGATGGCATCATGATGCTCGCAGTGTTTAGACATGCTGCGCGCGTCATTACGCTTTTGCGCTGCGGGAGAGCACCAAGTGTGCCCTTTCCACAGCTCCTTTTTTGGCGCGGGTCTTTGCCGTGGCCTTTAAATGGCCGCGGCAAAGACCCGGGGAGAAAGGGGCCACGGCGGCAGCCCCTTTCTCCCCTCAGCCCCTCTGAGGGAAGTGGGGTGCAGCGGGTGCCCAGGGCGCCCGCTGCACCCCGCTTTGAGGCCGCGGGGAAGCGGCAGTTTGCCGCTTCCCCACGGCCTCCGGAAGTGGCAGGATGGGGCTGCGGAGGCTGCCGGTGCGGCAGTCTTGGCCCCATCTCGCCGCTTAAAAGGGCGAGTACAGACTGCCCCTTTTGGGCGGTCTGGAAAGGCCCAAAGTGTCTAAATGTTTCAGTTTTTGCAGCCCTGGCCCCTCTACAATACTATTCACCTTCTTGTCATAAATGTTTCCTGTTTTCATTATTTCAGATATGTTAGGCTGAGCAATAGATTAACCTGTTTCCCATCATATTTGCCAGACCCTGTTCAAGGGAGTAATCACACTTATACTCCACAATCAGGAATGGATGGAAAGGAGACAGCTGGATGTCATCTATATGTCACATGATACTGTGTACCCCATGCCCCAATGGGATCCTGTCCAGTAGCACTGAGTGTGCTGAACATGAGCCCAAAGCGAACAGAATCCTGTGGGATGTATACAGGAAAGATATTGACAGGTCCCAAATCAACATACTCTGGAATGCTCTTGCCACAAATGAGAGGAGCCAAGTTGAGCAGTCTGGAGAAACTATGTTATGTCTCTTTCATACATCATTTCAATATCAGTGGTATTAAATAATGTTTGGGAGTGCATCTTTGAAGAATTAGCAGGAAAGGTATAATTTCTCCCACATATTGCTAAAAGTCATAGAATCATAGAAATTAAAAGTCCTTTCAGACTACATCATTATAGCACTATGATCCCACTTAATGACCACCGAAATATCCTGTGGAATCCAGGTGTCTGTATTTTGATGATTACAAACCAAGAATGAGAAAAATTATGTGATCTGAAATAGATGCCAAACACACTACAGGTTGAATCTTCCTTATCTAGAATTCTGAAATCCAAAATATTCCAAAATCTAAAATTGTCGACATGGTAGTGGTGGGGGTGCCTCTCCCAAATAAGAATTCCACCCCCCAAATGAATTTTTTCTTCAGTCTCCAAATTTTTAGGATTGTAGAGAGTGAGATACTGAAAATGATTCACACCTCGAATGTTTGCTGCATTTGCATTCCTTTGGTAACTTTGCCTGTCCGTTTTCATTGGATATCTACACTGTGTTTCTAACTGCTCAACTGAAGTTTTAAGTTACTGCAGTGCTAGAAATTTTTGGACCTAAGGAAAATTCCATGGGGGGAGGGCATAATTCTTATTTGGGAAAGGCAATACACTCATTTTGCAGCCCCAATAGCAACACCACTGTTGGGTACGCTGCTTCTGCCAGTCTAATGGCACATTCTTATGAATTCAGCCCAGTTTCTGTTCCGTTGCCACTGCTGGAGATTTAAAAATAAAACAAAATTCCATATGCAATAATCAGCTGTGTGGAAGGGGTATAATATTTTGCTGCCACACAAACCAGGGGATAAAACATAAAACAGAAACTTTGACTCACTTCAGGTATTTACATCCTTTATTTACTTCAAATGCTCTGTTAAAACATTCATGTCATAATGCGTTCAGTAAGTGCTTGTACCTTTCAATTGGGACTCTGTCTGTGTGTGTTGCAGATTTCAGATCTTCCAAGGTCCTGTGGATGTTGCTGAAATCTAATAGGACATATCAGCATAGGAAGAGATCTTAGGAACATTATGGTACATGGTTACCTTTACTAAAGGGTAGTGAGGATCTCATCTTCTTAAACTCCTCCTGGAATCAACACCTACTTGCTGATGATAATCAGAAATGATACTTGAGTTACCAACCAGTTGCCTTCAGTAGATCTGTTCTGATCTATTGATGTTTCTTTCCATGGACACCCCCTCCATGGCTGCGCCCTCTCACAGGCTGCTATTTTGTAAAACTGCTGGATATTTCAAGCACCTTAGAAATGCAATCCACCTCACTTTGGATCTGCTGATTGCCAGCCACGTGATGAATATGCTGCCATTTGCTGTAATGTTATATTACCAAGCAGTTGCTGATGGAAGGGTGAGAGGGAGGGAGAATGTACGACTGACTCAGGGTGGACAGCTGCTTTGCAGTTTGTAAATCTGGAATGTAATCTGAGGATTTGGAGAGAATCAGGAGCTGCAGCCGAGCACCAGGAAATTTGTGGCAGATGGCCTCGTTCACATGTGCATGCATATGAACACACTACTCAGCATTTGCTTACTCAGCATTTGCCACTGAATGTATGAACTGCCTTTGCTGAAAAATATTGTAATAGAAGAGATGTATGAGAGTAGGGTGCAGACTTAAAAAAAAAAAAAAAAAGGAAACAGCACACACTAGACAAGTCCATGTTCTTCTTTACTAAATCTACAGGGTGTCTACCTCACTACATAATTCAAACATTTTGATCCCACTTTAATTGCCAAAGAGGCATTCTGAGGAATCTTGAGATTTGTAGTTTGGTAAGGCACTAGAGCTGTCTGGCCGAGAAACCTAAATTTCTCACAAAACTCCCTCCTAGTCTTCACTTTTTAAATTCCCATATGCAAGAATGTAGTGATTTTCCTTCCAGATTGTGTGCAATTTTCAAGTACAATCCATATATCAAAACTTTGAGACATTTTGTTTGTGCAAAAATGAATATTTCTTTGTACAGAAAATGTTTTCTCTGCAAAAAGCAGTATTTGCATATTCTTGCATAAAATTTGTGTTTTCTGCCCTCACCCCATGTTTTCTGCACATAAAATAAGATTATTTGTACAATTAATGTAAACTTATGCAGTGTTTTAAGGGGCAAAAATGCATGTGTCCTGTGTAGAAAGCAGTATTTAGCACAGGAATCAATATATGTATAAAATATATCTACTGTTCCAAAATTTAGGTTTTTCTTCCCCAAACTTGTTTTGTAGAAATGAATTTTCCCAGATGAAGTCCTGAAATGCGAAGAAGCCTCAAGGCTATTCTCCACTTCTTTAGTGGAATGTCTTGCATGTTGGTATACTCCCTCTTCTGAACAAGAATGTAAATATTGACAAATATTCTTCACATTCTTCACCCCCCCCCCCCCCCCCGGAGAGCTGGAGAATATGTCCCGCCAGTCTAATCTGACTGAATTGCATTGCCCATCAACCTTGCTGGTTTGGCCCATGGTGAGATAAGAAGAGACTAATGGGAGTAATAGCCCATTAACGTCTTGGCAGCTAAAGGTTCTCCATCCCTGATCTAGAAGACAGAGGACCTGTTGCACATTACATTGCATGCTCTTTCCTACCCAAATACTGAGATAAAGAGAACGGCACTGTAGTCCCAGAGAATGTGCAGCTGCAAGGAGTTTGCCCCTTCTATCTCCTTGCCCCACAGTGGTGCGGGGAACATTTGCCCTAAAGTCATTTATGCTGGAACTGCAAAAATGAAAGGAATATGCTAGCCTGGTGGCTCTCAATCTTTGGTCTTCCAGACGGTTTGAATTTCAACTCCCAGCAAACTCAGACAGCCTGGCCAGCCATCAGGGATTGGGGGAGGTGAAGCTCAAAACATCTGGAGGACTAAAAGTGGAGAAGAAGTGCTCTAGTCTCTGCCACCAGCTATCCAGTTGCACCATGTCTAAGCAAGAATACCAGCCAGGGAAGTTGTCCTAACTGGATAGAATTGCCTCAACACATTCTTCTGCCATTGTCAAACTGATCCTCTTTCCTCTACCTATTACCTTCACTTCCCTTCCTTGCTGAGCCCCATCTTTTGTGTTTGTTAGCCTGCAGGCTACGGTCTCATTGTTTGGATAGATGTAAATTGCTTTGGGAGGCAATAATTATCTGGAAAATGGGACAGAAATATAAACAATCCCCTCATCCACCCATTGCTCTCCTGCCCAGACCTGCTTATGTCTTGGAAGATGCCCAAATGAAGTCAGCAATAGAGTTTAATAATGTGCAGTCACCTTGCCACCCTTAGTTGTGTGTTCCATTTTGCCAGAGAGACTAGTGGAACAAGCCTTTTTTATTTCTGGAATCAGCAAAGACAGACTGTGCTGTTTTCACTCTGCACTAGATTATCTGTCTGCCTCTCTGTCTCACTGCTTCCATGCCAAATCATGCATGTCTGCATAAATTTATTTTGCTTGCATAATGGATTTGCTTGACAAATGCTGGGATAAGGAAAATAGAGAGGCGTGTGACTATTGTGTGTGAGGTGGGGTGGGGAGGACAAAGATTGCATGGCACATAAGGTTTCCCCACTCTCCCTGAACACTGGAACGCTTGGTGTGCACTAAAGCTGACAACAACTGGAGCATACAAAAGTCTCCCTCTTTTTAAATGCAAGGCAACAATCTTTGGATGCCAACTGCTGCTCCAAATGACAGAGCAGGACAACTAACCAGACAATGGCTTATGAGCATCCAACATGCATATATGATCAAACAGAGAGAGAGAGAGAGAGAGAGAGAGAGAGAGAGATCATGTGAATTGCAGATGAAAGGTCACTCCTGTCATCTAGGTGGAGAAAATTTAGCACAAAAAGGATGCTTAGCTGTTCTGCAGGGAAATCCCTAAATGCAGCAGGTTTCATATTTCATTCAGGTCCTTTCTGCAAACTGTTGGATCTTTTCTATTATCTTCCAAGCGATTTTCCATTAGGATAGAAGCAGTGTATATATTATTATTTTTATTCTTGTCAGCCAGCACTTTTAATTCTTGTTTTGTAACTTCAAGTACTCTCAAACACATACCTACTCAGGTGGTGACTCTCCAAACAATCTACCATCCATGCAACGCAGGGCTGGTCAAACTAGCCTACATGCTGTCTGGCAATTCTCAGATATCTAGAGAAAAAATGCATTGTTTAATGTCAGGATGTTTGTGACATTATAGCCACTTTTAGTGATAAAATTGTAATTTTCTCCATCAAATTTCTCTCTGATCTCTTTGGTTCTAACTTTTCTGACTTCTTGTTGTTGTTAACTGTTATCAAGCCAAGTCACCCTGTCATCAACAATCTCACTCAGGTCTTGCAAACTCAGGGCTGTGGCTTGTTTGACTGAGTCTATCCATCTACAATGCAGCATTCTCCTTTATTGTACTGCCTTCCACCTTGCCACGCATTATTGTCTTTTGTAGTAAGTCATGCCTTCACATGATATGGTCAAAGTACAGCAGTTTAATCATCTGTTATATGCATTTGTTATTTTTTAGATTGTAAGCTACTGGCAGGTATTACTATTCTTATCGATTTTATCCATTCTGTGTACAGCACTGTGCAAATTTATAGCACTTTATAAATAAAAAATGTAATAATCTTGGCCTCTGGGGAGAGTTCTTGCTTGATTTGCTCTAGTACCCATTTATTTGACTTTGGCAGTACTGATTCTACAGACTAACATGGCTATATCTTTGAATAGAAATTAAAAGTAGGATGGTATGGACGGTCCTAACTTTGGTATTCAATGATATCCCATGTTTCCCCGAAAATAAGACAGTGTCTTATATTAATTTTTGCTCCCAAAAATGTGCTAGGTCTGATTTTCAGGGTATGTCTTATTTTTCCATGAAGAAGATTTAACATTTATTGTTGAACAAAAAATGAATATTTATTATATACCGTATATATATTTATATACAAAAACTTTGCTAGGTCTTACTTTCTGGGGAGGCCTTATATTTAGCAATTCAGCAAAACCTCTACTAGGTCTTATTTTCAGGTAATATCTTATTTTCAGGGAAACAGGGTATCTTGACACTTTAGGATCTTGTCTAATTCTTTCATGGCTGCCTGTACAAGTCCTAGCGTTCTTTTGATTTCTTGACTGCAGTTTCCATTTTGATTAATGACTAAACCAAGGTATTGGCAATCTACAACTATTGGCTATAGTTCCCAGAATACCCCAAAGGGTCCCTTTCTACAATTTTGGCTGGGGGATCCTTGGACCTGTAGTCCAAAACTGGTAACTTTCCCAAGCTCTGATATATCTGATGTTCTAATATTATACACTCTTCTCTCCACATTTGTGGCTTTGACTATTGCAGATTTGATTATTCACAGATTTTATTAATATGTTATCTCTAGAAATATCTAGGCACTTCAGCACAACTCTGTGGTCAAATTTAATCAAGTCACACTGAAGGTCTTAGAGATTCCTAGAGAGAGCACTCCACTAGGCATTTGTAGCTCCCCCAGCACAATTCTATGGTCATTGTCTGGCATATGTTGACCACAGAGGTGCACTGGAGAACCTAGAGATTCCTATAGAGTTGTTCTCTCAGGTAAAAACATAGTGTTTTTGTTATTTGCACTTTTGCCACATTCATGGGGGTCCTGTGCCCCTAACCCCAGAGAATGTGGAGGGACTGCCTGAGGAAGTGGATTATAATCCATAGATTCTTATGCTGAAATAAATCTGTTAAAAGTATAAAACACATTCTTGTTTTACTAGGTTGCACTGACAAAATTTACTGACAAAAAAAGCTAGATCAGATGAACCTCTGCTACAGATGAATGTTGATCTGTATTATTATTGGTCCACTCCCTACTATTGTGTATTGCTGTTTTAATCTATTATGTTTTTTAACTCCATTGTGATTTAATTCTTTTTTAAGGGAGGGTGGTAAGGGTAAGGAAGGGGTATTTTAACTTGATATTGTTTTAACCTCTGCTGTACTCCGCCCCGATTGCTTGTTCAGAGGGGCGGAATAGAAATAAATATTATTATTATTATTATTATTATCATCTCACAGAGACACAGTGAGATGCTCCATTGACTTTTCGCCCTCAGCAACTGCACCTGCAAGCATCCTGTGAGCCACTATGCTGTGGTTTCAATTGAATAGAGATTTCCCTCAAAGCAAAATGTCAATTGAACAACATCACAGCATGCATTTTCGCCAATCAATTGTGCCAAAATGACCAACTGCCACCTTTTTGTCTTTGTCAGAGGGAGAAGTAATAAATTAGGCATATTGCTCACTTTGGAATAATCAAAGGCAGAGGAAATCTGGTACAATAAAGGTATAAACTGTTACAGCCAAAGGTGAGCCTCTTATCCCTTCTGCAAATACAGAGCTTATTTACTTTCATTTCCCAGTCTGAGCCAGACTTGAAGCGCTAGTGCTTTAGGTGGATATTTGTTTAGTTTTGCTTTGCTTTGCTGTCTGAAGCTGAAGCAGGAACTTGTTTCACAACAGGCCTTGTAAACATTTTGAGATTCACAAGCATGGCTAAATTATACATTTCAGCTTACATAATTCTGCATAAATGATTTTGTCATAGTCTACTATATTGCCACCCCAACACTCACAGAAGGAGGCACACAACCCTCCAAGTCTTCTTCTATGTGCATCTACACTGTAGAAACAATGCAGTTTGACATTGTTTTTTAAGTACTGTAGCTCTATTCTATCGATTTGTAGTTTTACAAGGTCTTTAGTTTTCTCTGCCCAAGAATGCTGGTGCCTCCCAAACTACAAATCCCAGGGTTCTGTAGAATGGTGCCATGCCAGTTAAAGTGGCATCAAATTATATTAGTTCTCCGGTGCAGAGGCACCCTTTGAGATTCATCAGCATTCCAGATGGAGAACTGGGAACTGAGTTTATTGATAAAGAACCTTGAGAACAGGCCCAGACTGAAGGATTAATGAATATCAGGGGTGGTCACAGGTATTTAGTTCTTTGAGGCAAAGGACAAGATGGTCCCTATTACCCAGGCTACATACAAAAGCTGACAGGACTGGGTGATAGGACTTTTCTTGAACGATGCTGATGCAATAGGGTTTTCAACCAAACCTGGGGGAGCAGATTAGTCAGAGGGGCATCTTAGGAGGAACAGAACCAGCAGATGAGAGTTTAGGAGAAACAATAAGAGACTTCAGGAAGAAGAGCTGGAACTCTGCCCATCTTACCCTATCCAAAATTTGCTGCCTAAGGTGATGCCTTCACTCGGGCTGGCATACTGGCGGTGTCTTACACATGCATATGTTCCCTTACACAAACAGGTAGACATTTTTGTTGCTTCATAATGGCCATATTCAGTTGAAGGTTACAAAAACAATGCCATTTTGCATAGTTGTTCATTAAGTGTTACATATTGTGCACTGATTGCATCATTGTGTGTACTTCTGCACAATGTATATTGGATATGCAATGTCACAATGCTGTAACAAGGTGGTGTAGTACAGATAATGTCATGAGTGTAAAGTAAGGCTACATTTCCTTGATGTAGGATCTCAGCCATAATCTACTGGTAGGGCTAGCCTTGGTGAATGTCAGCAAAACGCAGCTAGAATTACATTCAACAGCAGAAATTCTGAATTACATTCAATGACCACTTTGGGCCATTCTTGCTTAACACTGGTTCATGATTTGAGTGGGTGTGCTGGTTGGAAGATTATAGGAAATGTAGTGCCACAAAGTAATTTTTCCAGGCTCTGAATCCTAACTGCATATGCTCAAAAAGGCAAATTCCTTGCTTGGTATCATTAAAGAGGGAAGTGACAATAATAACTACCAATATTGTTTTGTTCTTATACAAATATGTAATATGACAATATATAGAATACTTGTACAGTTCTGATCACTGTAGCTAGAAAAGGATGTTGAAAGATACCTGTTCAAGGATTGTAACCTGTAAATCCTTTTTTGTATGTCCAGGAAGGTTGCAATGTTCTGAAATCTTTAAATATTGCCATTTCTACTCTCAGATTTGTGTTCATTAATCCTTTTATGCAGAGAGGGGCATTCCTGGCATAGGAAAGCATATATCACATTGGAGCAAGAACAAATAAATGCACCTCCAATGCTGTGATGTGATGCTATTGCCACTTGTAATATTGTTCCCAGAGTAAATATGAGGACCAGGATCCAGTGTTGCCATCTGGATTTGTGGCATGGTCTTGTGGCAGGGTATGGTGGTTTCACTCGGGTTGGCTTCACTCCAGTGTGGTAACTCATGTTGTCATCCTGAGGCAGGCAGCCACTCCAGGGGAGACAACATAGGGAGGTAAGAGCAGGAGAAGGGGCAGTGGAAGGAGAAACAGCAACAGGCAAGGCTGAGCACTCACCATCTTCCTCCTGACTGCCTTGCCAATCTCTCCATCCCACCCAAGCACAAACCCAGACACCCCCATCACCTCTGCTATCTGCCTGTTGCAGCTACTGGCAGGGGTGGGGTGCTGCTGCCACCTAGCAGCCCTTTCCACTTCCCCTACCCCATCCTCAATTGCACCCAGCTCACCACCACTACCATCTCCTGTTGTACTTCTCTGGTGACTTGGACTCTCTTGACTGAGATCAAGACAGCCCAAGGCAGTGGAGAAGCATGAATAGGACACAGTGGCGGCAGTTGGCAAAGTGGGAAAGGAAAGTGAATGCAGCAGGAAGGAAAGGAATCAGTGGCACCACTTCTGCCACAACTGGCACCTCCCTTTTCTCACCCAGCCAGCAGCCTTGCCAGACCCAGAAGGGGTTGCTGGGTGGCAGCAACACTCCACTCCCACCAGCAGCCATAGCAGTCAAAGGGCCCAACCAGGGATCACTCCACCTCTGAGGTGTCACCCAGTGTAGTCTGCACCCCCATAATGATGCCTCTGTCCCAGTATTACCACCCATGTCATGTATTCTGTTGTTGAAGATTTGGAGGCTGTCTGTTGACCAATAAAGGCCTGCCTCTCAGAGATTGTGTTAATATGAACCTGTGTTCATTTGTTTTGAGCTCACTGCAGTTCCTGAGTTGTATCAGTCTATAAAAATGTTAGACGTTTTAAATTGTCCTAAACAACCCCAAAAGCAGACTAAGTTATCCACTAGATTCCACCAATTCCAATGTACTCATGTAGTGTCTACTGTAGGGAGCTCTCAGGGTTGTTGTCAGAATAATTCCACTAGCTATTTAACTCCAAACTTTGAAATGGATGACTTCTCAATAAAATATCTGGTTTCTCTCCTTACATGCTGTTATTTCATGTGAGTAACCAAAATAGGATCCAGCTCACACAATCCCCTTGGCATCAGCACCCCCATTTTACAACCCCCCCACCACCACTTCCTTTATATAATTCCTTATATAGCTAAATTGCACCACCTAATGACAAATACCCTGAGTTCATAGTTCTACCAAGTTGTAGAATGACAAAACCTTAGATAGTCAGTGGATAACATCCCAGTTCCAGAATGTCAACTATTATTTGAGCAAAGGAAAAGTAAGGAGGCTTCTGAATGCCAGTTGCTGGGGGAGTACAAGGGAGAAGGTGCTGCTGAGCTCACATCCATCTCCTGGACTTCTATTTTTGCAACTGATTTCCACATCTTAGCCACTTCTATCTAAGGGTGCACTAACATTCTGAAGCAGTTATCATTTCCAAGAAAGGGAGATGCTGTGGGTGAATGAGGCTACGACACCCCAATCTGACAAAGAATATTCTAGTTACTCTACATTTGACTGACTGACTGATTGGATTTATACAACCCGTCCTTGATTAGTGCCCTCAAAGCAACCTACAGAAACAAATCTTTATACAAACTATTATATAAATGCTTGTTTTTAACTTGAAATCTAAGATGTTCTTGGAATTTGCACGTTTGAAGACCCCTCTTGAGCAGGGCTGATATTTTTGGCTAATAATATTAATTCCTTTTAAAAACAAAGCAGGGAAAAATAGGATTCTCTATTGAATATTGGAATGCATGAATATGTGTTCAAATAAAAAATATTATGGTAGTGTCCCTTCTGAAAACTGAGTTTTAATGTTATTTGACAAAGGAAATTTCATCATTTGTTATTGTTTTACATTGGGGGCAGGGGAGGAGCCTTGGCTTCTTCAACGTGCTGTTGCATTACAGCTCCCACCAGCTCTAACCAGCATAGTCAGTAGTGAGGGATGATGAGAGTTACAGGCCCTCAAACATTTGGAGGCCCAAAAGTTGCCCATCTCTGCTTTGTATGGACTTATACAGACTTAGGGTAATATGCCTTCTGGTAGGACACTTGTGTGCTACTGAGCAGCTTCTTATGTATCGTCTGGCAAGGTTACTACATTACTTGGTGGTGCAGGCACTGATATGCACTTGTGTGTGGGAGATGGCATTTTAATTTTCCTCAAATCCCCTAGTGTAGAATTTCTGTAGATCAATATCATTGGAATCATATTGGTGACATAACATATTTATTACACCTCATATGTCTTTTTATGGTTGTGCAAGGAACTATCCAGCCACCAAGCAGTCTTGTGTGTGGAACCCATGAGCTGAGAAATTAAAATGGCAGTTCTCAGAATTTGTTCTGGACTAATTTTTCTTAAAGGAAGAGTCAGAGCTGAGAGCCTTCTTGGGGTGCTAGTCCCTGGCAGCTGCCCCCAAAATGCTACCTTTTGGTCCTGGGCTGGGCTTTTATGTACTTAAGAAAGTGGAAGCATCTTGAAATTCAGCTTCTTATTTTACCTTTCACTCCTACCTTTATTAGACTTCTATATTCATCATGAAGTGAATACTGAAAACCTGTATTAACAAGATAAAGGCAAAGAACCTTGCTCTCCTGGGTCATGGTGGATAAGGCAGTGCCTGTTAACTTTCAGAGTTTCTTAATCTCTTAAAAGTCCCCTTTGTAGGATTCTGGATTTCTCATAGTGAACTCTTTGGGGGCAATTGTTCCTTTGAGGAAAAATTGCCAGATGAAACGTAAGCAACATCTTTGCATGTAGAGTTGTCTCTATCTTCTGGATACAATAAGAACTTAGGATCCATGGAGTAAGACCTCCAGCCCCAAGGCAATTTGCTTCTCTTTAATAAATCATACATCAATTTCTTAAAGGGATTTGTTGTCATCATCATTCCATGACTTCACTTGGTATCTTCTTAGCTCCTCCTGCCTTTGTTTGCTTAAGGCTAGCTCTCTATATAAAGGCTAGCTATCACATTTTAGAGCCTTCCCAATTGTTTGCTGTGTTGAGGCTTCGGGCCTGTCAAATGAAACAGTGTTAATAGTAGAGACACCCTAGTTTGACAGGAACAGCCCAGGTTAATCCTCTGTCATCCTACAGTCTTAACTGTTTTAAAAATGTCCCATTTCTTTCTCTTCCCCCCCCCCATCCTATTCATACTTCAGTTGCTACAAACTGAACTGAAAGTGCAAAGAGTAGTTTGCACTCAGCACAGCAAAAGGAAGAGGAGAAGAGAGGATGAGGCAGAGTTTTGCCCTTCCTAAACTCAATACATATATTCCAGGATTTGTTTGCTTAAAACAGTAGTTTTGCATGTTCTTACTCATTAATAACTTTTGTCCTCTTGTTGCCTGGCCACCTTTTTGATGACCTCTGAAGTGGCTCAGCCACACATGACCTGGTTTTAATTTGTTAAATGTTGGAGTGTGCACTGTACTTCACTCTTGCTGCTTGTTATCCTCTGATTTCATTCAATTGTTTTTATTTTTGCCAGGTACCAACTGAATACTGGAAATATAGAGCAATCTCAAACAGGCAAGAGCTGGGACTACCTTCTTTGGAGGTGTTTAAACAGAGGATGGATGGCCATCTGTTAGGAGTGTTTGATTGTTTCCTGCATGACAAGGGTTGGACTGGATGGCCCTTGAGGTCTCTTCCAACTGTAGTATTCTATATAAGACAATGGTGAAATAATCAGTATTTGTCCTGGTTCTATCTAATGAGGGCAGGAATTTAATTCATTTATTCTGAGTGATATCACAACCTATCTCAAGAGCATGGCATCCATTTAAGCACAAGTGTCAAAGAGAGAGAAAATGTCTCCATACTAAACTGGCCTCTTGCAACTTCTGCTCTTCTTAACTAAAGCTTGTGTTTACTGAAGTATGATGATGAGCAATGTACAACTGTATGATCTTTGTCCAAAGCTTGATACAAGATGTTTGCTTTAATCCAAAGGAATCCAAACACAGGACAGCTCTGGAGCCTAGAAACACAAAGTTTTGCCTATCCTGGCATGGAAAACGAAGAGCAAAGAATTCAAACAGTGCCTTTGTACAAGGGCAGCCAAAACGTTTCTGTTGCTGAGAAACCAGCTTCAGCTGTGAGCTGTCTGGAAGTTCATTCAGGACTCTGGGTACCCAGAAACTAATGTTACTGCCAAATTTTCATGTTCTTTCCCTCACCCTCACCCCATTTTTGAAGGAACAATTATTTTCTGTATGGGAGCAACAAGCACTGCTGTTTCAGGGCAAGACCTACCCTGTTTTTTTAAAAAGCTCTCCATCAGGACAACCAAGAAACTTGATGTGGCAGGTGTAACTATTCTGCTAGTTAAGCTATCACAACATTTGTAGCCAGAATTAAGGTTCTTGCTTGTATATGTCATGATTAGAGTCCCTCAGAATTCCTGTCATGCTTGGTATGTACCTGGTTTACTTTCTTTCACTGGATGATGAGCTACATCATTCCTTTGGTGTTGCAGGGTGGAAAGGATGGCATTTGAAATCGATTGACAAGCAGACATGAAGGGGAAGTAACAGGCACTGAGAGTTGCCAAGGTCAGTCCTGTGGGAATGCTAGCACAGTTGTTCCTCCTTTCTCGTGCACTTGAGACCCTCATTATTTATTATTCACGGAGGGATGACTTCCATTATCCTCAGTGGGGCATGTCCTTGTGGTGTCCCCCCCCCCCCCGTGTGCTCACAGGGGGCTTGAATATGTGCGAGACTCTATTTACATGGGGGGGGGGCGGAACAGATCCCCTGTGAAAAAGGATGGGTGACTGTACAAAGAGGGAAAAGAGTAGGGGATAATCTTGGAGTAAGGATGTTTTGGCATGGAAGCAAATGGGATTTGAATGCACAAAAAGGTTTAAATTATTCCATGCTTTTATATACTGTGTAACCAAACTAATTGCTTTAGTTCTAACAACATCATCATGCTGTGAACTACTTTATTTTCTGAACAATGTTTTCCTAATTTTTCACATTGAGGCTTGGATTTTTGACAGTTTAGCTCTAATAACTACAGATGTCAAGGAACCTACGAGGGTGTATCCAAAAGTTTTAATGATCACCTTTTTAAAAAATTGACAGAAAATTTGTTTTGATTTGTAGTTGTTAAAGTATCTCTGTGTAGTCACTATCTAGATTTATACATTTTTCCCAGTGTATCTTGACCCTCCGAATACCTGATATTGTAGAAGTCTGTAGATTGCGCCTGATGAGGATTTTACACTTTAGTCACTTCTGGCACAGCCAGTCACAAAAATATAAGGATGCAATGAACTGATTTTCTCAGCAACGTGCATTTAGGGACCAATGATGACACTGACAAAATTTCATCAATATGCCATAATAACTTCCAGGTGAAAATTATTATTTTACGATACTCCCTTCTACAATATCAGGTATTCGGAGGGTCAAGATACACTGGGAAAAATGTATAAATCTAGATAGTGACTACATCGAGATAAGTTAACAACTACAAATCAAAACAAACTTTCTGTCAATTTTTTAAAAAGGTGATCATTAAAACTTTTGGGTACCCCCTCATATATATGTCCCAAACTCAGATCTAAAAGTTAAGGTAAAGGTTTTCCCTTTGACAAGATTGTCTAGTCATATCTGACTGCAGTGGGCGGTGTTCATCTCCATTGCTGAGCCAAAGAACCAGTGTTTTCAAAGATGACTCTGTGATCATAATAATAATAATAAAATTTATTTCTATACCGCCCTTCCAAGGTTCAGGGCGGTGTACAACAAATATAAACATTAAAAACATCCAAGAACATATAAAATAAAATAAAGTAAAACAGGGCAAATACAATAAAAACTTTAAAAACATTATCCCCAATACAAAGTGCAATAGCAATACAATAGGCGGCTAACTGACAAGGCAGATTTCAAGAAAGCCCATTCAAAAGTATGCCTGCTTGAATAGGTAGGTCTTCAAATCCTTTTTAAATTGGATGAGGGTGGGAGACAAGCGGAGCTCTGTAGGCAGTGAGTTCCAGAGGCGAGGGGCAGAGATGGAAAACACCCTCTTCTGGCTGCACAGAATGCTGTTCCCTTCCCACCAAAGTGGTACCTATTTATTTACTTGCACTTTTACATACTTTCGAACTGTTAGGTTGGCAGAAGCTGGGATTAGTGACAGTAGCTCACTTCATCACGAGGCACTTGGGTCTCAAACTGCTGGCTTGTTAACCTTGCAATTGTCAGAGTCAGCTAATTGCTAAGCTACCACATCCTTTCCGTCAGAGCTACCCTAGTAATAACTCTTAATATTAACAAATGAGAGAAAGGCCCAAAACAGATGAGCCAAATTACGTGGTTTCCTACTGCAGTTGTGGTATAGCATTTAGATGATACACTCTCCGAATGCAGCCGGTAATCGCACTGACACTGCTCCATCACTGAAGAACCAGGCCAAAAAGGAGCAGGAAGAATCTGATCCTTCCTGCTGCCTGGTTCAGGACTGCAGTGCCAGCCCGAATTGGGGCCTGGAGTGCATGATTGCTCCAGTGCAGATGGCACTGGCACGGTAATGCAGCAGTCCTTTTGGCCCATCTGTTTCAGGCCAAAGCTAACAAAACTTCACCCTGACATCAGATTCAGGCTTGATAGCGCAATCCTCTCTTCATTTCTCTTCTTTGTAGCTAAATATCTAGTAACATACAAGAGTCAGGATTAAAACCGATCTAAACGTCTATAAATGGTCCTTTGAGAAAAGTGCCTTTTCATTTGAGCCATCTTCTGTGTAATACAGAGATAAAAAAGCCCAAAGCAAGAAACATGGAACAGGATTATGATGCTAAATGAATTTTTCATTCTGCCAACTTTTTTATATATTTTTTCCTGAAAAATTGGGGAAAATGGATTATGAAACATTTTATTTTAGAGTGATGACCAAAACATTTAATACACAGTGTAGATATCTCTGTGTCTGGCATTTACATTTCCAGAGTAATTTATAGGCACACTTTGGATACGAGTTTGGAAATGAACTTTAAAATATTTCAGAATACAGCATTTCTTCAGGTATTAAAACCGGGAATGCAGCCTGGGACCTTGCCAGGCATAGTCCTTTTCCAGCATGAAGGCAAAGTCTTTTGCATCACACCACCTCAGAGTGTTCTTGCTTTTTGCATGCTTCAAATTCCTCCATCTTCTGCAGTATATGAAAGAATCTGCTCTATGTTTGGAAGTACACCAAGTTATGACTGACATATATAGCAATGGAAAGCTTGTCAAACTGTCACTTCATATGTCCTGATAGTGTTACTTCATGAAATTGGACTGATTAAACAAAGCTTCATGAAGGAAAATTAGTCTTCAGTGAATCTTAGTTTCCTCCTTTCCCCTCATCTAAGGCTGCATGCACACTGCTGAAAAAAATCTGACTTGACACCACTATAACTGCTGTGGCTCCATGCTATGGAATTCTGGGAACTGCAGTTTGTTGTGGCACCAGAGCTCCATTTCCCAGAATTCCATTACACTGAGCTTTGGCAGTAAAAGTGGTGTCAAACTAGATTATTTAGCAGTATATATGCAGCCCGAGGCTAAGATGCAGAACTGGTAGGACACCATTATCCAGCATTTTTACACTTGGTTTACTTTTCATTCCATCTGCATGACATTTGATCTTAGCCTAAGTTCAGAGTACACCTTACTTTTCTTAGTTGCACTGTAATGCAGGTGGTTTCCTATTTTCAATTTTAACATTTCCCTACTTTTCAAAAAAAAAATTAAAAATAAGGGTAATTAGAGTTCAGCCAATTGTGAGCTCTTATTTCCAATAAAATTCACTATCAAAAGTACATTTGATTAGTAAATCTGTAGTTATAGCTTGTATAAACTATACTTTTATATTTAATATAGCCAAAATTGACACTGTTATAATAAACTAGGTAGTGATGTGACTTTAGATTTATAAAGAGTATATTTTTAAAAGTACTGCATATTTTCCAATTTCCTCCCTTTTAGAAAAAAAATTATTGCCCACTTTATATTAAAAAAATTATGTAGTGTACAATGAAATCATTTTAAACACTTAAATATGTACAACAGTAAAAATAGTTTGCAGTCTAAAAACACATTAAACCAACAATTTAAAACAAGTTAAAACAATGGATAGGTACAAATTGGATAAACTACCCTGAAAATGTCATGTCCACTACTTGAAAATATCCAGAATTTTTATTAAACATGATAACTCAAAGAGAAAAGGAATGCTTGAGATCAATTGAAATAGAAAGCGATTTATTGTTGTTGTGTGCTTTCAAGTCATTTTTGACTTAGATGATCATAGGCTTTTCTTGGCATGTTTCTTCAGAGGGGCTTTGCTAATGTCATCCTTTGAGGCTGAGAAAGTGTGACTTGGCCAAGGTCACCCATTTGGCTTTTATGCTTGAGCAGAGATTCAAATCCTGGTCTCCAGAGTCATAATCCAACACTCAAACCACTATGCCATGCTGACCCTTTAGTCACCACTAATTTCTGCTAATTGAAATGGAAATTTTGTGTGGTTATCTCTCTTTGGATATGACCAATTGTGTGCAGAGTAGGTCAAGTGGCAGAAAGTTTTTAAAAGCTATCTTTGCACTTCAAGATCTTGTCTAGTTCTTTCATAGCTGTCCTTCCCAGTCCTAATCTTCTTTTAATTACTTGGTTGCAGTCTTTGTTCTGATCAATGATTGATCCAAAGTATGGGGAATCTTTAACTTTAACTTCTTTAACTTCTTCAGTTTCATCACCATCTAGTATGAATTTTTAAAAACCCTCTGTGGTCATTATTCAGGATTCAGTAGTAACCCTTCGTTTGTACTTTCTTCTTTAATTTTCTTTATTAATTGTTCCATGTCTTTCATTTTCTGTTAGTATTATAGTGTTGTGCCTAATAAAATTCTTCCTTTGTGCTAATAACTGGAGCCATGGGGAAATCATGACATATGATAATAGGGGTCATGGTTGCTCTTCCAAATGCTGTTTGGAGTTATTAGTTACAATTAGTTACATGCTTGCTAATACCTAACTGAGTACTTTGTACTTCACATATGGAGAAGGATCACGGGTTTAAAAACATTATTATCACTTTACACAATACATTACTCTCATTCCTTAAGGTCATCTTTCTGGGAAACCAGAAAAAGTGGGCTTTTCAAGATACAGTAGATATCATTTTCCATTAAACTTACTATTGTGATTTCTTTGCAGGGGGAGGTGGGTCAATCCAAACTGCAGAGATTTGCCTAAAATTCTGGTTGTGCTGCAATTACAAAACACTTGATGCTTACATTAGTGGCATGTAATCATACATGCCTCTGAAATCTCAAAATATAGGCCGGATAGTTTTTCTTACTACCACATTTACAAGCTTCTTGATGAAGTACAACTAATAACTTTTGCACCAATGTGCTATAAATAAATAAATAAATAAATAAATAAATAATTTTTTTATTTGTATCCCCCTTTTTGTAAAAACAAAGCGGTGAACAACATTTAAAATCATACAATAATATACACAATATTCCCCCCTTAAAAAAGAATTAAACAAGTTAAGATTAAAATTACATAAATAATAAAATCTAATAATGGTGGCAGAATCATAACATAAACCAAGGTATCCCTGGTGTATGGGAGTGATCGTTGTGTGGCCGAGTACTATATTCTGGAAAGGCCTTCTGGAAGAGATCTGTTTTGACAGGTTTCTTAAAAAGCTGGTGATTTGATGGATCTTGACTGGCAGGCCATTCCAGAAGCTGGGAGTGGTTGCAGAAAAAGTCCTCTGGGAGGTTGCAAACTAACTTATGTATACCATGGTCACTCCCATGTACTTGTATACTGTTAGAATTACATCCCTTGGTTAAAAGATTAGATGGGATTTATTTTTCCAGAAGGCATGCTGATTGTTTTTCAGCCAAGTTTGGCTTTTATATGGTTGACACTTTTATTTCTAATAATGCTTCCAACCAGTTTCCTTCTACCTTCCCAAAATTATGCAGATGGAGGGTGTTGTTGTTGTTGTTGTTATGTGCTTTCAAGTCGACCCTAAGGCAAACCTACCATGAGTTTGTGCTACTAGCCAGTGGTGTCCCTAGGGTTGGTGTTACCCTGTGCAGTCATTCACGGTGTCACCCCCTCATTGACCTGCTACTCCCATTTCACAACATACAGAATCCTTAGTAAAAAAAAGTTTTGCATAAATCATAATTCCCATATACCACTTAATGTAATGCTAATAGTTGTGACATAAACAACTAGCAAAATTAAAATTATACCTTCAAATTACAATATCATATGCATAATCTAAATATATATATATATATATAGTGAAGATTTGGTTTAAATGTAATGTTTTTAAAGAAAAAATTAAATATTTTTTAAAAATTCAAAATTTATTTTTATAAAAAAATTAAAAATTTTGAAATTTTAATTTTAATTTTTAAAAATTCTGGGGACCCTCCTTTCTTCATCAATTTAATGTTCTTAAATTCTAACAGATTCTTCCCTGACGTTCTGAGAGTGCAGGGCGGATTGTGTAGGGAGAAGCATTCCTTCAAGTAACTCAGGCCCAAGCCATATAGGGCTTTAAAGGTAACAACCAACACTTTGTATTGCGCCCAGAAGCTAATCGGTAGCCAGTGTAATGATTTTAATACAGGGGTGATATGTTCCATCCTGGATACCCCTGTAAGTAACCTGGCTGCCGCATTCTTGATCAACTGAAGCTTCTGGACTTGGTACAAAGGTAGCCCCATGTAGAGCACATTACAGAAATCCAAACGAGAGGTTACCAGAGCATGTATCAATGTTTCAAGGTCCTCTTTCCCAGGTAGGGATACAGCTGGCGTATCAACCATAGTTGGTACCACACACTCCTGGCTGTTGCCTCCACCTGAGAAGTCAGCTGGAGGGGCAAATCCAGGAGTACGCCCAGACTGCGAACTTTGTCCTTTAGGGGAAGTGTGGCCCTGTCCAGGACAGGTTGACAAATCTCCGTGCCTGGACTAGGAGAACCTATCACAAGTATTATGTATGTTTCATTATATTGGATTCTTAACAGGAGAAATTTGGTGAGGAATCTTGAAATATTCTATCCTTTTTTTTATCAGTGAGTGAGCAAGCAAGAAAACCAGCCTATTTATAGCATAGTACATATTGTAAATCAGTTCAGGCTTTGTAGATGACAGGAACACTATAAAATGTCAATCTTTTTATTTACTATCTGCCACTGCCAGCTGGGCACAGAAATCTATGTCAAGGGAAGAATCCTCCTCCCGTGGTGGGATCAAAGAGAGATGCTCTGCTATAAATATGATGGCACATTTTCACATTTGTCATGACAAATACAGAATGGTTGTCAAGATGTTGGAATGTTTGCTTGGGTTCCTTCCCAATGACATAACCAGGACATGTTACTGTTTTACTGTAAGAGTTGCTAATTTGATTCTTTTGCATGGATGTGCATGTATGTATGCGTTATTTTACTGGACTTTAGTGGATTTTATTGGGGGGCTTTTGGATTTGTAATAGCCTTTAGTTAAATATAATAAACAATTGACTGACTGAAGAGGGATGATGAGTCATAATGGGCAAGAGTTGTTAACACAGTCAGTCTATATGGGTGAGATTTTGGAGGAGCTGTACTGAAATGGGATGGGTGTCAACAGCTTGGGTTGCCACTGCACCCCCCCCCCACATCATCTCTAGAGCCAGCAATCCATACTTTGTTCATTATGTTTATATCTCATTTTTGTTCATCCAGTGAGCTGAATTGGGTGGGCATGGCATTCTTCCTCCTCACAAAAGTAATAGTGATGTCATTGCAGCATTTTTGATCAGTTTTTAAAATATTAATGAAGAGCAACCTGTCCTAAAGGTATTACTGAAAATGACCTGAAACAACTTCCTTGGATTATAAGAACTTTTTAAATGATGATGATGATGATGATGTTAGTTTGGCATGATTTGCTTTTGTTGAAACTCATGCTGTAATCACATCATTCCTTTTAAAGTGTGCACAGACTGACTGTTTAATTATCTGTTCTTTCCTGATATCAATGCCAAGCTGACTGGTAGGTCTTTGGCTGGGTCTTCTTTCCCACTCCTATATAGAGCTAGGATGTCATGCGGATGAAGTGAACTTTTTTTTTCTGCTGCTCCATAGACCAGAATGAGAATAAATACAGTATATTCAAATTACAAGGAAAAAGATTCTACCTACACATTGAGAAGAATGTCTTTATTGTAAGAACTGTGCAATAGTGGAATGGACTGCCTTGGTAGGTGGAGGACTCTCCTTTGGAGCTCTTTAAAAAGAGGTTGGATGGGCATATCTCAGGAGTGCTTTAGTTGTGTATTCCCACATAGTAGGTCATGCTCTTATTTGCTGGTGAACTCTGTACATGAAAGAAACCCATTCCCTTGAACACAACACAAACTGGTCTGAATTCATCCTCAGAAGCAGCCCATTAATCTTGATGGGAAACAGGCCACACCTTGGTGTAGAATTTAGATGCTGAGAGGATGTATGGCATCTAAAGTGAAGAGAACTGTTCTGTCCCTGTTGCCCAGAGGCGGAAAACAAATTGTCCGGTCATGGCCTGGAGACGGTTCCAGTGTCTTCAGCCTTCTGTTCCCGAGGAGACAGAAATGGGATTTGTCCGTCAGTTGCAATCTGATTGGAGCACTTTAGAAAGCTAAAAATAAATTGCACCTGTCAAAGTCATTGGCAGATATTGCTGTTTCACTTGAATGCCTTCTTTGATCGCCTTATTTTGCAAAGAGTCCCCACCCCACCTCCGGCTGCCCATAGCCTCACTGTGTGCGTGCTAAGATGCTAAAAGTTTAACCCTCAGACCTACTGGGGTGTGTGAAGTTGACGAGTACACAGAGGCCAATGAAAAGTACAAGGGGGCTTAGTGGAGTTTATAGATCCACAAGAAAGTGGGATTAAATTATTAGGAGTGACAGCTAGGGAGAATCGTGCCTGTCTGTTTAATCTTCCATGTAGGATAATGTAACTAAGATAAGGGCACAGAATAGTTGGGGAGTGCAGGTCGAAGACACAAGGCAGAAGCAGACTGTTCTCATTTTACTTTGGACAATGTGTAAACAACAACCTGGACACTAAAAAAAAAAGTGTGAACTCTGATCTTGGAGATAAACTCATTTTCAGCTTCAGCATTACTCATTCAATATTGAACATCCCCATATCTTGCAAATATATGATTTTATATACCGGTAGCTGCTGTTTATACCTGGGGTCTCTTTTACAAGGATTTTATTTAATGACCTCTCTGACTTAATGGAACATTTCTCACTTTCAGCTTTTTCCCAAAACTGTAAGATCCATCTTTTCCTATTCCTTTACTAGAAGATGATTGCTTTTTACATTACTCCCCCCCCCCCCATATTGTTTCTTCTGCTCTTGTTTTTCTCTTGATTTTGCTGCATTTTACAAAGTAATTGTTATTGTGATAGTATACAGGATTCTAGATGTCATAGACTATAATCCCTTTTCATTGGTTATAAGCTGTGACTTACATAATTAGGATTTCACTTTAACTCGCATGGCTTGTAGGAATTCTGGGACTTGTAGTTTGGGGAACTCTCTGGCTGAGAATTCTAAATTCCCCTCCCTAAACTGCAAATCCTAGGATTCTATGGGATGGAGCCATATGACAGTTAAAGTGAAATCATAGTGCTATAATTGTGTGGTGTGAATGGTTCTCTAGAGAACCTAACATCCTGCTGCTTGTTACTATATTGTATTCCAAGCCACCTGAAATTGTGAGAGAATGATCTCACATTATGTTATAAACAATATAGTAAAGCATGTCTAAACTAGGAAGAATTTGGCTTTTTTTTTTTAAAAAAAAAACCCTACTTGTAAATGTTGTGACTATGAGAGTTGTCTTTGCCATTGATAAGTGATATGTTACCTTTGTCTTTGCCATTGGTAAGTGATATACATGATCTGGCTGGTTCTCATATCATTTGTATAACTACGTTCTAGAGAGAGTTCAAGTGAATTGCAAAGACCACAGAAGAAAAACCACATTTTCCCGGTACTAGAATACTAAAATACTGCTGCTTGAGTGATTAGATGATGTGATGTGGTGGAAGAAGGTTGTTCTCCTACCTTGCTCACTAAATGAAAAATAAGTGCTAAATGCCAATGGCGGAACCTAAAGACCTACTGTATGTTATTTACATCTCCCCTGTCATGCCTGCACTGTGAAGGCTTGAGAAGTGTAGTTGCTGAAATCAACAAGGGAGACTTTTATATTCTAGTTTTTGGGTTACAACCCAGCAAAAAGGAAAGAAAAAGGAAAGAAAAAGAAAAGAAAAGAAAAGAAAAGAGAAAGAAAGAAAGAAAGAAAAGAAAAGAAAAGAAAAGAAAAGAAAAGACTCACTGAAAGGAATGGATTGTGTTGGTGTGTATGTACTAATTGCTGCAAATCACACACATGTAAAATATACAAACCATGATTTTTCCCCTCCGGTGGTTGCATTCTGTAAGGTGAATGATGCCTCTACATTGGAAATACACCGTAAGTTGCCTTTAGTGCAATATGAGTAGGCATACAGGGATTGTGTCTCCTGAATGAATAAAAATGTCATTTCTTCAGATGGTTTGAGCGTAAACCTTGTCTACCATTCTTAGATCATCATAGTCTGTGGTTAGAGCTAGTCACCTTTTGTGGTCTCCCTTGAAGTCTTTCATGCCAGGGTGGGCCAAAAGTGGCTCTATTAAATTAGGGTGCTAAAATGGTAGATAAGAAGTAGATTTTCTAATGGAAGGACATAATGAACTCCTTTCTAGTATTGATCACAAATTTCTGCATTGAGAATATGCTCAGATACAACCTGTTTTTAAATTTTTAATGAATGTTTTCTTATTAGTAACTATTATCCACATGGTTCCTGTTGGTAGAGCTCAGATTTCTCCTTCTTTGTGTGTATTTTTTTAATGATCCTACAAACCTGACGTTTCCACACCCATCCCTTAAAGAGGCCAGAAAGGTTATTTAGAGGCAAAGTAGATCCCTATGTAGAGAGGTCCCTAGTTAAATGAGATATGTCTGTATAGGCATACAAGATGAATCAACATCTCCTTTGAGAGAAACTGATTTTATCGTCCTAATTCCCATCATAAATCATTTCATTATCTCACAAGTTATTTCACTTCCTTAATGTTCACATCCTTCAAATGCTTAAGGATGGTTTTCAAATCACTTCATAATCCCCATTATGGGTTCAGCAACATACCCTGGATTCAACACTCTTCAGAGATTATAATATTTACCCCACATACGTTTTCTGTTTATAGTTTTTTGTGGGTTTACCAGGCTATGTGGCCATGTTTTGGAAGATTTTATTCCTGACGTTTCATCAGCATCTGTGGCTGGCATCTGACCAGTGCCACCAACCCACCCTGCATATTCATTTGGACAAATGATAGCAAGCTAATTGTTTCTGTGAACAAATGTCATGTGTTATTTGTTTGATTAACTTCATTTGATTAATTAGAGGTCAGTTCTGCAATCTTGGAAGTTCTCATTTGTTAAAAACCATGTACAGGGGATTCCTGTTAGCACTTCAAGTTAATATAGAAATATATGGCGTAAGAAATAAGCAAATAATAAAAACCAGTGTGGTTCTGAGCATATACAGAAAGCATTTCTGTGCAACATTGGCCAGTTGCATGCAACTGCCACTCATGCTAACAATAATGGTGCCATGTCCAGCTTAAGTTTGACCAGTAGCATTTCTTTAAAAAAATTGTTTAATTAATTAATCATTGCCAGTAGATGGCACTTGTCTCTTAACAGAAGCAGGGAACAGAGCTAGTTTTGCATATATGGGACACAGACCAATGAGCTTTCCATTCAAATTCTTATACGCTTCCCTTCGCACTAGTCCAAATGGGTTCACCACCTCTCGCATTTTCTATTTTTATTGTGACCTGTCCATAACATACCCTCTGAATCCAACTAGCCTCCCCAAGTGAGCTGCCTTCTTCTACTGTAAGACAGATATCAGCTCTTAATACTTCTGTGACTGGCCTGCTTCCTTCTTGATGTTAAAAAAAGGATTCTGAGAGATCAGCTAATACTCTATCCAATTTAAGAAGAGGATTTAATGACCCAGTTTTATTATTTACCGGCTGCCCTGACTCCTGGATCTGAAAACTGTGTCAAAACCCATGACTAACTCAGATGAAAATAGATTGAAACAAAATACACATGCTTTTAAAGCACTTCTGTCTGTGTATGTAAATCCCTTGTCCCACTTCATAGTCTTGCCTTCGTTATATTCATATGTGGCACCTTCCTTCCTTCCTTCCTTCCTTCCTTCCTGTTATTCATTATGCTCAGTTCTTAGCATTGTTGTTGTTATGTTCCTTCAAATAATTTCTGACCTATGGTGACCCTAAGGTGAACCTATCATAGGGTTTTCTTGTCAAGTTTCTTCAGAGGAGGTTTGCCACTGCCTCCCTCTGAGGCTGAGAGAGTGTGACTTGTCCAAGGTCACCCAGTGGGTTTACATGGCCAAGTCGGGATTCAAAACTTGATCGCCAGAGTTATAGTCCAATGTCAAACTGCTACACCATGCTGGCCATCTTAGGACAGCACCATTCATTTAAAAGACCTAGTATCCACATATTAATTCAAATCATGTCTACTCTAATGGTTTGATTATTTCTATCCTCTACTTTCAAAATTTTAAAACTCTGAAATTTTAACAGTCTATGACCAGTTTTTGAACTGCTGTGGCATAGGACTAATTGACTTTAGCAGTGCATTGCAATCTTTCTCAGCCTGGCATCATCTACAGATGCTGGACTATAAATTTCATCATCCCAAGGCTTTGTGCTTATCCTTTCTGGAGATGATGGTAGTTGTAAACCAACACACCTGAAAGCCATTGGGAGACACCACCCTGTGATTAGCTTTTACATACCACTTTTCTGCATGCAGGAAGTTGTTTTATGTAGGAGAATGTTAAGTAATTCAATCTAGAGATGAAAAGACTATTAGGAAATATTGAAAAAAAGGTTGAAAAATGAGTGTCAGGAAACTGTCATGAATCAGAAATGCTGCAATAGTGTCATCATGAATTCTAATTGGTGGGAATTGTGTAGAACTGTGGAGAAACCAATTTTTCAACCTAAACAAAAATTGCAGGTAGTTTTCTATAGAAATTTTGTGTTATGTAGAGAAAATTATGGTTTCTGAGCAGGGAGTTTATCCTCTGGGCAAAACGTGCATTTTTGTGCACAAAATAAGTCCTGAACTGTGAATAGTATTAGATGACTTTCTCATAGCAAGGAGAAAAAAAAATGTAAAGTTGTTCATTCCTGCCTACAACTACAAAATTTATGAAGATTTACATTCCTAATAAAATCCTTTTCCTGTACAGTACTCTGGCATGGCTGCATTGGGTTCTGTACCCAAGCATAGATGATTGACAGACAGATAGAATGGCTGCATGCACAAAATTACTTTTCTGAACATGGCAATTGTGTCAGTTGTGGCAGACATTACACTTTGCATGATCAAGTCTGCAGAATCTCTCTTGAGAATGCTTGTCTAGTCATTCTCTAGAACTGTCATCTTATTTTTATTAGACAATGTTGTAAACATGACTTACAGAATCTGAAAGATTTTTCACAGAATTCTAATTTCTGAATTCGTGACCCTACCACAAAAATGCAGTAAACCAATTACAAGTGAGACTTCATTAATTTCCCTCTTTCCAATTTCACGCAGCAAGTTTTACATCATTTGCTATTATTTTAGAAGAGAGACACATCTGCAAATCTGTAAGTGAAACCATAAAACATTAATTAATTTGGCAGTTTTACTGATTCATCTAGCAACTTAAATAAAAATAGATAATTGCTAGAATTTTCCCCTAGAACGAAACATTAATAGACGTTGACATCATATATCTATCAAAGTTATATTTTTCTTATTCCAAAGAGCTCCAAAGAATTTACGTCCATGTGGTGGTATCATTGTCACATTTCAACCATTTTGAGTAATTTGTCCAAGGCTACCCCAGTGAGTTTCATAGCTAAGCATGGATTTCAAATCAGATATGAGAGCCAGTATGGCATAGTGTTGGACTACAACTCTGATGACCAGGGTTCAAATCCATGCTGAGCCATGAAAAGCCATTGGGTGACCTTGAGGAAGTCACACTCTCTTGGCCTCAGAGGACTACCTCTCACTTCCAATTGCTCTACCATCTGGCCAGGCAGGAGAGCAAGGCAGCAGAAGGGAAGGGAGTGGAGAAGGGTAGTTCAGCTATTGCTGCCACTGCTCAATAGCCTTTTCCAGGTCTAGCTAAGTGGGCTGCTGGTGGGTAGGAGGACAAGGCAGTGGCAGGGACATGAGAATGGGGCAGTCCACTGTTACTTTTGTCTGACAGACTTTTCTAGGTCTAGTCGGGCAGGTGGCTGGCTGGGTGGGAGGGTGAGGCATGGTGAGGGCAGAGCAGTTTGTTGCCAGTACCACCCAGCACCCCTTTCCATTAATTATCACACTGGTTGATACCAACCCTAGTGATGCCATTGACATTACATTACAGTGGACTATTTCATTCCAGTTTAACTTTCAGACTAGGGACAATACCATGCTACGCTGTTCACAGAATCACAGAATCATAGAGGTGGAAGAGACCACAAGGGCCATGCAGTCCAACCCCCTGCCATGCAGGAACTCACAATCAAAGCATCCCTGAAAGATGCCCATCCAGTCTCTGTTTAAAACCCTCCAAAGAAGAAGTCTCCCATGTCTTTAAAGGTGTTCCTTATCCTTTCATGATCTATGCATTCAAAGGCTTTGCTATAGTCTATAAAGCAAATGCTGCTTTTCTTTTGAAATTCCCTGGTGCGCTCCATTAACCATTGTATTTTTGCAATGTGGTCTCTAGTGCCTCTTCCTTTCCTGAACCCTGCTTGGACCCCTAGGAATTTTCTCTGCATGTACGGTTGGAGCCTATATTGTAGAATTTTGAGCATACTTTTATTTGCATAGGAGAATAGTACTATGGTCCTATAGTTGCTGTAGTCTCTTGTCTTTCTCTTTTCCATCTCACTTCTATCTCACTTTTTAGAATTTGGGGTTCATCTTCATATGACTCTTCATCCCATGTGTCCTTTATTTTGCCATCCTTTATAAAGCTCTTTTGTGTATTGCATCCAATGTCTTTTTATTCCTTCCTGATCTTGAACTATTTTATTTTTATTGTCATTGAGTGTCCCAGTCCTTGGTTTGAATTTTCCTTTGATTTACCGGATCTTGTGGAATAGATTTCTTGTTTTTCCTCTTTTGTTTTTGTCTTCTGTTTCTCTGCACTGGTTGTTGTAGTAGTTTTCCTTATCTTTTTTGCACTAGCCGTTGTTCTGTTGCATTCATGGTTCTTAGTTTGTTCCTATTCACTTTTTGTCTTTCTTCCCTTCTTCCCTTTATTGCTTGTAGAGTTTTATCTGTCATCCATAGTTTCTTCTTCAAAAGTGTATAGTTACCTTATGTATAATTAATATTCTGGTATACCTCAGTTAAAGAAGTTATGTTAAAGTTAAAGATGTTAAGTTCAAGTTATGTTAATGTTAAACAGTTAAAGAAGTTCAAGTTAAAAAGTAATGTTCCTGGTTAGCAGAAATTTTGTTTAGCAGAAATTTTGGTAACGGAGACAGTAATAACATGGGAAGTATAGGGAGAGGTTTCTACACACACACACACACACACACTCCTGTAAAGTTCAATATATTTAATCAAAGTTTTAATTCAAAACTAACAATATGCATGTGTGAAGTGAAACAACCAGGCCAGGTAAACCTTGCATAAGTAAATCAAAATATTTTGAATCTCTTAGGGAACCACTTCTACCAAAATGTGTTGTTGTGTGCCCTTAAGTCATTTACAATTTATGGTGATCCTAGGTGAAGACCCTATCATGGGGTTTTCCATGACAGAGGAAGCCAAAGGCAAACTCCCTCTGAACAAATCTTGCCAAGAAAACCTCCATGATAGGTCTGCCTTAGGGTCACCCTTAATTCAGAAATGACTTGAAGGCACAGAACAAAACAAACACACACAATTATCATCCGCCCCATATGTTCTGTTGTTCACAACCTGGAGGCTCAGCAACAACTTTCCCACAACCTACGAGTGAGCCTTGATGGGCCATTTGGGAATATATCTCCTTTGCATTAGTCTTTGCAGCTTCTGTAAATTAACCTTGTGAAATTATGACCATAATATTATGAACAAACAGATGACCAGTTCTTGGAAAGAGCTATTCCAGAATACTATATTTAAACTCCTCTCTGGGTTATTTTTGACACACCAGGAGGAAAAAAAAAATCCAGGCCCACTTCCAAGGTACTTTCTTTTCTCAACAAGATGTTTCCTAACTCCATATTTTCATTATGTATTTGGAGAGCAGAATATGGAAAGTTACTTCTAAAAAGTAATTCATTAACAGCTATACTTCCAGGTCCCGGTACTAATTAGTTGACAATATAAAAAGAAATCCAGATGGGGCTGTAGGTTGATCAATGGACTATAGCTTTCAGGAGAGTGTGGTGCAAGGCTATGTTCTCCTGTGATGTCTTAGAGTGTTTTCAGCTCTCACTTGGATTTTTCTACAACAGAAATAAACAGGCAAACAGTTAATTGAGGAATAGTCCAATCCACCTGGAGTATAGATCTCCCACCTGTACTTACCCATCAACATTTCACAGATAAAAACTAGGACATCTGGCCAAGCAACTTGAGAGTGTGGTCAAGATGGCAAAAGTTATTAATAAGGAAAAACACAAAAGCTAGGAAAGGCTACAGCAGTTTGGTTTTGCTTGAGTCTAAAGGGAAGGACAAGATTCTGTACCTTTCTCTCCTCTCCCCCCTTAAGTGCTCCTCTCCCCACCAAAGAGCTTTTGCACTTTGAACTCAGTCTGCAGCAACTAAAGTAAATTGAGGAGAAAGGGGGAAAGGAGGAAGAGAAGGAGGAGAGGGAAACTGGAACATGGCATGACGGAGGCTCAATTGGGACTGTCTCTGCCAGATGGAGGGCTTGCTTGCTGCTATCTTCTGTTGCAGTATACTTACACCTTCCTGGGTGTTCTCTCTCTGACCTCAGCACCAGTAATGTCACTTGGGGAGTGCAGGGTGTGTGCAGGGTGTGTGGATCGCACCGAGTGAAACCACAGAATGGGGGGGGGGGGGAACACCCTGTGAGCATTCCCCGCCTCACTGCTGCATGCCATGGTGTACGGCAGGGGGAACAGGGCCTGCCACCCTATCCCTGCCCTGCGCAGCTTTACTTTAGAGTAAACTGTGGGGGACAGAGAAAGAGAGGGCCCAGCAACTCCTGTCCCTGCCCTGCGTAGCTTTATTTTAGAGTAAAGCCATGCGGGACAGGAAGGAGAGGGCTCTGTGCACCCTGTCCCTGCCCTGCACAGCTTTGCTCTGAGGTATAGCCATGTGGGGCAGGGAGTTGGGAGTGAGCCCTTTTCGGTCTGCCCCAAAGCCCTGCCTCCCACATTGGGTGACACCCTGGTGTGCGACACTGCTACTCAGCACAGCAGTCCTTGAACAAAAAATCTACAAAGGAAGATTGGAAAGAGAAATTGCTGAATTAGGATATATTCATAAACATCAATCCATCAGCCATGGATTGGACAAGACAATGGTCCTTCATGGGCATATTTTCACTACATGCATCTGAGAAAAAAGACTAAGGGGCCCTGGTTGGTGCCACGGCAACCACATGCTGCAGCACTGACCCGCTCCCTAAAAAGAAGCTGCCTTATGCAGCTTCTGTAAAGGGACGTCACAGGCGTGCTCGCACATCATGATGTTGCCCATTCCGTGGAGTGTCGTTTGTGCACTGTGACACCCATGCGTCATCATGGTGATGACAAAGCTGTGCAGGGCAGAGATGGGTCCCAAGCCCTCTCCTTCCTGTCCCACTTGGCTTTACTTAAAGTAAAGACCCACAGAGCAAGGACGGGGGTTGCTGGGCCCTCTCCTTCTCTCCTTCTCAGGCCCAAGATACATTTCTGCTTGAAGGAAAGCGCCTCCTTTCCCCCAAATCCAGGGGTTCAGTACTCCATGGCCAGGCAAGCAATTTGAGCATCTGAAGCAGAAAATCGCACCAGTGCATCCCTCCCCTTCCTGGGCAGTAAAAAGGAAATCATCATAAATTAAATGTCTTCATAATTTGTTGCTTTTTCATGACATCTGTTGCCTGAGGTAGAGTTGTCATTCTGCCTAATTATAAGATTGTCCCTGCTAATGAAAAACAAACAAACACCCAAACCCAAACCCAAACCCAAGGCAACCATGCTGTTTCCTTGTCAGGCTGAGCTGGTATGGGAAAAAAGACTGAGATCATTCCAGGCCCCTGGGATTTCTTCTAGTGGTGCTGGTCTGCTAGAGGGGGAAGAGTCAGTTATTAATAGGTCAAATAGGTCAGTACCAGATCCTGTCTGATCCTGGAAGCTAAGCAGGGTCAGTCCTGGTTGGCACTTGGATGGATGCCACCAACAAATACCAGGTGCTATAGGCTATGGAGTTTATTGCACTGCCCATTCCCATCCTTCCATCCTGACGGAGGTGTGGGATGAAAACATTTAAGCACGGATTTTATTGCATGCCTTTGTACCCAGGCCAGAGGCATCCCGTACCCAATCATAGCATACTATGCCTGATCCAAACTTCTCCTGCATTTTTTGAAAGAATGGGATTTTCCTGTTCTTTGAAAAGTATGGGGGAAAGTCTGGATTGGGTACTGGATGCCATAGAATCATAGAATAGAATCATAGAATCATAGAGTTGGAAGAGACCACAAGGGCCATCCAGTCCAACCCCCCTGCCATGCAGCAACTCCCAATCAAAGCATCCCCGACAGATGGCCATCCAGCCTCTGCTTAAAGACCTCCAAGGAAGGAGACTCCACTACACTCCGAGGTACGGGATGCCTCTGGCCTGGGTATGGAGGCATGCAATAAAATCTGTGATTAAAAGTTTTCATCCCGTGCCTAGGTCAGAAGGGAAGGACGGAAAAGGGCAGTGTGATAATCTCCTAAATTTCAGAGTAAGGAATGGGCAAAACCAGCTCTGAGTATTGCTTGCCTAAGAAAGCCCTATGAAATCTATGGAGATGCCATATGTTGACAGGTGACTTGAAGGCACATAGAAAAACATGCATTCTTTTTTAGAGACATCAGAAGGCCTCTCACAAACTAGCTGTTTGTTGTTGCAGACTCCTCAGGTTTGGAAACAACTGTGACTAGAAACATAGTTACTTTTTAAAAAACCCAAAGTACCCATGCTGTTTCTCTTGTCATGCTGAACTGATATGGCAAAGAACATTGGAATCATGGCAATCATATGTGATTTAGAATATGTAAAGTTATGAGGAGAGGGTTTTAATAGCTATTATTCCTAATATACAGCACTGCTTTTTAATGTTCATGGCTTCTGTTTGGTCTTCCCCACCATTATTTCCTAAGCAGTTGTCATTTTATTTAGCTCCCATATTTATATAGTATTAGCTGTATAAATATGTTAGCCAGATGTTTTGGGTCCAGGAACCAATAATGGCAGCACACTCACACCAGCCCCTGTTGGATATGTGGTTCTCCATCCTCACTGGTCAGGTTCCAGACTCTGGAACAAGATGACCACTGAGTGGGACAGAGGAGAAAACAAGAAACTCCTAGCTGGCTCTGCAAAAATTCTCAGCAGTCTAGTGCTGTTCTAGAATGGATGCCTCCATTCTCCTCCCTGAGCTTCAGGTTGGGAATACCTTTGTGCTCCACCATCATTATGTTAGATCTTGGCTTGGATAGCAATAGCAATAGCAAATACATTTCTGTACTGCTTACCAATGTACTAGAAGGTGATCTCCAACCTGGACTAAGATGCTCCATATGGAGCTCCCATTAAAGATGGTTCAGAAACATGAATTGGTACAGAACGCAAATTCCAAATACTGGAGTATGGCAGTGAGGCTATCTGCATTGCACCACTGTTTATATACCGCATTTCTTATATTTCTTAATTAATTTTTCCTCCCAAAGATGCTCTAGGTCTTAATTTCAGGGGATGTCTTATTTTTCCAAGAAGAAAAATTCACATTTATTGTTGAACAACAATAACAACAACAGAAAAGAAAAAGGGGAAAAAAACAAAAAAAAAAACATTTATTATGTACTGTATATATGTTTATATACAAAAACTTTGCCAGGTCTTACTTTCGGGGGAGGCCTTATATTTAGCAATTCAGCAAAACCTCTACTAGGTCTTATTTTCAGGGAAATGGTATACCCTCCAACATTTCATAGGTGAAAACCAGATCATATAAGCCCAAGCAACATGATGGCAAAAGTTAGTAATGAGGACAAACACACAATTCAGGAGAGGCTGCTGCAGTTTGCATTTGCCTGAGCTTGCAGGAAAGGGCAATATTCCATCCCTTCCTTTCCTTTTCTTCTGCTGAGTTAATTGAGTGAAGACTTTTAACTCAGTTTGCAGCAATTCAAGTAAGATGAGGACAAAGGAGAAAAGTAGGAGGAAAAGAAAGAAAACAGGACAATTTAGAAAGTGGAATGAAAAAAATGAATCAGGACTGCCCCTGACAGGTAAAGACAGTTAAGAGTTTATCACACCAGGAACAATTGCAAGTATAAATGGCGATTAACCCATGATAATCCTGCAATTGCACTAATGGTTTTCACACGACATCGTGTTCGAAGTGCTATTATCCCGTGAATAACCTGTGATAATCCCTACAATTGTGCTAATGGTTTTCACATGACATCAAGATGAAACATGATTAAAGTGCCATTATCCCATGAATAACCAGGCAAGAAATGGCAGCAAATCATTCACAGGATTTTCCTGTGAATGACTTTTTGCTGTTTGTTGCCTTGTTATTCCCTGGTTATTCACAGGATAATGACTCTTTTGTTAATCTCAGTTTAATTCACTTTTAATGTCAGTTGCGGGTTAATTACTGTTTAAACTCGACATTTCCCCCTTTATGATAAACCCCTAAGAAGTGTATTTGTATATCTGATTCAACAATCAAAGCATTTATTGTTAGGCTAAGTTACATCACTCATACCAGCCTCCCCATCCTCTGAGAATAGCTTCTCAAGCCTTGTTCACATGTCTGCCAGTAAGGATAACGCATGAACTCTCTCTGGAAGCCAAGATGATCAAACTGAGGCTCTTGTACATTGGCCACATTGTGAGAAGGCATAACTTGCTAGAGAATACTATAATGCTAAGAAAGGTAGAAGATAGTAGAAAGAGAGGAAGACCACATGCCAGATGGATAGATTCAATCAGGGAGGTCACAGGTACGAAATTATAGGAACCAAGTAGAGCAGCAGAGAACAGGGAGTCTTGGAGATGTCTCATACAGGGTTGCCATAAGTCAGGGATGACTCAAGGGCAGTTAACAACAACAACAACATCAACAAGGACAATCAGGCTGGTGTGCAGGGTTTTCTTCACTCTGAGTGCCTATTGGAATGCATTCCCCATTAAAGTGCACTTACAGGTCTTTAAGACAGCTCTTGAGATGCTCTCACTTTCTCTGGTTTTTCTTATATCAGCCTTTATGACATGTTGAATGTTTCAGCCACTGTCAATGAATCAGTACATACAGAGATCTTGTAGCACCTATGAATCTAACTGAAAGAAAGAAGTTGGCAGCATGAGCTCTTGTAGACTAGAGTCTACTTCTTCACATTCATTTGGTTTGAATGCATTCCTCCAAATGCATCTGAGGAAGAAGACTTAAGTTTACAAAAGCTCATGCTTCCAACTTCTTTCTTTCAGTTAGTCTCAAAGGTGCTACAAGAGGTGCTCTACGTACTGGTTCTACAGACTAACATGCCTATATCTTTGAATTCTACCACTGTTGATGAAATACTGTTGAAATACATTTGAAGAAATGTTTTGTACTGAGATGGCCAGAGGCACGACTGGAGGTGGGTCAGGTGGCTGAAGGAAGCCCCATATGTTGGAGGCCTAGGGTAATCCCAACATCCAGTCCAAGGGTCACTATGCCCTGGTTTATTGGAGCTTTGCACTTTATTGGATAATAATTTTGTATCAGTTAGTTTTAATGGTTAATTTTGAATGGAAAATTATTTTAAATTATTTTAAAAGTATATTTATATGAAGTTTCAGAAGTCATTATTGGAAAGCCTTCGACTTCTCATCACTGGAGTGTTTTACCCCTTTAAAAGTAAGCATGAAAATAAACAGTTCTGACTGTGCCTAACATGCTCTTCTAACTAGGGTTACCAGATTTCAGCGTTCTCAGTTTGTGTGGATCATTTCCAGGCAGGAGATCACGGTCTCATGTGCACTGCAGAAATAAAACAGCTTGACACCACTTTAACTGCCATGACTTGATACTATGGAATTCTGAAACTTGTACTTTTGTGCGTCATTTAGCCTTCCCTGTCAGAGAGGTCTGGTGCCACAACAAATTACAAATCCCAGAATTGCATAGCATTGATCCATGGAAATTAAAGTGGTGTCAAACTGCAGTGTGGCAGCAGCTGAAGATGTAAATTCTCCAGTTTTGGTGGATTCATATCTAACACTGTGTGCAAATCTCCACTTCAGCTAGCAAAGCTGGACCTACAGTTTGCAAAGCTGAGTTGATCTGTTGCTGCAACTTACAAAGATTCTACAGGGGCTATGCATACTTAGTTAGCTTCTTCCTAACCTCCCAGTTATTCTGGTTCTAGGGATCACCCTCTGCTCTGCAGCCACCTTCTAGCTAGAAGTAAATAGGCCAGTTTATATGTTCCTGAGAAGCAATAATCTCATTTAATAATAATAATAATAATAATAATAATAATAAATCTTTATTTCTAGCTCGCTCCTCTGTAGAGCACAATCAGAGCGGGGTACAGCAAATTAAAACATACAGATTAAAATACATCATCAACTCATACCCAACCACCCATCCTTAAAAAATAAATTAAATTAGTAATAATTTAAAACCATAACAACATTAAAAACATAATACATCCTCATAGATCTTGGATGAGGGTAAAAATAGCACCAAGCAAGGGGTCAAAATAGGTCCCGTTTCGGAGCCGGGAACTAGGAGGTTTCAGGGAAGGCCTGCCGGAAGAGATGCGTCTTCAGAGCTTTTTTAAAGCAGTCAAGAGATGTTATAAGACGCATCTCATCCGGCAGTCCATTCCACAGCTTGGGTGCGGTAGCTGAAAAAGTTCTCTGGGAGGTCTGCGACAGCCGAGTTTTCACAGGCTGTAGCAGGTTCCTCCCAGAGGATCGGAGCGTGCGGGGGGGGGGGGGGTTCATACGGGGAGAGGCGGTCCCTAAGATAAGATGGACCCAAGCCATGTAGGGCTTTAAAAGTTAGGACCAATACCTTGTACTGCGCCCATTTCACTTTGATCTGGGAACATCTTCTTTAGTTAAGGATTTTGTCTTGATTTTCAAACAGGAAAGTGCTTGTCTCTCTGAGTGTGTGCGTGAAAGACAAGCTGTGAGCAACAATGGCTGTTATTTAATGCATAATGCTTCGTGGCATCACTAGGGGGCTAGGCCCCTAGGTCTCAAGTTTGGTCTTGGTCTTGGAAACCTTATGCCAGGAACAATTCTGATCTGGCAATCCTGTCTCTCTACTAACATGAGACAGCTAACAGCTTCTCTTCTTCCTGACTTCAAATTCTTTCCCATCTATTGGGTAACTCAGAATCTGACACCAATTCTCACCCTAACCTACTTCACAGGCTTTTTGTGAGAATAAAATGCAATCACTCCCTTCTTATGCTCTGTAAAGGATACAATTGTAATCAGACAATGAATAAATAACACCACATTGTCATGGCCAGGTAATTAATTCTGTTTTTTTAAAACAATGTCATCGGTATTGACATTTCAGACCATCCGCATCTCTGAACTTGTAATCCAAACCTCTTCTCCTCTCCTTGTCCTCACACAACCACTATTATCAGCATTACAGACAGTCAAATATGACAGGGGAAACTGTGTGATTAATTTGTACCTCCACCCAGAGGGTGGTGAGGATTCAAGGAAGCAGCTATCCTAGTTTGGGCTTTTGTTTTGGACATCCTTTCTAGAACAGACACAATGCAGTTTCCTTTGCCTTCTGCCAAACTTGGAAGTTAGAACAGAAGGTGAATTAGCCAAGTGACACCAAGTTCATGAATTGTTTTCTTCAACATCCATTTTGGCCCTATATCAACTTATGAGCATAGCTGGGTATTTAAAGAGGGCAGGAGCAGTTGCCTGATCTTCAAGGGATAGAGCAGACTCTACAAACTCATTCCTGGATTATTCAGATCAGGAAGGGAACAAAAATATTCTTTTTCAATGTGGCCATTTTACACAGTCATTTTTAACAGGGGAAAACACTAATTTTTTCTACTGTTACTTTGCAGCAGTACAACCAGCCTTTGGAACAGTGTGCAAATTGAGTTCAAAGTGCAAAAGTAGTTTATTTTTTTATTTTATTCCTGTTATACCCACTTTTCTCCCAGCATGGAAACCATGCACTCAGTTAACTCAGCAGGGGAAGAGGGCGCCCCAGAATCTTACTCTTCCCAGCAGATTCAGGCAAAAGCAAATGGCTGCTGCCTTTCCTTCCTTGTCTGTTCTTCCTGTTTAATAACTTTTGGCATCTTGACCTCACTCTGCTATTGTTTGGCAGCACATGTCCCAGTTTTTTTCTGTGAAATGTTGGCGGTTATGTACTCCTGATGTGTCTCAACATATACTGAAGCCTTTTTAAAACTGGCTTGAGTGACAATCTGGGTAGTGTAGCTGAATGATAATTTTAACACAGAAATCCACATCCAGGCATACACCATCTGTTCACATTAGTACTGCGGTTGTTGTGTGCCTTTAACTTGCTTCTGACTTATGGTGACCCTAAGGCAAACCTATCATTGACTTTCCTTGATAGGATTTCTTCAGCAGAGGTTTGCCATTGCCTTTCTATGAGGCTGAGAGAATGTGACTTGCCCAAGGTCACCCAGTGGGTTTGATGGCTGAGCTGGGAAATGAACTCTGGTCTATAGAGTCATAATCCAGCACTCAGACCATTATGCTATACTGGCTCTTCACATTAGTACTAGTTAATAATAAATGATACATAACCTTACAATTACATTACATTAGTGGGTTGGGCCTGGAGAGATGCTGGAAAACAGACAATGCACTTTGAGGCCTATGGCAAAATATGCCATGCATTAAATAAAGAAAAGGGGGGAATAAGACATCCCATTTAAATTCTCTAAATATATTCCTGCAGGCAGGAGCTTAATATTCCAAAGACACCAGATCTTGCCTGATCTTGGAAGCTAAGCAGGGTCAGCCCTGGTTATACTCAGATGAGAGACTTTCAATGAATACCAAGTATTTTAGGGTATATTTCAGAAGAAGGAACTGTCAAAACCAGCTCTGAGTATTCCTTGCCTAAGAAAACCCAATGACATTCATAGAGTCGCCATAAGTCAACAGACAACTTGAAGGCATGTACACCCACATTCCTGCACACTCTTTCAGTTCCACAAACAGAAGGTCGAAGGGGAGCACTAAAGGGTTCCAATTGTTTTGGGATGAGAGAGCACTAGCAATTTACAGAACTTTCATGACACCTGTTAGTCTATACATATGTGTATATCATTAAGAAGGAAACAGAAAACATTATAAGCAAATTGTATTAGTCAACAAGCAAGCTATATCCATGTAGAAATCCCTAAAGCATCTCTTTGGATTGACGCAAAGCAGGAATATGATGTCAGAAAGAACACCAGCCCACCAATTGCAATCCAGGAAACAGCTCTTAAAGCCCTAATTTTTTGTATAATTGGCTGAGAGACATGGATATTTCTTATCTCTCATGGAGCAAAGCCATTCCACATCTACCAACTGAGGAATAAACTTCTTCAGGGTCTTCAATATGGTGCCTTGGTGGTCTCTTCAGATGTCATATTTGGATTTACTTCTAAGCAGAGGAAAGGAGGACATCTTTGTGTGTTTAGTATGAAGCTATCCAGTGTAGACGGCCCAAAAGCGGCGTGGTGGTGGCAATACTAGGGTTCCAGAGCACGCAGCAACCACACGCTCCGGAACCCTAGCACGTTATGGTGGTGGCAACATGGCGGCATCCCTTCCACACAGGCACCACCATCTTGACATAATGGACGCATAGCATCCACACATTGCTGCGCGCTGTGTACATCACAAGTGTGCCAATGGCGCACTCATGACATAAGCCAGGTGCAGCAAAAAGAAACCGGAAGAACTGGGTTCTTTTTACTCCGGAGGGATGTCGCACGGTTTGGCTGCTGCGGCATCCCTCCAGAGTTAAAACAGGCGCCTCAAGACCGCCATTGTCGGGCAGTCTGTCTTGGCCCATAGGAAACTATCTTATTACTGAACCAGACCACTGCTCTATATGGTCTTGATACTGTCCGCTCTTTCTGGCAACAACTATCTACAGGTGCAGCCATAATGTAGAAATGATACAGTCTGCCACCACTTTAAGTGTTGTAGCACCATTCTATGGAATCTTGGGATTTGTAATTTTACAAGGTCTTTAGTCTTCAGATGCCAAAAGCATCAACAAGAGTCGAAAAGATACAGTTTGAATTAATGAATAGAGTGCTTCTGAATGTATTCTGAGGCCATGTATTTGTCATTAGCACCGAAACCTGAGTACAAAGTTAGCAATAGCAGTAGTTTTACATAGAATCATACAGCTGGAGGAAATCTCAAAGGCCATCAAGACCAACCCAACATGGAAGCTTACTCTAAGTTTCTGTCATTTCTGCAGCCTAAATTTGTTCAAAAAGATTGTTTTGTTGTTGCTTGTTAAACAATCAGGAATCAGAAGCCCTGTTGCTCTATTGTAAAACATCTAATCTATCAGTAGATCAGCATATGTCTTCTGCTTTGAGATTGGAAGTAACTAGTTAAAAATAATTCGTTCCTGGAGTCTCTTTTGCGCTGCCATTATAGCGCTTCAGTACCTATAGCTTGGGCAATTCACATTCTCTTAGCCTCAAGGGATGGCAATGGCAAACCCCCTGTGAAGAAACTTGCCAAGAAAACCCCATGATAGGTTCACCTTAGAGTAATTGTAAATTGAAAACAACTTGAAGACACACAACAACAACAATAATAACAACCCACTTCCACTACCATGGCTGGAATTTGGTGAGACACTAGAGCACAGAATTCTAATACTTCACTAAATACCTCATGGAGGTTGGCTTACTAAATGGTGGGGGAGAATACTTCATGATGGTATAAATGCTTGTTTGTGCTGAGCCTGCTGAATAAAAAAGCTGTATTTTAAAGTAACTAAAATAACTAAACAGTAAACTTTGAGAACGGGGAAAGCAAAGAGTTGAGTTGTAATTGTATGAGCAGCCAACTACTTTTAGGAGTGCTTGACATTATAACTGTAACTAATTACCTTTTAAAAGGAACTTTCCAAGCTCTGATGCTGTTCATCTGTGACCTAATCCAGTGTTCCATCCTCACCCTTAAATACTAATGAAAGCAGCATGTTCCTAAGTTGAGGCTGTATCGAGATGATGGAGATGATGCCAATATCTTATTTGAAACTTTAGGGAATGAAAAAGATTTTTAATTAAGGAAGAGGGGAGCGTATCTTCCACATTGGGTAAATGACACCAAAGAAAATTGTCTAACTTGATTGTAGCCCTGTTCTTTAGCTTCCTTTGCATCACATGGGAGATCCTATCATACTCTATTGTTTTCTTGTGCTTACAGGAATACATGCCAGTAGGGCTATACTTAACCTCCATGACTGGAAAATGAAGTGTGTTCAAGCCATGCAGCAATCCAGTTTAATAATCTCAAAAGTGGAGCATTACTGTTCATTTCTTTTTTCTCTCTCTGTGGTAATGAGTAGAGGATTCAGGCAGAAGCCCATTCCACGCAAAGCTGACAGCCGCCTCAAGCTTCATCCAGAGATCATCCAAGGTTATTGTCAACATGGCTCTCATCATCACCATCTGCTTTGCCTTCCCAAGCAATCAGTAACTGTAATGAGAACTAAACAAGCTCCCTGATTCAGAGGGGATATCAGGCCAAAGGTAGAGGGAGTTTCTGCTTTCACAGGTAAGATCATGAGGAAATAGAGCAGTGATGCCATGAGAACATATGGATGGCTGTGTGTCCTACAGACCTGAAAACATATTTTCTTTGAAGGGGTGCCTCATGCAAGTCCATTTTAAAGAAAATTAAATGTCAGAAGGAAGAGCAGGAGTTATGAAACTGCTCATCAACAGACAGCATTTAGGCCACCTTGTCATAGGGGTTTATCACACTAGGGGGCAAACAGGATTTAAACAGGAATTAAACAGGAAATGTCCTATGTTAAACATAAGGCATTTCCTGTTTAATTCCTGTTTAACTCTCGTTTAAATCCTGTTTGCCCCCCTTGTGTGATTGCATTTCTAGAGCTCCTTGACTGATAAAACCAGGTTTACACAGGCTTCTTGACTGCTCAGTCACCCTATCTAAGCAGAGATAGTAAACTTGATCTCGGATGCTAGTCACACAAGTATTTGTTGCTGATGTTCTGTGTTTTCAAGTAATTTCTGACTTATGGAAACTCTATTGTGACCCTATAATGGGATTTTCTTGACAATATTTGTCTTTGACTTCCTCTGAGGCTGAGAGAGTGTGACTTGCCCAAGGTCACCCAGTGGGTGTCCATGGCTGAGTGAGGATTTGAACCCTGGGCTCTAGAGTTGTAGTCCAAGGCTCAAACTACTACACTGTCCTAGCTCTTCAGCTGAAAAACTTCCTGTACATGCCAGTGTACAGTATTGAGTTTATTTTCTCAGTTTGTTATCTCTCTCTATGTTTCTCCCTCACTTTTTTTGTTATTCACATCATCATGGAACTGCATATTTCCAGGAACCTCATCACTCACACATGTGGGCACCCTCCCCTTGTGCCTATGCCCACCAGCACCCCTCAGCCAGGCAGAGACTCCTCCTCCTGCCACTCAGGGGGGTTGGCATCCCTTTTCATCTCCCCCTTTTCCTCTATCTTTCCTCTTTTGTCCCCAGCAGTGGCTGTTCAGCTGGGGAAGAGGTGAAGTGTGGGCTGTTGATGATATGAATGAATTCAAAACCCATTAAAGGCATGGAGAGTTTTATCCTGAGTCTATTTGAGTCTATTTACATTGTTATTCACAAAGCCGACGATGCAAATCTTTTGCAAAAACATGGGGAAAAGCCTGATATTATCCTGGGGTAAGTAGGGTTTTTTGCAGCCCCCCCCCCCTAACTTAATAAAGTGCATTTGGGATGCATGTGAGCAACAAAGATTGATCTAAATTCATCCTGGATTATTTTTGTCATGTGAATAACCCCTTAGCTATTAAATCAAGGACAAGTCTTTTCCCAGTCAGGAAATAATCCAGGATGAAATCTTTTTACTCTTATGCACATTTTTCATTATCCATTCCACACCTTCAGAACTGGGCATGCTTCAAACTCAAACAAGTGAAATAAATAGAAATGGAAGCGGGGGGGGGGGGGGGAAGCCCTCTGTAAAAGTCAAAATACTGATGTTTTGCCTTGATGGGGAAAAAAGAAAGAAGCAGGATAATGTGATGATACCAAAATTGAACTTTTAACAAATATCAGCCTCAGATCTCAGATGAAGAGAAGAGGGTTTCTCTTTCACCTGACTAAAGTCAGGTTAGACTGTAAACTTACTGTCCATTCCTCTGTGGTCTCATAGTTCTTGTTCCTTCAGATCTGGACTCTGACTTGGATGCACTTGATATGTTTAGCACAGCTCCTGTTGCTTAGAAATCCATGGGTAAAATGAGAGAGGCAAACAGCCGTGAGCTAATATCCAGATGATGGACAGCACCTTCATTTCAGAGTCACAGATCATTAAGGGACTATCAAAATTGCTGAGAAAGAGGAAACACTAGAACGCAATGTGGACCAGCCCACTTTTTGCCTGACATATGACAGTGATGTGAGACATGCACCTGCAACCTTCCCTGCCTCAAATGTTGTTTTGGAGACTGCTTAGAGGTCCATTCTTGTCCACGTGCTTCTAGCAAACCCCAGCTGCAGTGGAGGACTTGATGGCCGAACGCTTTCCAAACTGCCCGTTTCACTCCTAGCAGAGATAGCTTTCCATGAAAGCCATATGCTTGTTTGTGTACTGGGATCCCTGGAAGTAAGGACAACATGTAAATCAGAAGAGGCACAAGCTCCTTGACTCAATCTCCTAGATCTGGCTAACCAGGGGAACTGCAAAATATCCTTGGCCGTGAAGTAGAACGTTGGCAAGGCTGAGGAGGAACAGGTGTTATCAGCAGGAAAGAAGAGTCCTGATATGAGGGGGAAAGAGGCATGGAGACAAAACAAAAAAACAAACAGCTTCATTTATATACCGCTTCATACCCTTAAGGAGTGTCTAAGCGGTTTACAATTGTAAGCTATTTGCCCCCCAACAATCTGGGTACTCATTTTAGCAACCTCGGAAGGATGCAAGCCTGAGTCAAGCTTCAGCCCTTTGCCGGTCTTGAACTCGCCACCTTATGGTTTTGAGTGAGTGGCTGCAGTACAGGCATTTAACCACTGTGCCACCAGGGACCTCTTAAGAACATTCCTGGCTCCAGATATGAAAATATGGAGACCCCAAATATAATGTGGGGTATATCAGGTTTGCTAACAATGCACACGCCTCTGTCCTCCAAGGGAAAGTTATGCCCAGGGAATTCAGGAGGAGCAACTGGAGTAGCACCACTGCTGTCCCCTGGCATCTACCATCTGAGGCAGTTGCCTCACTCTGCCTAATGACAGAGTTTCCCTGAAGAGAGAAGACAGGAGGCTGTGTCACCAAGGGCAATTTTTTGGTATGAGATGTTAAAGCAGATGGAATGAAAAAGAGTCTTATGGCACCTTAAAGAGTGAGGGCTTAATCCAACTGTTAGTCCTGACTAGAGTAGACCCATTATATCCCATTATATCATTGGGACTTCTGTTAACATTAATTTATACTTCCTTCCAATAATTTCACTCTAGTTGGTACAAATAATTCCATTTAGCCCTGATAGTTTTTATTTGGCATAAGATTTCATGAATATTTACAGACCACCAAATGGCACACTTCCCACCAAATGACACACTTAAGTATATTGCAGAATACTGATTTCAGAGTGAAATATCATGATGTTTAAAAGAAAATAGAGGCTAGCAGCTGATAGCGCAGTCCTTTCTGTACATTATTAAGTCATGCAAAGTGTAGCACTGACTTTGACCAAAAATCAAAGGCCACCCAAACAGTTTTTGTTTGTGCTCTGAAATTATAGAGGCTTGAGTCTGCCATCCATCTCAGGTGGAAAAATGGTACACAGGAAGCAAGGTCATTCACTCCTGGCAAATTTTTCATGTTTTGATCAGATGTGGGAAACAAGCACAAAACACCCAGAACTTTACCAGTGAATCTGTGAGTCTTTTGCTTCATCATGATTTTCCAAAACAGTGAAAAAAGGAACTTCTTTTGACATAAGAAGTTTAATTTAAATGCCCAGAGAGAACATGAGCACAAACTGAATGACTGTCCAGAACATGAAGCCAAATGGGTTAGTATAGCCAAGCAGTTCCTGCTGTTCAAAGTGATGCAGCAGTGGGAAAGTTACATTTTTGATACATTTCTTAGAAATTTCTGGTCTGTTCAACCACTGGACATCCTGGCTGAGGGATTCTGGGGGTTGTAGTTCAAAAATGATACATTTCAAGGTTCTGCAGAATAGTACTGCTTTCACACTGGAGCCCTAACTTACCCCTGTCTCTAAGAATCAAGACCAATTAACTTAATAATTAATTTTCTTATTACTTTAATTTCCTTTTAACCAACAACAACAAAAAAACCCTCCCAAAGTGATGTACAAAATTGGGCATGTTTAAAACCACTAAAAATGATCAAAACAATTAAATTAGTTTAACAATATTAATGTAGTGGTGACTTTCCAGCTCTTAATGTCTCCAAATGCTTTCTCCTACATTTGCCTCTCTCCTTCTTTCTTTTTAGCTGATAATTGGTACATTAATTAGCATCTGCAGATCATTCTACAGTGCCATGATTCAGATCCCTAGGCAAACAGATGATGTAGTTTGCATCACATATGCCATAGGATCATTAGTTTCCCCTTGATATGAATGCCTAGTTATAACCGACTGTAGGGGGCAGTGCTCATCTCTGTTATTAAACTGAAGAGCCATAATTGTCAAAGACTATTCTGTGGGTCACGTGGTCAGCATAACTGCACAGAAAACTGTTACCTTCCCACCAAAGTGGCATCTATTTATTTATTTGCACTTTTACATGGTTGGCAGAAGCTGGGACTAGTGATGAGAGCTCACCCCATCATGCGGTACTTGGGCTTCGAACTGCCAACCATCCAACCTTACAATAATTAGAATTGGCATCTTAACCACTAAGCATTCATATAGGATCATTACAGCACTCAAATATTATTGGGATTTTGAAGTACAATTGAAGCGATAGGGAATTCAAGGGATCTGCTGACAGATACATACTGCTTAGAGAAACACTGTGTGGTATAGTGGCCACAATGTTGAACTGAGGAGATCCCATTCAAATCTCCACCCGACCATAAAGCTTAATGGGAGATGTTGGCCAGTCACTCTCTTTTAGCATAACCCTCCTTACAGGATTGTTTAGAAGAGCAGTTCTCCAAGTTTTGGTTTTGGTTTTGAACTCCATCTCCCAGAATCCGCCTCGCCCCCCGCCAATATTAGCCATGCTAGGAGCTGAAATGCAAAACCAAAGGTTGAAAAACATTGATTTAGAGGATAAATAGGAAGGTTATGTGCAGCCCTCTAAATTCCTCACAAGGAAGATTGGGATAAAAATAAAATATAATTCAACAATTACAAACAACTTTGGTATTAGTTCAGGACTATGAAATTCATGTAAGCAAGTAGACAACTTGCATTAGCTAAGATGGACAATTGTAAACTTTTGAATCCAGCCTGGCTGTAGAAATCTTGTCAGGGCTCTACAGCAAATTCTGCCATATGTTATGCAATCACAGCTATCCAGTTTCCCTCTCATTAGTCCCAAAATATTTCTGCCCTTTCCTTGTTGTTCTGCCCCCCGCTCTCATCTTGTACACCCCTAGCTTGTGCTTAGCAAGCGGTTCTCACAATGTTCTATTTGTTATCCAAAATAAACACCGTGTGCTGCTGCTTCCTTGCCAACAGAGGTTGGTGGGTTTGGTCCAACACTCAAGAGTGACCCTGGAATAACCACTAATTGTGCAGCATTTATGGGCATGATGATTCAAGAAGAATAGTCAGAATAGACAAGCTGGCTTGAATGCTTTCTTTCTTTCTCTTTCTTAATTCATGGCTTGCCCAGCAATAGGCAGTGAGAGGACCAAGTAAACATCTTTGGTCTGTGTGGTAGGAGATGAAAACAGAAGAGATTTTGCATTGACACTTGGCCTCCCCCCAGCATGTTAGATCAAAATGCTTATAAACTGGAGGAGGGTGGGTTGGGGGAGGAAATGAAGCAGAACAAAATGGTCAGCTGGCTAACCCTTTGATATTACAGAGATGCCTGGTTCCTAGTAATTACGGGCACCATGGTGATGCTCTTTGTGGGAAGGAATGACAAGCTTTCAAGTTGAACAGGAATTATTATCAGTGCCAAAAAAAAAAAAAAAAAAATCCAGCCTGCAAAGCCCAGTGAGAGAGTGCACCTACCAGCCCTTGTTGTTCCCATATTTCAAATGGATGGTTTCTGTCTACTCAGTGGGGCAGGGGTGGGTGGTGGGTGGAGATCAGGTAACGTAGAGACCTTACTGCTGCAATTTGTTATGGAAAGAAATGAGGCTAGAGGTAGGGAAGGGTGAGCATCAGCTCACTTGGCAAGGGAGAGTTATGTTTCGCAGTGCACTTGTTAATGCAGATATGGAAAGGGACTTGACCCTGAAATCAAGGAAAAGGGGTTGACCTTCCCAGCTGTTGGCTCTGGGCGCTGCATCAATCACTTGCCATCTTTCACCTATTCTGAAAATGCTAACAATACCATGCATGCAGTTATTGACTCAGATTTAGGCAGATGCCAACATACCTGGTTGTGGGTGCTGCATACACAGCAAGGGATATCCGTAGGAGGATAGGCACAAAAACAGCTTCTGCTACTGCATTTTATTTAGAGTGCAAAATTGTAGCCCTATCTGTATGCTGACAGCTTGCATTTGACACTTGTGCTTGTCTGATTCCTTTTAGTTTCAAAACAGAATCCTCTGGATCTGCCAAGGGTTTCTGAACAATTCACACCCTAGTAACAAAAGCTATTGTTCAGAGAACTGCTAGATCACCTTGTTCTGTTTTATTTTTGGAGGCTGATGTACCACCCATGCATTCTTACACTAGCTCCTTGCCCCTAGAAATACCACCTTTAGTAAACTGTTGTTTTTAGACAATTCAGATGAGGCTTTCACACTGTGGCTTTCCACCATGTGTTTGCTGTCCTTTAATTCTTTCTTTCTTGTTTCTCAGAGTTAAGTTGTCACTTGGGTGGAGGGGATACAATGCATTTTCAGTACCAGCTTGGCAAGTGCTGTTGAAGCTTTTCAGGACAAATCTATTGTTAATTAAAAATTTCCTATTTAAAGGCCCTGCCCATTTTCTCATTTCCTACTGCTCATGGCTAAGGCATTGGTGATTATGATCAGCCAATTGTCCCTTGTAATTGCCCTAACACTACAAAAGTAGTGTTGGTTGTGATTTACTTACAAATACACATAACAGAAGGGTTTTGGTCTTGAGGAAAGGTTATTGTTGGATTATAGATCCTCCAATACCCTCTTTCCCTGAAAATAAAACATCCCCTGAAAATAAGAACTAGTAGAGGTTTTGCTGAATTGCTAAATATAAGGCCTCCCCCAAAAGTAAGACTTAGCAAAGTTTTTCTATATAAATATATATACAATATATAATAAATGTTTTTTGTTATTGTTGTTCAGCAATAAATGTAATTTCTTCTTCATGGAAAAATAAGACATCCCCTGAAAATAAGACCCAGCGCATCTTTGGGAACAAAAATTAATATAAGACACTGTCTTATTTTCGGGGAAACATGGTATTAGGTTGTGTTGACCTCGCTTCCCTCTTTATTTTTAATTCTCATTCATTGCAAAAAATCAGTGCTGTACTGTGGAGACAACCTATGAAATAATTTTCATCAGTGAGTGATTATTAAGCACCAGGACTTGAGAAAGCTACTTTTTTTTGTACTGCACCTTCCAAAATTGTTAAACTAAGGATTCTGGGAATTTTAGTCCAACAGTATAGCTATCCAAAGCTTTGAACTAAACCCATCTTGTTCAACTAAACCCGTCTCCAGTCCCAGCAGCTGGTGAGGCACCTTCCCTCTATTCCAACTGCCACCGCTGTGGGCTCTGAGGGAGAGAAGAGCCTGAAAGCAAGAAAAGCCCTCCCTCCATCCACCATCTTGAGGGACAGAAAGGCAAGCCAGCTCCAACAGGCCTTGCCTAAAAAGAAGAAGAGCCCTCCCTCCAATCCATCTGCCATGGTCCAGGCCTCTGAGGGAGAGAAGATCTGCTGGACTTTCCCCCTTCCCCACCACCTCTCCCTTTTCCTTTTGTTTCGTGTCTATTTTAGATTGTAAGCCTGAGGGCAGGGAAATGTCTTAATTAACAAATTGCAAGCCGCTTTCATAGCCTTGGCTGAAGAGCGGGGTATAATAAAAATAATAATAATAATAATAATAATCATCATCATCATCATCATCATCATTGCTAAACTTTCACAGGGCTGCAGGAGTCCTGCAAATGTGAAAAAATCACAAATATAGGCCTGCTATTTTTTTAAAAAAAACTAATAATTTAATTTTTTTTTAACCTGAGAGAACACTTCTTTGGGTATATGTAGATCCTCCATCACAATTCTAGGGAATCACACTGGAGGACCCACAAATTCTTAGAAATAACATATCTTTTTGGTTGCATATAGGGCAGGAGTGGAGGCAGGGGCAAATATGGTAATCCATGAATAAACAAATCCATGAATTCTTAACCGGGAAATGTTGAGGGACAACTGTACAGTAGTTTGCTCGATCATCTCAGGACTGTGCTACAGAGTTGCCATCACAGTCTTCATGTTTAAGCCTGCTCAGGAAGAGAGGCTTCACACGCACAACTTGAACAGTTATAGTTATAGAAATTTTCAAAGCAGAAAGGTCTTTGTTGATGCTCAAGATGGGGGTTTCCTCAAGATGAGGGTTTACATTTGGTATGAAATCTGTTGTCACTGTGTAAATTCATGTAAATTTTTTCATCTCTACAATTTTCTTCATACATTCATTTCTTGGCTGTTTAATATGGCATGGAAAAGATCAACACTGCACTCCATAGTGAACACTCACAACCCAGCACTGGTTCTTCACTACCAATGCTGTGTAGGCTTAACTCTTGAACTTTTGTAGATTTATCTTTTGTGTAGTTATGTTACCATCACAGTAAGAACATTTATTAAGAGGTGCTGATCACACTGGCAGAATGTCTTGTTGAAAATTTGTCCTTAAAACTTATGGCATGTTTAAGTACAAGAAATATTTGAATTTCAGTTTTACTGTTTTACTTGTATCTAAGAGCTTAATTTATTTGATTATGAAATAAAAATCTTTGCTTAACATAGAGGAAAACAGGAAGATTCAAATGTGGATAGATCCGCCCAATACTCCACATGGTTTTAAATCAATTTAATCCCTTTGATTACAGTGGAGCTAAACAAGCTTAAATCTGAGTTCCTCAGCTTAACTGGATTGTTGGTTAACCAGGAAAGAAACAGATGTGTTGGCAAAAGCATCTTGTCAACATATTCTTTCTAAACATTGTGCAGAATGAGCAAAGAGAAAAATTATCTAATTCAGAGTCCACAGAGGAGGGACGTGAATTTGAGTTGAAGTACTTTTTGTGGTTTGGGTTTTGTTGTATGTTGGACAATACAAATGTAAGAATTTCTCTTTGTTCAGGAAATACAGAAACCTGTTAAGGTGTATGATGCAATTAAGTATATGGTTAATTCTATAGTGCAGGGATAGGAATTGTTTAGGGATTGTGTTGGGCTGCAACTCCCACCAGCTCTAGGCATGCAATATGAACTTTGGGTATTGCAATTTAGTGCACATGAGGCATGCATGATCCCCACCCTGGCTTTTAGTGGAGTGTTTCTTATTGGATCTCAATAAGCATCAGCATTTCTATAGCTTAAGGGCACTGAAGAAAATTTAAATGTGAACAAACTTCCTGGTTCAAGCTGATGCACCTGGATTGGTGTGGGGAAACATTTTGCAAGAAGAGAGAGGATGACCCCGGCTATGGAGCAAACACATGGCCTTCCAAAATCTGATTTGTGTTCCTTAGGCCTGATTCATATTTTAGTCTCAACTGGTGTAAACCAATGAAATCAATGGTTGAATGGAAAGTCAGCACTTATGTTAAACCCATTCATTCTATCAGTGTACACTAATCAGGACTACTAATAAGATTCATTTAAAAAAAAAAAAAGGAATGTATCTAACACCAATTTGTTGTTAGGATGTGTTTTCTCCAATTTGCTTGGCAATATTTTTCCAATAGATTTGTTATTCTCTTAAACCTAGAGCGTGTGAACTGCCCATAGTCAAGAGTGTCACTAAGGATTTTTAGGGAGTACAGCCCACACCAGGTGACACCAAAAAGGGGTGTCTGACACCACTGCTCTCCAAACATATGCCTTTGGCAGTGATGGGCTGTGGTATTCACTAGCATCCCTTTAAAATGCTGAAGCTCAGCAGAAGAGATGGTATAAATGGGGTGAAACTCCAGTGGGAGGAGAAAGGAGACATCTCAGGGTTTTGTTTTTTTTAAAAAAAACCTGTAAATTAAAAAAAATAACATTTTGAAAATTTAAATTAAAGCGGTATATAAATGAAGCTGCTATTGCTATTATAAGGAATCAGAAATAATGTTTTTTAAAAAATCTCTTAGTTTTGGTTGCCTGCAAGCACAGCCTGGAAGGAATCCAGTCATTTTCATGTGTCTCCTACAGTGTGTACCATTGCTACAATGCAACGTCTTTGGGGAATAATAACACTTGATTAATGGTGTTCGGTGTGGTGGAAGGAAAAATAATTAGAAAATGTTTTGTAAGCACCCCATGAATATAATCCGTGGGCAGAAAAATTCAAATAACCTGTCGGCATCAGCAATATCACAAGATGACTCATGGGCTGATGAGATAAAGGGGAGGAAAGATCGTGTCAGGGTTGGATAATGCTGCCAGAATTAAATGATCACTGCACTTTGTTAATAAACATCATTTTCACAGCTGAATTGCTTGAGCTTTGGACTCATCAGAAGAGAAGAGTTAAGGGAATCATTCTGTGGCCTTTCTAGGCAAGGGGAGGAACATGGTTCAATGGGACTGCACACAATTTATGTGCAGAAAACTCACAGGTTAATTTCCCAGCATCTGCTTGAAAGTGACCCCTACTGAAAACCAGTTGCTGGTTTGTGTAGACATACCTTCCAACTGTCCCAGTTTGGTGAGGATAGTCTGAATTAGGCCTCTGGCATCCCCCTTTTTCAGCTGCCTTTCTCCTCTTTCCACTTACCTCATTGTGCTCAGCTTACTTCAATTGCTGCATCCTGAGTTCAGAGTTCAAAAGTATTTTGCCCAGAATTAATTCAGCTGGGGGAGAAGAGGGAGGGAATGGAACAGAATGGAATCTTGCCCTTCCCTCTAGGCTCAGGCAAAAGCAAATGGCTGCAATCTCTCCTAGCTTGTGTGTTCTTCCTCATTAATAATCGACACACTGTTATGTTGCTTGGTCACATGTGTTATGGTTTTCATCTCTGAAATACTGAAGTGTGTGTATAGATCAGTCTCTCTGAACCTGGAACTCTCCAGATGGATTAAATTACAGATATCATATTCAATGACCTTGGTGGCATTGGATCAGGGGAGCAATAGACCAACAACTTTGGGGAGTGCTGCATTGATGATTAATGATGAGTTAGATCGATGACTGTTCTGATCCAATATAAGGCAGCTAACCATTTTATTGTACAGTTCTTACATGTAATCCAAATAAAGAGTGGAAGAGTTGCTCTTTGAGGGATAAGGTTTTCTCTGTAGTCTTTTTGGCATTTAACTTTGTCTTGATCCCTGCAGACATGGTCCATGTTTTAGATCTAATCTGTGGATGGTCTCTGAGATGCTATATGATTTCAGGAACAATCCTCTACCTTGGAAAAGTTACATTTTGGACAGCATTTAGCAGACTCTCCCAGTTAGCAAAATGCTGTCCAAAAGAAAAAGGAAAAAGAAAGGAAGAAAGAATGTAATTCCTAAACTGTGAATTTAAAACTCTCCCCCTCCCACCCCACCGACAACTAGCACATTGGGAAATCCCCTTATTCCCATCTATAAATTACAACACCTGGTTAATGGGGAAAATGGAATACCTTTATTCTCCTCTACACAGAGTATTCTTACATTTATTAGACCGTGGAGGAAAAAGATCAACAACACTAAGATAGTGAATGTTAAGGACAGATCTTTTAATGTAGGAGGAAGTGGTGGCTGGGGACTTGCTTCTGAGAAGGGTAGGAAATCTATTCTGTTTTTTTAGCCCAAACTTTAAAGGACCTGTTGAGTATGGAGATCACCACCTTGGACAGTCCCTTTGAATATTAGATTAAAACATGGAATAAATTCATCGTCCCATTGACATGGAAGCCACTAGCTGGTTGGCAGAAAAATGATCAACCAGCAGAATCTGTACATTAATGCCGTGAGCAGTTCTTGGTTGTGATACCATTGTTGACAAGCAGCAGATTCTTCAAGTGCAGGCTGATGTCAATCTGAGAATATTTTTCAAAGCTCTACTTTCTACCTGGTAGACAGGCTGACCCCCCCCCCCCCCCCCCAATTTCTCTCTCAGTATCTATCCAACATAAATAAGCATGAAGTGTTAAAAGCACATTCTCACACATAAACCTGTCAGAATCCCTTATCTCATGAACTGTTTCTGTGGTTCTGAGCTGTACTCTATATCCATCTATGCACATTTACTCAGTTTATGGATTACAATCTCCCACATGCTACATCTAGACACATGCATTCACATGCACCTATCAATCTACCCTGGATGAAGCTATCTTCCTGTAGTACACTGTATGAAAAAAAGATATTGTGTCACATGTTTGGATATCTGCTAGTGGTATTTTTTCAGTAAGAAAAAAAAAATCTGGTATTGTACTTCTTTGAAAGAGTATTTGCAAGGACTGTCATTTGCAGCTAGAAAAGCTGTTAGAAACATTTAAACTGTGCTGAAATAAAGGGTTGTGTCTCCTACCATGCCGAGAAGTTCTAAGGTGAAGATAGAGCTTCAAAATAACAATAGTTACTTTTGATTAAATTCCAACCCCTCATAACAAAGGCATACCTATATTACTTTGTGGTCATAATGTAATGAAGGATCATTTCATTCAGTCTGTAGCATGATTGTTAGCTTTGTTACTTTTACAGTTAATTTGGGCCTCACTGATTTGGGGAGGACTCCATGTATGAACTGTGCAATTTATGTTGCAAATGCTGGCTCATACCACACATTCTATGATGATGAGGTGAATGGGATGACAGCCTGTTGCATTTACATTTCAAAAAACTATTTTAGTTAATTTAATAAAAAAATAAAGTGTTACTTTCTTTTTAAAAAAAGTAACACTAGTTGTAAATAACCACGGAAGTGAGAGCTTGGAACAACAATGGTGACTAATTGCTTTTTAAAAAAGTAATTTCCAAACTCTGGGTAAGCACCAGCAACTAGGGGCATTTGGACCAAATCTGCCCCCACCCCCCGCCCAAAGAATAGCTGTATTTGGGCGGGGGGGGGGGGGAGGTGGCAATGTAGTTTCGTCACTACTGGGGCCTTTGCCTGCCACCATCCATCCCTTGGCTTTAAGTAATTTTCCCAAAAGACTACCCTGTTTCCCCGAAGATAAGACACCCTCAGAAAATAAGACCTACTAGAGATTTTGCTGAATTGCTAAATATAAGGCATCCCCTGAAAGTAAGACCTAGCAAAGTTTTTGTATATAAATATATATACAATATATAATAAATGTTAAAAAATTTTGTTCAACCATAAATGTGAATTCTTCTCCATGGAAAAATAAGACATCCCCTGAAAATAAGGCTAAGCCCATCTTTGGGAGCAAAAAATAAGACACTGTCTTATTTTCGTGAAAAAACAGTATGACATACACTTCAACTGTCTCAAGTTGCCAGGAATGGTCCCAGTTAATCCTCTTATTATCCCACTTTATCAACTGCTTTAAACATGGTCCCAATTTTTTTCTTCTCTTCCCACATTCCCCCTTTGTCCTTACTTCAGTTGCTGCAAACCCAGATCAAAGTGCAAAACTAGTTTGCACTCAGTTAACTCAGCTGAAAGGAAAGGAGGGGCAGAATCTTGCTGTTCTCTTTAGATTTTGGCAAAAGCAAACTGCTGCACCCCCTCTTAGCTTATGAGTTCTTCCTCATTAAATAACTTTTGTCATATTGAATACATCCTGTTGCTGCTAAGCCACACATGTTCTGGTTTTTATCTGTGAAATGTTGGAGAGTATGCTAAGAACTGTCTGGGGGGGCCACATAGCTAAGAGTTTGGACTTTTGTGGAGCTTACCATAGCTCATCTATGCCATGAGCCACACAATACACCAGTCGGTCCAGGGAGCAGGCAAGTGGTATTTTTCCACTCGCTCTCCCTCCACCAACCCCTCCCAGGTCACAGTAACAATATGGCTTACTTTAATCTCACCCCACAGCTTTCTGAATCAGCTCTCCCTGAGCCTTCACTGATAGGCCGTTCTTTTTATACTTGTTCTCTGGAGCTTAGCATTGCAGTGAAGCAGAGCACTGGTGTTAGTTTTCTCACTGGGAGGAACTCCGTGAGTGGGCGCACCAGTCGGTCCAGGGAGCAGGCTGACATCATGCCATTTAGCAGGCTGCCAAAGCATTCTCAGGCACGGTAACTTTCCTTTCGTCAACAACCGTTGGTTGCCAGAGCAAGAAAACAAACTGCCTGAGCTGAAAGATGCAAAGGGGTGGGAGCAGGGAACAATTGTGTAACCAGCCAAGGTCTTGGCAAGCGAGACTAGTTAATCTCTATCAACATGAGGGCCTTCTGCTCAGGGAAGCAACAAAACACTTAACTAGAGGGTAGGAAACAAAGGATCCCACTCTCTAGCTCTTTTGGTACTTCAATTTTCTCCGAATTGCTGTATATATGCTCCTGATGAAATTTGTGCCTGAGGTCACTGGAGTCACTTCTATGTGATTTGTGGTGACGAACTCAGCTTAGAAAAGTAACTTGTTTTGGCAACATGGCAACTGGCTAGTTACTGCATACAATTATTGTATGTATGCAATAATTGTGTACCTGGGCCACTTGGTATACCTACTATAACACAGTGCTCAGAGAAGTTACTTTTTGGACAATTCCCAGAATCTCCAGCCAGTATGAACTCAGGACTAACCACTCTTGTAAGTTGCTTCTCATTCTAGAGGGACTGCAGTATGAAAGAAAAAGTGTGGAGCAGAGAAGACAAATTGATTATAGACCTGCAATTTTGGTCCCACCTTAGTCTTTGCCATTGATTCTATTTATGTTTCGTAGGCATAACACAAGGAGAAAAGTGTTAAGAGTAGAAAACATTTGACTCTCCAGATGTTTTGGACATTAGCCCCCAGAAGCTCCTCACACAGCATCAAGGATGGTATGGGAATGGTCCCCAAACTTTGGTTCTTCAGATGGTTTGGACTTTACTCCCCAGAATTCCTGGCTGTTGGCCTAACTGTCTAGGACTTTTGGGAGTTAAGTCCAGAACAGCTGGTGGACCAAAGTTTAGAAACCACTGCTGTAGTCCAAAACATGTGGAGGGTCAAACACTGTCTCATCCCTGTTTTCTTCCAGCAGTTCTACCCAATCCATTTCTTATGGCAGGCCTACCCAATCCATTTTAAATCATGACTTTTAATTGTTATATTTTAAATATTGTATTATATGAGTGTATTTATACTACAGTTGTCCCTTCCGATTGGTGAGTTTTCAGCTTTGTGCAGAGGGGTCCAGAATGGGACCCCAATATTGGTGAGTTTTCAGATTCGTGGGGTGTGTGTGTGTCTGGAATGGATCCCCGGTGAATCTGAAAACATGCCAATATTGGGGTCCCATGTTTATCAATGGCTGTGCATGCCTTGGGCGCATGTGCCATTTTGTTCCCTCCCTGCTTGTCGTCCGCGAAGAGCGAGGTCACAGATCCCAAGGCCATGAAAAGGAAGGGACAACTGTATTGTATTTTAACTGTTGGATTTGTTTTCTTTTTTAATAATTGTGTTTTGTATTTTGATTTTGTGTTTTATATTTTAACCTGTTGTACCCCACCTAGAGCCCTGAGGAGAGGCAGGAACAAAATACTGTTTAAATTGTTTATTTATTTATTAGGTGGGTGGAAATAGTGGAAATGGGTTTTCAGTGTGAAGCACCAGCTAGCAAGACTGCCAGCCATAAAAATACTGGAGCAAGTCAGACACATGGTTCCCATTGAACACAGTATACTATACACTGGCTAACATAAGTCCCATTGAATTCACTGTGATTGAAATGCACTTGACCTAGTTTGCAACTAACCCATGGTGTTGCATTGTTTAAAAAACAAACAAGCAGTTTTTGATTTATGAGGCATGAATTACTTCCTGGGCCATCTCCCTCAGCAGTTCTGTGCATTTCAGATTCACCCAAGAAGTTGGGTACCGTTCTACATGCGTTGATGTTGCAGGGGGAGCCAAAGACATAAAGTCCCCCCACCCATTGTGTAGCTGTGTGTGTGTATGTGTCATAATGAGGGTATTATCCCTTCACTCCCCAAATTTCAAGCATTGCAGAAAATGAGACACAGTATTGTGGGGGGGGGGGGGGGGGTCACACGTAGAATTTTATACTTGTTGTGTTCATATTCCCTTAGTAACTGGCCTGGTCCTTTTCTTTGGATGCCCACGCTCCATTTCTAAATGTGGCAGAATTCAAAAATGTGTCTGTGTTAGTTTGGATCAGTATGCAAAGATATATTGTTGTATCTTTGAGACCATAAGTGAGAGAAATAAGACCATAAGTGAGAGTTGTAGCATAAGCTTTCATCCACTGTAGATACAGTATTCCATCTGACGAAGTAGACTTATGCTACAGCCTTCTTTCTCTCAGTTTCAAAGGTACTACAATATCCCTCTATAGTCTCCCCTCCTTTTTTTTTCGAGGGATGTGTTCCAGACCCCCTTGCAAAAATGGAGTTTCCTTTATATTCAAGCCCCATTGGCTTGAATATAGGCAAGGGCACACAGGGCGTGCACCCTATTAATTCCCCCTCCTTTGGCCCTTGCACATAAGCGAGGGACATGAGTCTGAAGACCGCAAACATGGAGGAAGGACTGTATTTCTAAATGTTCAACTGAAATTTACATTATCACAGTGAAGGAAAGTTTCATTTGGAGGGGCAGAATTCTTTTTGTGGGGCACAATACCTCTGGGTTCCCCCCACTCATTTTTTCTGGTCCTTTTTAAAGAGCTGCTATCACAATTAGCTTTGGCCCCTCATACAGGTTGGGAGCAAGTTCTCTCAATTATTTTTTGTGCGTTTTTGGGCTATGTGACAGTGTTCTGGAAGAGTTTATTCCTATCGTTTCGGCAGCCTCCGTGGCTGGCGTCTTCAAAGAATGCTGGCATGGAAGTGAGTGGGGTATATACTGGTGAACCTTGGGGTGTATATACCTTGGTTGAGAGGAAGTGATTTACATTTTAATCTGCAGGTTGGTCTATTGTTGAATGGCAAGGCCTCAGGGTAGCTATTTAATTAGTGATCCATTGTCCTCTGGGAAATTCCCCTGACCCATGGTTGTTGTCATTTGCATTTGCTAGGTCTTGATTTTGGTGTTTTTCAGGACTGGTAGCCAAACTTTGTGTACCTTAAGGGTTTCTTATTTTCTATTGAAGTTGTCTGGGTGTTTGGGATTTCAATGGCTTCCCTGTGCATTATGACTTGATGGTTGTTGGCAAGGTCCAGAATTTCAGTGTTTTCAAATCGCATTTTATGCCCAGGATGATTTATAAGGCTACTGCTACTGTGGATTTTTTTGGCTGACCCAGTCTGCAGTGTCTCTCTTATTCTTTGATGCATGTTTGAACACTTAGACAACTTCAACAGGAAAGAAGAAAGAAGAAACCCTTAAAGAAAACAAAGTTTGGCTACCAGTCCTGAAAAACACCAAAATCAAGACCCAGCAAGGGCAAATGAAAACCACCCAGGGTCAGGGGGATTTCCTAGCAGACAATGGATCATTAATTAAATAAACACCCTGAGGCCTTGCCATTCAACAACAGACCAACACAGAGATTAACATGTAAATCACTTCCTCTCAGCAAAGGTATATATACCCCAACCACTTCCATGCCACCATTCTCTGAAGATGTCAGCCACAGATGCTGGTAAAACATCAGGAATAAACTCTACCAGAGCATGGCCACATAGCCTGAAAACCCCACAAAAAAACTATGGATGCCGGCCATGAAAGCCTTCAACTTCACAATCTCTCAGTTGTTCTGCTGATCTTTCATCTCTTTTCATTTATTTTTTTCTTCTTGTGAATGATTGGAGGGTTTAGAACAACTGAAGGGAGATATATGTCAGGTAAGCATTAGCAGCTGCTTTCTAATGGTTGGTGATGGTCCCTCCAAACAGGATGCACTTTGCTTTGTACATGGGAGGGAGGAGGGTGTTTAAACAGGAGACTATGAACTACAACCTAAGTAATATTTTTCCAGGTAACAGTCCACCATGCAGGGGCTTGCTCAGGCCTTCTTATTGAAGTGGCTAAATGTACAACCTGAGCTTAACACCACTAAATGATGTGTCATATATCTTGATAGACAAAAATCCCCAAGCTTCTGAAACATTCATTGTTTAAACATAGACAGAGCTACAGGAAATGTCTTTCGAAGGTTTCTACTTGCTGAAATCTTGCCAGATCTTAGCACAGACTGTAGGAGCCCAGAGTCCTAGACACAAGACTCTCCAGCGTCGTGGACACAGCCTTGCTTCCGAAGCCACAGAAACAAAACACACCAAAGCAAACAACACAAGAGTGGAATGATCTGATATCACCATTTTTGGAACCAATAGTCATGTTTCACTGTTTCTTAACCTCTGTCCTATTTAGGATTCTGAAACCATTTGTATTTTATAAGAACAGGGAATATTTGACTATATTTATATCACTTCCTGAAAAGCTTGAACAGATCTCAGCTTCCTCAAATTTGTTTCATATGTTCCTTCCTTTCTTCTTTTCTTTTTAAAGATATCTGTCTTGATAACTTACACTGGAGAATCAAAAGCAGGAAGAGAGTTTTGCATGAGAACTCTAGGGAAGAATAAAAAAGCATTTTAAAAATCTAGAAAACAATGAGATTGATAAAATATGATTAAATGGGAAACCTAAGCAAACATCTAAACAATATAAAACATTACTCAAAAGGAAACTAGAACCTGAAATAATAAAAGAACACATGATACAATGGGCAAAAGACTTTAAAAAAGAAATAGATTTAGAGAGCTGGTCATATGCGAGGAAACATACTTATTGATTTACTAAGAGCCATAATATCAGAGACAACTACCATAAAATGGAATTAAGATGGTATATAACACCAGTTAAACTCAACAAGATATGTAAAATCAAAGCCACAACTGTTGGAAATGTCAAGTAGACATAGGATCATGGAAGCATATGTGGAGGACTTATCCTCATATTAAGAAATTTTGGAAACAAATTCATAAATGCATATGTAAAATTCTTAGCATAAAATTTAATATGGAACCCGACATTTACTTATTGAACATGATTAAAAAAATAAAAAACTCAGAACTAATCACTGGAAAACAATTCTAGATATGATATCAATAGCAAGAATTGTGATCACTCAAAAATGGAAACTATCAGATACTCCCATAGTTGAGTATCTGGCTAATAAAAATGCACAAAGCCATTGAGATGGATAGACTTTCCAGTCTGATAGAGGATAAATATGTAGATGAGAAATGCTGGGATAGTTTTTTAAAATTCTGTAAAGAATACTGGAAACTATGAAGACAATAGAAGTCAAAATAAAACAGACCTTTAAATAATTAATACCAGAAATCATAGAAATAAGACAGAGATACCAAATATGCAAAGCTAGTTAAAATCAAAACAATTTAAGATAATATATAATACAAAGAAAAGATGTTGAACTCCTTGTCAAAAGGATGTATATAAACTTTTGTAATGCAGAGAAGAATGAAGAAGGAACGAACAAACCAACAGTGTATTGTAACTGTTTTATTATTTTGTATATGTGTGTATGTAAATTTTGTAATATTTGTTTGTATATGTATATTTGAAATGTGAATAAAATTAAATAAATAAATAAATAAATAAATGAAATTTTAAAAAAATCTATTCTGATATTCTACATCAGCTACTTATTAGTTATGCATGCAAACCTAAGTAATGTCTCCTGGCCTGATATCCTCACTTAGCCCACCTGAACAGCCAGCATTGGCACTGGGCAAAATCATAGAATCATGGAATCATAGAGTTGGAAGAGACCACAAGGGCCATCATGTCCAACCCCCTGCCATGCAGGAACTCCCAATCAAAGCATCCCTGACAGATGGCCATCCAGCCTCTGCTTAAAGACCTCTAAGGAAGGAGACTCCACTACGCTCCCAGGGAGTGTGTTCCACTGCCGAAGAGCCTTTACTGTCAGGAAGTTCTTCATAATGTTTCGGTGGAATCTCTTTTCCTTTAGCTTGCATCCATTGTTCCGGGTCCTGTTTTCTGGAGCAGCAGAGAACAAGCTTGCTCCCTCTTCAATATGATATCCCTTCAAATATTTAAACAGGGCTATCATATCACCTGTTAACCTTCCTTTCTCCAGACTAAACATACCTAGCTCCCTAATTCGTTCCTCATAAGGAATGGTTTCCAGACCCTTCACCATTTTAGTCGCCCTCCTTTGGGCCCGCTCCAGTTTCTCCACATTCTTTTTGAATTGTGGTGCCCAGAACTGGACACAATATTCCAGGTGGGTCCTGACCAAAGCAGAATAGAGTTGCACTATTACTTCTCTTGATCTAGACACTATACTTCTATTGATGCAGCCTAAAATTACATTGGCCTTTTTAGCTGCCACATCACACTGTTGACTCATGTTCAACTTGTGGTCTACTTGGACTCCAAGATCCCTTTTATATATAGTTTTGTTCATCCAGGTATCCCCCATCCTATATCCCTGTGTTTCATTTTTCTGTCCTAAGTGAGGTACCTTACATTTCTCCATGTCAAATTTAATTTTGTTAGCTTTGGCCCAGCTTTCTAGTCTATTCAGGTCATTTTGAATTTTGATCCTGTCCTCTGGGGTATTAGCTACTCCTCCTAATTTAGTGTCATCTGCAAATTTGGTAAGTATGCTCCCAATTGTGTCATCCAAGTCAAGACATCACTTTAGCTGATGATTGGAGCACAAGGAGGAGGAGGTTTTTAGCCCCATCCCACTTGTGAGCAACCATCTGAGAAGAAACTTTGGAAAGGGTCCTGCTTATGATTGCCACAGCCTTTTACTATTTTGATTTATTAATCATCTAGGTAGAATTTATGTATTTCTTCTGTGGTCATTATTTTTGTTTTCTTCATGTTCAGCATTAAGCTTCCCTTTGCACTTTCATCTTTGACCTTCCTTAGTAATTGTTCCAAGTAATTGTTCCACAAGGACACTATTTTACACAAAATATGAATGTGTTAACTTATATGTATAGAGGCAAATTTAGACAGAGTAACTTTAATTTAGATACATTACACGTCATATTCTCACTGTGGTGAAAAAGACTGTGACTTGGTGATCTGCACACCTGCTCAGTCCCCAGTCCAGGTGCTGCTGATGGGCAACACCAAGGCATTCCAAACTGCATCAGGACTGCATCAGGACTGGATGGCTTGACATAACCCAATTCCTCTGCAGGTCAAACCAGGTGATAGTTTTCAGGTGCTCCCTCAAGTGGTAAAAGATGACTGTATGTCATAGCACATATTTTCTCCCACCTATGTATTGTGGCTTTTGTATTTTGTTTTTTGACTTGTCATTGGAAGGTAACAATTATTGTAAACTGCCAGTCAAATTGATAAGCCATTGTAGAAGGGAAAACAGTTTAAACACTATGCAATTCCCCTTAATGCCTAATTTAAACTTGGGAGGGTGGTTAAAGATTGCTTTATTCACATAAAGAGTTGCCAAAGGGAAATCACTCTCTTGGATGGTTTTCAGCATGCCATGGAGGGAGATGGGAACACAACTGCCCTTCTCCCCATTCACATTCTCTCACAATCTGTGCTGTTAACAGGACAGCTAAGAATGAAGAAGTCATCAAACTGACAGACTTCTCTGATTGCCAGTGCAAGGTTTTTCCATCATAGGTCCATATAGGATTGCTCACGCTGAAATGTATAGATACATCATTTTTCTAAATGTACACGTTTCAAAACGTATGCATTTTCCTCCCATTGACTAATGCATATTTGTGTATATTTTTGGCATGTACTTTATTAATGTACATTTTTCATACACATTTATTAGATATATCAAATTTTTGGTGCAAGATTTGGATCATTGTTGTTGCTGTGTGCCTTCAAGTCATTTCCAGCTTATGGCAACCCTAAAGCAAACCTATCACGGGCTTTTCTTGGCAAGATTTGTTCAGGAGAAGTTTGCCATTGCTTTCCCCTGAGGGTGAGAGTATGTGACTTGTCCCTGGTCACCTAGTGGATTTCATGGCTGAGCAGGGAATAAAATCCTGGTTTCCAGAGATAAAGACCAACACTCAAAACGTTTGTCCATGCTGACTCTCAAGATTTGGACCACAGGCTCCTAAATGCATGAATTTCCAATTGCAAACTACATACCAGTTTATATTTAGTTCTGAATGTATATTAGGTCAGATTGCATAATGTTTGTTGAAGCCAACAAAATTCTCTGCTATCCCTTGGATAGCACATCCCAACTACAGAATATGCACACAAATGGTTTGCACATAAGTCAGAACTAGACAGTCAATTACCTGATAAAAATCCAAGGACTGGCCAAAGCATGCAGGAATTTCCAAATGTAGGCTGTAATATGGGCATGCCTTCCACACATGAATATATGGGGACAGTGGGGATGATGTACTGTTTCATAGAGAGGGAAAGACTGGTACCATCCAAACTGGAATAGTGTTTCAGAGACAGGTAAGGATTAGAGAAAGCTAGAGGAAATCATACTCACAGAGAAAAAGAAATTGCTGGCTGCTTTTCTACATCCATTTACTGTTTATTTCTGCTTTTCTTATCTCTCCGTCAGCAATTAGTTCCTCTTCTCCACCCCTTCTCCAACCTTGGCCACTATGAAGCCTCTAAAGGAGATAAAATATGAGTGATGGGGCAGGCAAAAGTGACTTCTGCTCCAGTTGGAACTGTTGAGGAAGGTTTCACAAATATCTGTTGAAAGTGTAGCTAAAATCTCCTTAATCAGAGATGGGAATCATGCAGTCCTCCAGATTTTAATGAACTGCATCTCCCAGCATTCCTCGCCATTGGCTATGCTGTCAGGGCATAGGGGATTTGCAGTTCAACCAACATCTGGAGTGCTACATGATTTCCACCCCCGTCCTAGATGAAGCATATAAGAAGGGTATGCTTGCAATCACAGATTGCTTTTCCTAAACAGCAGGGGAACACACTTAAAAAAAGAAATCTAAGGCCTAGACCCACAGGACACAAATCTGCATAAAATCTGCATATACTATTGAATATGTATATTATAGATGTAGGAATAAATGCCCAACCAAAGGACAAAGATCTGGGTCCATGACTTGTATGCACCCAGGCAGAGGCAATAATATTTGAAAAAAACATCTCCAGAGCTCAAAGAATGCCCCTGAGGATGTCTTGATGCTGAAACTAAGCATGACAAGCCTCCACAAGGCCTGAGAAAAATTAACAAGACAACATCTAGTTTGGCTGTGTGATCGTGAGGAGCCCTTGGTCAGTCAGTAGATAACGCTAGGCAATTTAAACTATCCAGAATTGTCTTGATTCTGTCAGAAGAGAGTGGCATCGTATTTGCTGTGCTAGCAAACCTACTGAACCACAAGAGGTCCATCAACTTTTTCCAGTGACCTGAACCCAGCTCCCATCCTCTGTTGTTGTTTGCACGCCATTTCTTTAGCATTCAAGCTTGTTGAAAGCCTTATTGTTTGTTCAGTGGCTTGGCTCCAATGTTCCTGTTAGTGAAAATCCATGCAATTGCCACTCCTTTTGGAGAGAGAGAGAGAGAAAAGGGGGGGGGGGGACAATCTTTATGCATTTTTCCTCCTCCCTTCCACCCTCCATGGTCTCATGAATAGCTGCTCCAGAGAACTGGGTTGGCTCAGCCCGAGCATCTTGGAGAGTAAAGCAACCATATTGGGCAGCAGTGTTTCCAGGCAATGGTGACATTTGTCTGCCTGTTCCTCCTCATTCCCTCCCCAAGCCCTCCTGTCTTGAAGAACTGGATTACATGGGCTTCCAACACCCTTCCCCAAGCTAGCTATGTGGTAAAGGGTGCTGCTCTTTTGCCAGTATCAGAAATTGGCTTCTGTGGGCCTGATCTCTTCTAGAAACATGTTCAATTTAATTTGAGGAAGAGAGCCTCTGGATCCAAACCATGGGAGTGAAATATTGTTTTCTTGGATCTTAGAAAATTAAACAAAAGAAAATAAATGTTGGAATTACTCTAGCCATTAGAGTCAGGCTTTGAAATTTCACTAGAATGCCAGAAAAGTGTGCCATCCTTGATAGATAGTTATTAAGCCTGGTGTCTACAAACAGCCTCAGGCTATTTCTTCTCTCTTTTTTCCTGAGGAAATATTTACATTTTGGCAGTTCCTATAAATAGATCTGGTGCCTCGCCATGGACAGTAATATAAAAGGGCTGATCCAATTTCACAGAAAGTAGCAAAAGAGCAAGGGGTGAAATTTCATATATTCTGCAAGGATAGGTTATATATAGAGGACACCTTTCTGCATGAAAATTATCATTTGCATTTAATATGTTCAAATCTAAGCATATTTCAAACCAGAAATCAAATTCCAGTAGGGCTATGCAATATACTCCAATCTCTGGGCACCTGGCTCTCTGGACCATTCTTTTCATTTGGGTAATGGAAAACCACTGAATGAACATAGTTTCCCCCCTGGTTCTTATAAATTAAGTACTTTTATTTATATTTAATATCCCATCTTTACTCCAAAGAAAGCACACCGTGTTTCATCTTTACTACACCTTCAACAACAACCCTGTGAAGTAAAGTGAGCTGAGAAAGTGTGGCCCAGGCTTACACAGTGAACTTAATGTCTAAGTGGGACTTGAACCTGGATGTCCCAAGTCCCAGTCCAACACTGTAACCCCTATGTCACATAGAATCTCTGCTTCCTCGTAGAAATCTCAGAAGAGTAATAAACAGGCAGGAGGGCAAGACAATTGGAAAAACAATGTATGGGACAGGGCTGTAGTCTTTCCTTAAAATGAAAAACCCAGGATTTGACAAGATAGAACCATGGTAGTTAAAGTGGAATCATAGTTCTATAATTGTATAATGTGGCCCCTTACTTCAGCACTGCTGATGGGATAGGGTTTACCATTACACCCAAGGTCAGGATGCCAGTTTGGGAAGCTAAGCATGGTCATCTGGCACCGACAGCTCTTAATATTTGATACCTTCTGCCTTAGGTCCAAAACACACTGTCGAAATAATCCAGTTCGAGACCACATTAACTGCCCTGGCTCAGAGCTATGGAATTCTGGGAACTGTAGTTTACTGTGGCACCAGAACGTTCTGACAGAGAAGACCAAATGTCTCACAAAACTACAGTTCCCAGAATTCCCCAGCCCTGAGTCAGGGCAGTTAAAGCGGCCTCAGACTGGATTATTTCTGCAGTGTGTTTTGGACCTTAGGTAGCAATCTCACTTTGGACCTGCTCATCAGTTAGAAACAATGCTTTAGCTTTCAGATCTGTTCCTATATTATATTTTAGTGATATTTTATTATGGGGATTGAGACTGATTTTTTTTTGTCAGTGTAGACAAGCCCTCTGTCTGTACCAATGTTGTTGTTGTTATTGTAAGCTCACAAAGGCTTTGACAGGAATTAGGCCCTATCATACTACCTGTCCTGGATTCTATTGTTGAAGTGGCTTCTGCATTGATCTGTTGGTCAACCTGTAATTTTTCATGATTCCAAGGTTTGATAGAAATATGCAAGCAAAAATTGTCTAACTTCCCATCCCTAAACATGTTTCTTGATGGAGGAAACTGATCAGCTAAGTCTGTCAGACTGATAACTAGAGACAACCCATGTATCTTTAATGGTTGTGTAGAAGAGGGAGTTTGAGCAGGAGTTGTGTCATGCAATTAGGTAACAAGCAACACCTACTGAAACACTTACTTCTATACAACCATTAGAGCCATCTCCAGTTTTCAGTCTGACAATGCTATTAGCTACCAATGGAGACTCATGCTGTTGCAACAGCTCTTATCTACACTTCTATCACTGGGACGGGCTTGAATCCAACTGGAATCTTAAGGTTAAGTTCACTGGGGGAATTCCACTGACGTGCCATTGTAAGGTGTTTTGCCCCTGGGCAAGTGAACTTACATTTTACCTCGAAAGTCTTCCCACGTCATTGGGTGACAGCCAAAACCAATAAAAAAGAAATTAACATTAATTGCCTAGGCGTCATTACTTGTTTTCTCTCTGTGCAAACTGTCTTCAAGTTGTCTTCAATGTATGGCTACCCTATGAATAAGATATCTTCAAGACACCTTGTCTTTGCTAGCCCTGTTGTGGGTTTGCAGACTCAGGGCTGTGGTGATTGGGTCTATCCACCTGTAATGCAGTCTTTGTTGTGCTTTCTTTCCATGCATGATCTCTCTCTCTCTCCCCCTCCCTCTTACACACACACACGTAGCTCAGACTGAATATTTTGTATGGCTTATATATAGGATTGCCTGCATATTTTGCATGGGGATGGTAATATAGTTAAGAGTGTGTGTTCTTTTTTCAGAATTAAGGATCCATTATTACCACCATTTCCTTTCCCTAACCTGACTTTTATAATATCTTGCCTGATAAAGAACTCTAAACAAGTTTAAACCCTACAAGCATCTGTGCCCTTTTTGGCTGTCCTCAGAAAGGTATTGATACAATATGGATTTTGGCATTTTTCTTATGGTCAACATGGCCACCTCTGTTTTCAGTTTAAACAAAAATGAATAACAAAGAACCATCTGCCTTGTGTTATAGTATATCAGATCACTAACCCATTTGACCAGCATTCTCTCCATTCTGATCTGCACTTGCTCTCCAGGATCTCAGCTGGAGATCTTCTCTAGATCTTCCACTGCTATCTTTCATAGGACATAATGCTCACTAAACCTGGGGGCCTTGTAATCTCAATTTATTTTGTTTGAATTTATGAAGAAATTTGCAAAATTTGGTACATTGTTATATAAAAAAGAAGGGAACAGTAATAAACATGCTGTGTCCTTTTACCACTTGTGGTGGACTTGTAAAAACCACTTTTGGTTAACAATTAGTATGATGACACTGATGATTCTCAAAAGAGAATATATATTTAGACTTGAGCTGTTTCTCTTAAGGAGAGAGAGTGTAGAGTTTTAATATGTTATATGAAAACAGCAGAAAGACGGAGACATGTAAAATATTGGAAAAATACTACAGGATGGATGGAAAAATAATGAATTTGGCTTATTAAAAGAAGACTCCATAAAAACTTATTTTAAAAGCTTTCAACCTTTTACAGACTATCTAAACAAGGAAGAAAGGGACATTGTATCTATAGCATTCAATATACAGAAAAATATTTTCTGTATTATAAAGAAAGATAGTAAATAGATGTAGTTTAGAGAAGAGGAAGATTATGTTCAAATTAATTTACTGTAGCCAGGGAAGATTGGGAAATCAATTTGAATGGGTGGTGGAGATATAAACAAGGTATTGCAAATTGTCTTTGTTTGCTTCTTTTCTTCTGTAGTTACTGTTTTGTCTGTTTTGTTGTTGTTGTTGTTGTTCTAATTTAAGTATCAAGTGGAATATGTTGCCTCAGAGTGTGGTAGATACTCCTTCTTTGGAGGGTTCCAAACAGAGACTGGATGAGCATCTGACAGGAATACTTTGATTGTGTTTTTCATGCATGGCAGAATGGGATTGGACTGGATGGTGCTTGTGGTCTCTTTCAGCTCTAGAATTCTATGATTCCATGAAGTGTGATATTAAAATCTTATTACAAAATTTTAAAAAGGAAGGGAATGCATTTCTCAGTTATCTGCATGATCAAATTCAAAGGTTCAGCTGTTTTCCCAAGATGGAATGGATCATGTTGTACATGCCTGCAATGGTGCTGCTAAAGATGCGAGCCAGAATCTTATATCAGCTACTAAGTTAACTATACTTAACTGTGGGGCAGAACAGATGGTCATTTGAGAGGGTTTCTTGGTGGCTTGGGAGTGTGTCGTTTAGATGACACATGCCCCCAAGCTGGCAGGAAGCCACAGTTAAGTCAAACGCCCACCCACACAGGGAGCAGCTTTGCAGTTTATATGTTGCATGCTGCAAGAGCACTGCAAAGTTGCTGCAATGGTGAAAAAAATGGCTTTTTGCCAGCTCAAAAACGAGTGACTTTCTGATGCTTCTTTTTGTGCCAGCAAACAGCCAGATCAGAGCTGCAGCATGTGGTTGCTGTGGCCCCAATCTGGCGATCAAAAGGGTGGTGTCAAGCCACCGGTTCAGGGCCATCTGTTTTGGCCCTATGTAACTTTTCCCATGCATGGCTCAACTCCCCAGACTTGATGGAAATGTCATTTACCTGTCCTGCAATCACCAGTGGAATAGACTTCCTTTTCCTCTTGCAGCTGAAGCCCATTAAAGTGTTGGGTATAGCAACTCTTGCATGCTGAGACTCTCAATAACTTTAAGTGCATGTTTGTAGTAACTACTGTATCTTTTTTTTAATATGCCCTCTCACTTTCTTCTAGCACACCTTTCTTAGTCTCCAATCTCCATTTTGTTTTTCGGTCTTCATTTTATTTTCATCTCAGCATGTTTCTTTTAAGACACTGAGAAACTTTTCTTCTAAATGCCTTTTTCCAACTAGCATGTAGAGCGTCTTCTTCTTTTAACTTTACCATAAAGCTGTGCCTGTGTATGAGTTATGCACAAGATCTCTGAATAAAACTATTTGATGTTACTTTAGAAAAAGGCTCTGTTTCATCTTTTACTAGGCTGATATATGTGTTTGGGGAAGGGTTGGACTGGTCTACTGTTTCTCATGCTTTGCTGCAAAATATCTGCTATTGAAATTTACCAATAACCTAACATAAAGTAGATTCAGGTAGAGGAGTTAAAACTGTGGCAATAGTGTCACAATGGTGACTAAATAGCAATTGTGAATATGAAACTGTTACCTAGATTTACTGATCGATGACTGTTTCCTATTTGCAATCACTACTAAGTCATCAGTTTGGCTATTGCCATGATTGTAACTCCCCCCCCCCTACTTTACCAGGCATCAACTACATGGGGATAAGGAGGATGATTCCACTAGTGCTTGATGTTCCTCCGTCAGGTTTGAAGAAGTTTGAGCCAGTAAAGGCTACATAGGGGCAGTACAGACTGCCACGGAAGGGGTGGTCTGTAGGAGCCTGTTTTAACTCCAGAGGGACGCTGCAGCTGCCAAACCACACAACGTCCCTGTTCTTTTTGCAATGCCCGACTTACATCACAAGTGCGCCAATGGCACACTCATGACATAACCGATGTGCAGTGACATGCAGACGCTGTGCGGCAGCAACGTCATCATGGTGGCGCCCATGTGGACAGGATGCTGCCATGAAGCCATCACTGTGATGTTCTAGGGTTAGGGACTGTGTGGTTGGTGTGCAATCCCTAACCCTAGAAACGCTGCTGCAATGCCACAAAGTGCCTGTCTATATCGAGCCTTAGTCAAATAGCTGATAAAAGATTCAAACTGAGGGGTCCATAGAAGTCAAATCCTCACTCAGTGATAGAAACACAACTTGGGCTAGTTATAGGAGTTTATCATACGATGGAATTTGGGGGTATAATACAATGGCAACGAATGCAATCATGAGGTTATTATTATTATTATTATTATTAAACTTTATTTCTAGAGCGCTGTAATTATACTCAGCGCTGTACAAAATAGGTTTCACGTTATTGTGTATGAATGTATCTCACACAATTTCGGGCAACGGGAAGTCATTCCGAACGCAATCATGGGGTTTCACATTATTGCGTATTAGAATATCTCATGCAATTTCAGGCAATGGGGAGTCATTTTCGGGCAATGGGAAGTCATTCTGAATGCATTCCGAACACAATTATAATTCACGTAACTTTGCTAAACTAGCAAATTCACGTAATTGTGAATTGGCTCCATTCGAAATTGAGAGAAATTCCTCCTGTGTGATAAACTCCATACTTTCTCATCCTTGGAGGAAAGCAACGGCAAACTCCCTCTGAATAAATCTTGCCAAGAGAATCCCATGGTAGGTTTGCCTTAATGGCACTGTAAGTTGCCTCAGGGTTACCATAAGTTGGAAATGACTTGCAGGCACACAGCAACAACAAGCCTTGATTCAGCACCACAGACGTGAGGACTCACAGCCAGACATTTCAGAGCAAAGCTACATGTACTTCCATCTGGATATACAAATCTACCCACTCCTCTTTCTCTTCAAGTCCAATCTGTTAGTATAATTTGCTCTCAGATTTGGCTTTTTAAAGTCTCAAGCTCTAATTCCATCACATTTATGAAGACAACTGCAAATTTTTGATAAATAGTTCTTCTTCTTCTTCTTCTTCTTCTTCTTCTTCTTCTTCTTCTTCTTCTTCCAACTAGACAAATTTTTCACTCATCCATAGATGTGAAGTAGAATAAACAGCAAATGATGTGACTGAGGGGGAGTCTACACTACCCGAAAATCCAAAGCCAGTCTGGAGCATTATGTTCCTGATTGGCCCCAGATGGTGGCCACATGCACTGGCCAAACTGAATACAAAGCACAGTGGTGTCCATGCAGGCCAGCTGGGCTGACACTGCATTAGCTCCTCTGGCCTGCACTGCTCAGCACAGGGAAAGGGGATGGCATGGTTATTGTTGTGTGGACAACTGGCTTGACCCCAATAGGGTCCAATCCAGCTGTCTACATGCCCCACATGCTCACCCAAGAGTTTCGGGGAAGCACTAGGATTTCCCCTGACTTTGCTTACTCTGAAGCAAAGTTGGATTAACAGGGGAAACCCATGGTATTTCCCTGGAAAGAGCCATATGTTGTGGGGGCAGACAGCAGCAGCTTTGAGGTGAGTTTGAGTTCTTTTTTACCAGTGTAGACAAGCCCTGAGCTCCCAGTTACAAAGACTCATAATGAGAGTACTAAAGATAGCAACCTATGTTTATACTCAGTACAGTAGTTGTTAGTTTGTATGTCTCCCTAAAAATTTAGACATGGTATGTATCTGTATCATTTCCTGTTTGTCAATTTACCCACATTCTCTTTCGGCATCAGTCACTTTGCAGTTCGAGTTTTGCTTCCATTTTGTAGTCTGTAAGTTGTCTCCTCCACACATGTCTGAAAAGTTTATGTTATAGAGCCTCTCACCATGCAATGTTATTAAACCTTTAGTATTTCTAGGTAAACCTACTTCATTTGTTTTACCAAAAAAGACTAAAGCCTGCTTTCTTTCTCTGCTAGACTGTGTGTGTGTGTGTCTGTGTGTAAAATGGTGGTGTGGGAGTGGTTGTTGCTCACCTTCTACTTGCAAGTACTAATTACTCTGCTTGTCAGATACCACACTGCAGTCTCTCACATTCCCCAACAGAGAGATGCTAATAGTTAAACAGTAAAAGATTCCAATTATATTATAATAGTTTCAATGTTATGGATTCTGAAGCAATGTTGGCTGGAGACCAGTAATATGCATATGTTAAAAACAGAACACAGTGTTTTAGTCTGTAGGAATGGCAGCTAGTTCCTTTCTTCTTTCTTACTGTTTTCTTAGAGCAGAAGATTCAGGATAAGACAAATGCAATTATGATATGTTTTGTTATTAGCATGTCAGACTCTTTTGCCTTAGAACCTTTAGACCTTGGCTTTAAGGTTTCCAGCCCCCCCCCCCTCGCCCCACAAGCACATAGGTTCAACAGCTTCAACAGACCAGCACTAAAGGTTGACCTCGAGGCAGAATGGGGGTGTGCTGCCCCATGCTACCTGCCTGTCTTCAGCGCAGTGTGTAAATGCGCTGTGCCAAAGAAAGGGCAAAAAGCTGCCACAGTGGTATATGGTTTTTGTTTTTTTTTGCACCATGGAAAGGCTAGATCAGGGACATGGTGTGTAGTTGCTGTGGCCCTGATCCAGCAAGAAAAGAGGCAGCTGCAGGCCACACCAAATGAGCAGTCTGTTGAGCCCCTAAGTAGACTACGTAGAATATGTGGGTCATTGCTTTAAAGGACAATCAGGTTGCCCGGAAGCTCCCAATAACACAAGTCTCCTGTTCAGAAAACAAACAAACAAACAATATCATGGGCAGTTTTAAGGATCTATTAGACAGGATGACTAAACTGAACAGGTTTTATCTCTGTGTTTTGATTTCATAAATTAAAGATCATACAATATTTCCTTCTACAACACACGGCCCATAGCTCATAAATCATATGCAAGTCCCTGCATTGTTTCTGTGGCATCCTTAGAACTGCCCATGATACTGATCTTTTTTTCCTGAACAGAAGACATGAGTTTTTGGGAGCTTCCAGGGACGGCAATTGTCCTTTAAAACACATGTGCATGGCCCATATATGCCTCACATTGGAGCCCTGCTAGCACAGTGGTTGAATGCCAGTATTGCAGCCACAGCGCTGTCAATTTGAAACTGAAGGGCTCAAGGCTAACTCAGCCTTCCATCCTTCTGTAGATTGATAAAATGAATACCCAACTTATTAGGGGCAATTGGCTAACACTGCTCAGAGAATGCTTAATTCACTATGAAGCAGTATAGAAATGTAAAGTGCTATTGCTATTGCTTTAATCAAAAATAGGTTTCTTTGTTTATTTTAAAAAATCTGAAGTGGATTTTTCTTCATTTCCAGTTTGGCTAAAGAGGTTGATTGCAGTCCATGGCTGGACCCTGGACCTGCCAGACTTGCCTTGATTTCTTGCACATCCTTTAACAATCTTGGTTCCCTAGATACTATTGGACTACACCTCTTATCATTCCCAGCCACTATTTATTATTATTTATTTATTTTATTTGTATACCGCCCTTCCTACGATCAGGGCGGTGTACAGCATTTTTAACAAACAGCTTCATTTATATACCGCTTCATACCACCTAAGCAGTGTCTAAGCGGTTTACAATTATAAGCTATTTGACAAATGGTAGAAGATGCCAGAAGTTCTAGTCCAAGATCAGGAAATCCAAGATTGGAAAAGGCTGTTTTGTTATCAGGAGTATCATATTTACAACATAGGTTTGCAAACCAAAATTGCAACATGATCCTGAAAACTGCATAGAATTCTTATGTGTGGTCTCAGATGCTAGCCAGTAAACATTCTTGGGCTCTTTTCTCTTGTTCTATAAATCTAAGAATGTATATTTTAGAATATGTCCAACACCACCTGTAAGGTTTTATGTTTTAGAGGAAGACAGGTGGGACTTGTTCAGGAACTTTCCACCAATTTTCCATCAAAGAACCACTAGATTCAATGCTATGGAATTCTGGGATTTGTAGTTTTATTAGATATTTAGCCTTCTCTAGCAGAGTGCTGTGGTACCACAACAAACAACAAATCCTATGATTCCACAGGATGGAGTCATGACACTTTTTATGTGAAAAGAAGGTGGGGGAAAGTTAAATATGCACATTATTGAGTTTTTATAGGATTCAACTAGAAGCCCCCCCCCCCAATAATTTTGTCCTCCCTCCTTTTGTATGGTTTATACTAAGGGATAGATAAAACTAAATGATAAAAGAAAATATCTGATGACACTCAGATATACCTCTCCATGACAAGATTATTGGCTCAGACTTCAGATGGCGTCTCTCCTCTTAATGACTGTCTTGCGGCAGTAATGGATTGGATGAGGAAAAACAGATTGAAGCACAATCCAGACAAAACGGAGGTACTCACAGTCACAGGACCAAAGCCAGGTCTGGGAATACATCTTCCGGTCCTAGATGGAGTCACACTCTCCTCGACGGACCCTGTTCGCAGTCTGGGGGTACTCCTAGACTTGTCGCTTCACATGACTAGTCAGGTGAATGCGACGGTCAGGAGTGCTTGCTATCAACTTCGGTTGATACACCAGCTGCGCCCTTTCCTGGATCAGAAGGACCTGGAGTCTGTGGTACATGCTTTGGTAACCTCACGATTGGATTTATGCAATGTGCTCTACTTGAGGCTACCCTTGTGCCTAATACGGAAACTTCAACTAGTCCAAAACATGGTGGCCAGGCTTATTACTGGTACATCAAGATGCGAGCACATAACACAAGTGCTTAAGTCCTTCCACTGGCTGCCGATTAGTTTCTGGGAGCAGTACAAGGTTTTGGTCTTAACCTTTAAAGCCCTACAGGGCTCGGGTCCATCTTATCTTAGGGACCACCTCTCCCCGTACAACCCTCCCCCCCCGCACACTCTGGTCCTCCAGGAGAAATTTATTACAGCCTGTGAAAACAAGGCTGTTGCGGACCTCCCGGGGGACTTTCTCTGCTGCCGCTCCCAGGCTATGGAATGACTTGCCAAATGAGATGCATCTTATTACATCCCTAGATAGCTTTAAAAAAGCCTTAAAGACGCATCTCTTCCGGCAGGCCTTCCCATAAAAATCTTAACTCCTGGCCCTGACACTGGTTTACGACATCGGGACGTGCACTCCTACCAGCTCCCAGCACTTTATTTAGGAAGTTTACATCTACAGTGTCTATAGAATTGACTACCTGCTTTTTATGTTCTATGTTGTATGCATGTAATTTTTCTTGGATTTTAATCTGATATTGGTTTAATTTAATTTTAAGGGGTGGAAGGTGGGTTTTGGGGTTATTGGGATTGTTTTATCTTGATGTCTTTTAATTATTGTAACCCGCTCCAATTGATGACAGAGGAGTGGGCTATAAATATTATTATTATTATTGTTGTTGTTGTTGTTATAAAATTTCTGCTTTTTTCAAAGATGCATTTGATTGCTTACAGATTATATATGAATATTGCCATTTTATGTCATCAAAATGGTATTAAGCCAATTATGTGATTAGTATTCCTTAGAGCATGAAGTAAATTACAGGCATAGCAGCTTCTAGGCCAGTAAAATAGCCATTTAACCAAATTCTTAACCTGAAGTTTCCTTGCTGGGTTTCCTATGAGAGGCAGTCCCTGCCCATGCTTTTGCTGCCTGACAGGAGCTGGCTTGGTTAATACTTTATATCTGTATCTGGAATGATAATATATATCAGCTTTGGAAAGCAGGCCAACATGATTATCTCTTTATTACAGATGAGTATGTGAAGTAAGAGTGAGAGATAGTGGCTTGCTGAAGTCCACCTAATGAGTTTGTGGCTGAAATAAAATGGGAACTGCCAACACTCTCTAAGCCACCACAAGTCAACAGCACTCATATCTGATATTTCCAGAGCAAGGCTGGCTTCCTGTTATCTCTTCCTGTTACTGTGAAAAATATTACTTTTATGTATCCCAAAATCTTAGGCGGAACTACTTTTAGGCCAATTTCTCTGATCAGGTGTCTTGGACTATCAATACAAGCACTGGACTCACTTCTTCATCTTAGCTTACACCCATCCTGAGAAGCTCTTTCAGGTTCATGACAATGATTACCTCTTTAGTTCTTTTGTATTCATCTTAACCTCAGGGAAGTCTTTACTACCACATTTCAACCTGAGGCTTCCTTTTGGCTCAGTCAGAACAGGACTGGGGCTGGCCAAGACATTTTGCCACCAGGGGTGATGAATCAGATGACGCCCCTGCCCAGAGCTTGGAAATATTGTTTACTGGACTCTTAACTCCTAGAATCCTCCAGCTAGAAAGGCCAGAAGCCAAACAAGTTAAGGGATTCTAGAAGTTTTAGCCCCAAACAGTAACTTCTGGCTATAACTCTCATTTCATGTATAGGAACTGACCAGATTAGTAATTGAATCTAACTTGAACTCTGGGGATGGGACAGTGTTCTTCAATATGCTTAAGACAGCAGACTCACTTAAGGGAAACATGGCAGAGAGGACAAGACACATAGCCTCTATTCAGTATCTAGGTTCCTCACCTTGCAATATTTCTGCTGCCTAGAGGTGGCAACATCATTTTGCCTAACATTAGGTCAAAGCCAAAGAGGACTGATGTAAGATTTTGTCCTTTCTTTCATACATCCTTCACATAGTTTCACCTTAACAAAGTATTTTCTTACATTTAGCATAAGTCCTCTAAAGGTCCTCTCTAAGCTTGTCATGTCCAGTTGTTCGAATCTTATTTGTATCTGAGTGCAAAAGAATCACTTAGTGCTCCATCTTAGATCAAACCCTGGAACTTGTCTTATGCTGGGTAGTCTACATAACTTACTTTGTCACTGAAATTCATGCCAAAGGCTGAGAGACAGCAGAAAGTATGAAAGTAATATCTTATCACAGTTACAGCCACTGCGCCCTTGAGGAACCTGACTGATTTGCTTCCTTTCCCCCATATATTCACTGTCTGCCTGTAAATCTGTGACTCAGCAGGTCTCTATGAAAACACCCTAAGCCTCCAAAACTACTTTTCTGCAAAATGACCATAGGCATATCATTGTACTGTCTAGAAAAAGCAAGTTTGATCCTTTCAGTCAGGATTCCAACATAGCTTACAAATAAACTAAGGAATATTCCAAGCTTCAGTCCCTATCCCCCACCCTTGTTGTTATTGTTGTGTGCCTTCAAGTTGTTTCTGATATCTGGTGATCCTATCATGTTTTTTTTTTTTTTTTGGGCAGGATTTGTTCAGAGGAGGTTTGCCATTGCCTTTCCCTGAGTTGAGAACATGTGACTTGCCCAAGGTCACCAAGTGGGTCTTAGGCCAAGTTTGGAATTAAATCCAGGATCTCCAGAATAATAGTCGAACTCTCAAACCACTATGCCACGTTGGCACTTATGGTTCAGTATACACAGTGAAAATAGCCTCCAAACCTAGAAGGCATCTGAGGACAGAAGATATTGACGTGTTTACCCCCAGGGACTACTAAAAAGCCCTGGGTGCTGCACTTTGCCCACCCATGCTTCAACTGGTTGCGGTAGAAAGTAGTGCTATGATGTGCTGTTTGTAACATGTAGCAAGTGCTTTTTGTATTTTAAATTGTTTAAAGTAAAGTTGTAACTGGCTTGGGCCTGATCTACTTGAGGGAACACTTCTTCCTGCATAATCTGCCCCGCACCCTCAGAACAACAGGGGGAAAATTATTAGAACACCACAGGTCCAGGTTAACAACAACTTCTCTCAGGTCATTTACTGCTGCAGCCCCCAAATTATGCAACAGCCTACCAGGAGAGATCCGTCTTATTACCACCTTAGATGACTTTAAAAAGGCTCTTGAGACAGATCTCTTCCGGTGGGCCTACCCACCTGACCTCTTATAGATTCTATAATAAAATGCTCTCAGTTTGGCTTTGGCTGATTAGATGATATTTTAGCTAAATTATTGTATTTCTGATATCATTAGTGTCTATTATTTTATTTGTATACCTGTATTTTATTGCTTTATTGATGTAATCAATAATTGCTTAGGTCAGTAATTGATGCAATAAATATAAATTATTATTATTATTATTATTATTTAATGCTTTTAAACATTTGTGCCTCATATTATTTTTAACTATTTTGTTTTAACCTATATTGTAAGCTTGGGTTGCCAACATAAAAATGGAGATCCTTTTTGTCCCTTTAATAGCAGTGTAGAAGAGAGAATTTCAGCAGGTCTTTCTCATCACACAGGCAGCTAACAAGCAATGCCTGCTGAAATTTTCTCTTCTCCACAGCTATGAAAGGAACAGGAAGAATCTCTAGTTTTCAAGTTGGCAACCCTAAGCTGCTTAGAGTCCCATTTTGAGAGAGAGGTAAGATATAAAATCAGTCAAACAAATAATTAGAAATAAATTTGCAATGTGTTAAAGAATAGTCAGGCTGCCTGCATCAGAGTTCAGAAGAAACTTTTCCCCCTTTGCTTTTACCACTCCCTATGAGTGTATTGTATCAAAAGAGAGAGAGAGAGAGAGAGTAAAAGAATAATAAAATATGAACTATATTACAATCATTAACCAGCATTATGTGACCTTTGATATGATCCTGCTTAGATATCATTTTTGTTGGTTTCAGGCAATAGGTGTGCTCATATCTGTCCCCACCCCCCAACTCTTCTGTTATCTTTGCCTGAAGAGTTTTGTGAGGCTTAAAACTCCTGGATTCTTTGCCAGCCAACTAACAAACTCTGGGTACATTCCAGCAAAGATTACTCATAAGTTTGTTCTATATTTGTTGGAGTACTTCATGGACCCACTAAAGTCAACATGTTAGTCACAACTAAGGTATGTCCTATTGTGAGGGGCACTGTATTAATCTGTCACAGCCAACACAACAGTCTAGAATCACCTTTTAAACTTTGTTGTTGTTAACTACCATCAAGTCAATTTCAACCTATGGTGACCTATGAATGAGAGAGCTTCAAGTCCCCACACCATCAACCTCCTTGCTCAGGTCTTGCAGATTCAGGGCTGTTGCCTTTTGGATTGAGTCTATCAATCTGCAATGCAGTCTTCCTCTTTTCCTACTGCCTTCAGCAGCATTATTGTCTCTTTTAGTGAGTCATGTTGTCACATGATATGGCCAAAGTAGAACAGCCCCAGTTTATTCATCTTGGCTTCTAGGGAGAGTTCAGGCATGATTTGCTCTAGGACACATTTATTTGTCCCTTCAGGAGTCCATGTTATGTGCAGAATTCTTCTCCAGCACCACATCTTAAAATGAGTTGATTCTGTTCCTTCCACTTTCATCACTGTTCGACTTTCACGGCCATATGATGAGATGGACAATCCTAACTTTAAGATTCAATTGTATATCTTAACACTTCAGGATCGTGTCTAATTTCTTCTTTGGAAGCTGCTCTTCCAAACCTCACGGTCTTCTTCTGATTTCTTGAATGCAGTTTCCATTTTGATTAATGATTGAGCAAGGTATGGAAAATCTTGAATTATTTATATGCCTTCATCATCTGCTTTAAAGTTATGTAAGTCATCTGTGGTCATTTTTGTTTTCTTAATGTTCAACTGTAAATCTGTCTTTGCACACCTTCAATATTTTCAGTAATACTTCCAGGTCTTTGTTATTTTCTGCTAGTGGTATAGTGTCATTCATAAATTGTTGATGTTCCTTCCTCTAATTTTCACACCTCCTTCCTTCATGCATAACATTTTTGGCATACAAGTTAAACAGATAGGGTTATAACATGCAGCCTTGCCTGACTCCCTCGCCAACTGGAAACCATTCCATTTATCTGTATTCTGTCCTCACAGTAGCCCCTTGTCCTGAATACAGGTTATGCATCAGGACAATCAGATGTGGCACCAACATTACTTTTAAGAGTGAGCCATAGTTTTTCATGATCTGTACAGTCAAAGGCTTTGCTATAATCTATAAAGCACAGGCTGATTTTCTTTTGAAATTCTTTGGTGACCCCTTTAGCCAACGTATGTTTGTGAGATCTGCCATTTCCCACTCCATCTATGGTAAAAATCCTTGTTGAAGAATTTTGAGCAGAACTTTGCTTGCATGGGAAATTAATGTAATGGCCCTTGTGACGGAGCCTTTGGGCAGACTTGGTTTCCTGACAGCCAATCAAGTTCGGGTTGACTGTGAGGAAGGGCTGCAGTGGAAGGAGTAGATATAAAAGGCAGGAGTGAGTGACTGTGAGTTCAGTTGTGGAGGAGATAAAGAGAACTGAAAGGAGTCAAAGGGAATTGAGTTGAGGGAAGGTATGAGTTCAGGGGAGGTTCTTGAGTAGAGGGCAAAACTGACCGGCAGGAAAAAGGGGCTTGAAGTCGTCTTTTCTGAAGCCACATTGAAACCCCACCAACCGCACCAACCGCTGACAAGGTGGCTGGAGTGTGCATGTCATGACTGGATGGTGTGGCTTCAAACTGTGTGCCACTGGGTACTTTTTTTTTTTTTTTACTGTTCCCCTCACCATCCCTGCAAATTTCTGGTGACTGCCATCCCATTGCATCACGAGGACAGGGCATCAGAGCACAGGTGTGCCCATGCAGATGCCGGCAAGGTGCAATCATGTCCCCGTTCACTCCATGCCCCCTCTTTGACTGTCTGTTTTGTGTATGTTGTACTCAAGTCCATGAGAAGATGTCACAGTTTCTTTTTTGTGGATTGCCACCCTCACCCTTGAGTACAACAGCTCTGTCCCTTTTAAATGTGCTCCTGCAACGGGATGTTTACATGCACAATTAGGGTTAGGGTTTGGAAAGGGCACCCCTTTAGATCTGCCCTGGCTTCAGTACATTTATACGTACGTGCGAAGGTGCGCATTTTCCAGGAAGAAGTGGAAAAAGTTCTAGGGAGAGGGTCAGATAGGGAATCTGACTGGGCCTAGAAAAAGTCAGAGAGATATTCTGACAAGACAGTAGAGAAACTGGAGAAAGAGACATAGAGTCTCAATACGGTCATTGAAGGATACTGACTGGGGGAGAAAGTGTATTGGCGATTGTAAAGAGAAAACTGTGAAATGCCTGCAACTATTATATTAATGTAACAATACCATATTTTAACTATTCTACCAAAGTACATTCTTGCTAAATGTTATTCAATAAAGTTAAAGTTTATTTGTTATAACAGAAGCCTCTGCCTGAGTGAATTCTAAACCATATAGGCACAAACAAACATGATATTTAAGATGTTAACCTTAAGAGAGGAGGACACTTGGGAACCTAGCCTTTATTCCTTTTAGGGAGAATGTATAAAGGGTGGATGCTGGGCAGGTGTCATTGATAAGGAGCCTTCAATAAGGGAGAAGTAAAAAGTAACCTCAAGGCATAGAAAGGAGATCATTCCACAGTCCTGCAGCCTTTTGGGGGGACTGGAATGTATATTGAGCATCTATGGTCCATTGTTTTATTTTCTATTTTTGTTGACAGATATTAATTAGAACTAGAATAAATTCTCTTTCTGTAGATTGAAGAAACTCTATTGGTATGCCATCTGTTCCTGGTTATTTTTTTTTTCTCCTAAATGCTCTGAGTTCAGCTTCCATTTCATTTTTTTTTAAACTGGAGGTTTTTCTATGTATCATTCTTCTTTGAATGAATCTGTCATCCTTTCATTTTTTTTCATATAGTTTGCCCATGTATTGTTTCCATTTTCCTTTTATTTCTAGTTGGTCATGTAATGTGCTCCCTTACTGGTCATATCCCCACTTTTGGTTTAAATTTCCCTTTGATTTCTTGGATCTTGAAGAACAGGTATCCTTTTCTTTATTTTGTTGTTGTTGTTGTCATCTTCTCTTTCTCTGCATTAAGTATTATAGTAGTTCTCTTTGTCCCTATACACAAGTCACTGAACAGTTCATCCTCTGTCACATTTTGCTTATCATTTGTCCTTAACTATTTGAAGAGTTTTGACTTCCATCCATTGAGATTTCTCCTTCTTTTTGGCTACTGATTGCCTTTTCCCTTGACAATGGCTTGCATCCAAAGTTCATCTGATTCTTGGTCAATTAAGCTTAAAAGTGCAAATATAGTTCCATGTTACCTTTAAATTCTGTGGTGATGTTCTTTAGGTTATATATTGGCAAGGTGGTTGATTTAAAATCTAACATTTTTATTTGGTATAAATTTTCCTGGATTGTAGCTCACTTTATCAGTTAACCTGGAGTGTTGCCTCATTTGTCAGATATTTGCATACATGACTGGGCAGGAAGAGAATATAGAGAAACTGAAATATTACAGGTGGAAACTCATCCTAATCTTAATGGTGGTCCTTAACAAACAGTAGTTGGAGTGGGAGGTAGCATAGACATCTAAATATAGATGAGCCAATTAAGGAATGGGTGCATATCCTGAAACACCTTCGTCTAATTCAAATGACAAGCCACAGAGTTTAATCTCTTGATGAATTCTTGTGGGTAATCAGCATAATTGTAATCACTGAGGCCAAAGGGAACAAAAATGTGAAATTTTACATTGATTTTGATGGATCCCTTTAAAAAATGGCTAAGAATGGGTTTACCCTAGTAGGATTTGCTTGTTGGTTAGCATAGCTAAGCAGCTGTGTTATACATCTAGTCGAACTGAAATGGCATGTGTGTGCATCATGACCAACAGTGCATTCTTATGCATATGTTCACAGAAATAAATCCCATTGTATTCAAAAATGGTATACTCTCAGGAACGCATGTGTAGCTTTGCAGCTTTTGCTGCATTTGTAGCTTCCAATGAAACTCCTGATGAGTGACTTCTGTTGAATTGTACCCATTGTCCTCATTGCTCTGTTTGCACAGTTTTGTTTTGTTTTTAATAACTATATAGGCATAAATATTTATATGTCAGATTGCAGTCTGTGTGTCTCCTTCTTGTTTTTGGTGGCTAACTTTGATTTACTGATTGAAAAGGAGATAAGTGTTTTGGCAAATAGTGAGAAAGAAGCCTACTGCCAGGGCCAGAAGCCAGCCACTTAATCAATCAACTTTTTAAATAAGTTTATTTTTTAAAAAGAAACCCACAAGAATGTTTCCCCCCTGGAGCTGGGTGGGGTGGTGCTAACGTATAATCAAATCTCATGTTAGTTTGATATAGTCATTAAATAGCTCCCCATGACCCTGGATGCTATTTGGCTTAGAAATTCTTGTGTGCATGGTCTCTTACCTCTCTCCCCAATCCCTGCATGTTTTCCTTTCTTGGTCATAACATTCCAACCATTTCCAGGATTATTGTGTGTCCACTTCAGGGCTTACTTTATGGCATACATAGCAAAGGAGGATTGCCTATCTGTGCTGATAAACTGGTATAGGAAGATGACATGTGCAGTAATGGCTCTGGGTTATCAGTGCAGTATTATGCCTCATGCAGCACTGCAAGGAAGATGTGTCTGTATCACACAAGGCATGTCTGCATGGGACAATTAAACTGGTTTTCCCCAGCCCTCATCATATCTTGTTTAATGTTGTTGTTAGCTGCCTTTGAGTCACCCTCGACTCATGGTGACTCTGTGAATGAAATGTCTCCAAACCCTCCTGTTCTCTATCTCTCTGCTAAGATCCTGTAGACTCAGGTCCATGGTCTCCCTTATTAAGTCTATCCTGGCATGTGGTCTTCCTCTCTTTCTGGAGCCCTCTACCACAATCATTGTCTTTTCCAATGAGTTGTGCCTTTTCATGATATGGCTGAAGTACAACAGTCTCAATTTAGTAATCATGGCTTCCAGGGAGAGTTCTGGCTTAATTTGTTCTAGGACCCATTTGTTTATCTTCTTGGCCATCCACAGTATCCTCTGCACTCTTCTCCAGCACCACATCTTGACTGAATTAATTTTCTTCCTATCTGCTTTCTTTGCTGTTTGCAGAAAAATCCAGAGCACTCCATAGCAATCCTGGTAGCTGTTTACACACATGTCCCACCGTGCCATGTGGCGGTGTTGCTGGTGGTGTGAGTTGCTACCTCTGAGGGCATAATGAGGTGCCCAGCCATGTGACCAATGCTGGGTGCTTCATTTATCACCTCAGAGGGAGTGGCTCACATCAATGATGGTGGCAGCAGGTGGCACAGTAGGATGCTGCATAAACAGCCACTTGGCATCGCTATAAAGTATGGAGGAAATTGGGAAAAAGTGGGCCAGCTCCAGGGTCAGAGTACACCAGGAGCAGCCCAGAGTATTCTGGCCAATGTAGTCAAGCCCACAGAAACACAATAGGACAGTCTGAGGAGGGCAGATGACATGTATAAGATGGAACAAAGGGCTACCTATGTGTTGGAGTCACTTAATATTTATTTATTTAGAGGATTTATATCCCATCTTTCTCCCAAAGCAGGATTAATAAACAGGTTAGTTTAAAAGACGATAATCATGACTTGAGATTTTACCATGAGGGAGTTCCATCATTATAGATACACCAGGCAATGTACCCTTTTTAACCTACCTCTCAAGCCAGACAATACCCCAACCTAAGGGCTTCTGAGGCACCACAGATTAGGGAGCTGGGGAGTGATGGCCACAGTGCTCTTCTCATCACGGGATATGTTGAGAAAGAAAGTTGGAGAGACCCCTGAGGGTTTTGTCACAACTGCTTTTCTCTGCACTGTTAGGTGGATTTGTAATTGGTTGACCAGCTGAACCCAAAAGGCTACTTAGCAATGGCTCCTCTTCATCCTGGAGAGAAGTGACCAGTGGGGTGCCACAGGGTTCTGTCCTGGGTCCAGTGCTATTCAACATCTTTATCAATGACTTGAATGAAAGAATAGAGGGCATGCTTATCAAATTTGCAGATGACACCAAATTAGGAGGAGTAGCTATTACCCTAGAGGGGTATTAGCTACTCAACATTCAAAATGACCTGAATAGATTAGAAAGCTGGGCCAAAAACATTAAAATAAATGAATTTCAACAGGGAGAATTGTAAGGTATTGCTCTTAGGAAGAAGAAATGAAATACACAGATACATAATGGGGGACAAGATGACATGTGGAAGGGATCTAGGAGTCCTAGTAGACCACAAGTTGAACATGAGTTAACAGTGCGATGTGGCAGCTAAGAAGGCCAATGGGATTCTAGATGCATCAACTGAAGTATAATGTCTACATCAAGGGAAGTAATAGTGCCACTCTATTCTGCTTTGGTCAGGTCTCGCCTGGAATACTGTGTCCAGTTCTGAGCATCACAGTTTAAAAGGTTGTTGAGAAGCTGGAGCGTGTCCAAAGGAGGGTGACCAAAATAGTGAAGGATCTGGAAACCTTATGCGGAGAGACTTAGGGTGTTTGATATGTTTAGCCTGGAAAAGAGACAGTTAAGAGGTGATACAATAGCCCTGTAAGTATTTGAAAGGATGTCATTTTGAGGATGTAGCAAGCTTTTTTCTGCTGCTCCGGAGAATAGGACAAGGAACAGTGGATTCAAACTACAGGAAAAAAGATTCCATCTGAACATTAGGAAGAACCTCCTAACACTAAGAGCTGTTCAGCAGTGGAACACACTCCTTTGGAGTGCCATAGAGTCTCTTTCTTTGGAGGTTTTTAAACAGAGGCTGGATGGCCATCTGTTGGGGGTGCTTTGATTATGAGTTTCTGCATGGCAGGGGATTGGACTGGATGGCCTCTGTGGTCTCTTCCAACTCCGTAATTCTATGATTGTATGAACACCAACCAGGAGAGTGCTGCTGTTATAATTCCCAGATACCCTAATCTGCAGCTCTTCAGAAACCCATATTCAGTCTTTAATGACCATAAATAGGAATCCCCAAAGTGACAAGATGCAAAGTCCCACTTATAAGCTCATAAATACTGAGCAGGATGCTAGTCTGTGTCTTCACAATATGTGCTATTTCACAGAAAATAGTACATATAAGAACAACCCTTCTGGATCAGACTAGAGGCCTATTTTCTCTACCATTCTGTTGCCACGGTGCCCATGTGAAATGCAGGAGGGCAACCGTGTCTTCCCATTCAGGTTTCCTAGCAACAAGCATTGAGAGGCATATTGCCTTAGAATCTGGAGGTGACATATAACCAGCCTGACAAATAACAACTGATAGCCTTATCCTCGCTGTTTTATTTTTTCTAATCCCTTTCCAAATTGAGGGTGGGGAAGGGCATATGCGTTATGTATGTTGCAAGTACATAAAATATTTTTTGCAATAATTTTAGACATCCAGACCCCATCAACTGTAATCGCCAATGGTTCTAATCCTCGCATAGTGTCAGAAGATCCTGGTACATATATTTTAATTCCTGGAAAGATGGTACACAGAAATGCCAACATGCCAATTAGCGTTCCCTCATGGTGGACATAAATATTTGGAACTCAAGACTAAAGCTTTCCCTTCTGGCCCTCTGTTAATGCCTCCAAGAAAATCAGAGGAACATGCTGCCTGTGTGTGTGGTGTGTGTGTTTATGTACACGCTGGTACATTGGAAAAGAGTATCTTTATTTAAAACTTATAATGACAGCTCGCAGCCTGTTCAGTGACTACATTTCTGGAAGGTGGAGAACGGAGCATTTTGTCTTTGCTGCTCATCATAAAAGGCCTATTCAAGCTTTCACTCTTTTTGCACATCTTGTTGATGCTGTTGTTGTGGCTTGCCTTCAAGTCATTTCTGATTTACAGCAATCCTAAGGCAACCCTATCATTGTTTGTTTGTTTAATATTAGTTCAGAGGAGGCTTGGCATGGCCTTTCCCTGAAGCTGAGAGCATGTGACCTGCCCAAGGTCACCCAGTGGGTTTCATGGCTGAGCTGAGTACTGAACTCCATCCAGTCTCTGGTCACAGTCCAACACTCAAACCACTATGCTATGCAGGCTCCAAATTGTCATATCTACTCTTGATAAAAAAACCACACACTACTGCTTGATCATTTGCTATTGCTAATTTGCATGTATTAAAAGTATGCATATGTAAGAGCCTCCCTCCCTATTTGGGAGGCTAAAAGAAAAAAGAGGGGAGGAGTGGGATAAAAGCAAATGAGAAAAAAACTGCCATAACCTCTCCATCTTGCAAGAGGATGTATTAAAGCTGGTGGTTTGGCAGCCAACTTAGTTCCTCCTCTTTCCTCTATCAGAGCCTGAAAATTTTGTTTTAAAAGTAGTTAGTTGCAGCTAACTACTAGTAGTTGCTACACAAAAGCATTTTAATAGAAATAACTCTTTACTCTCCCATTTTTCAAAAATAAAACAAACAAGTTTAGTTAACTTTTCATTTAATAATCTGAATGTTCTAAGTTTCTGGCCTGATACAAAACCCATTCTACTCCTGTCTATTTTGTTGTCTCCTCAATACTGAAAAGAAATCAGCAGAGACAGCAAAATGCAACAACACTTGAACCATGTGATATTCCTTCTCCACTCTCCAGTGAGTCTACTTCCATAATTGTAGAAGTAGAGTTAAAGTTACATGGGTAGCATTATTCCTCACTCACAGTGTAATGTAGGTATACCTCTGTTATCTGAAAAATGAATTAATTAAAAGCAACCTGTTATTTGTAAGTCATTACTTCCAGTCTTTACTTCTGCTATTATTGCTACTACACATTGTCAAACTATTATATGGTCACCGTGAAAGTGCACTTTTGTTTTAAAACTGTATTTCTCCGACGAGAATAAAAGCAAATCTCTTTTCCAGTTGTATTGGCCATTTCTTGATTTTTGATGAACTGTTTTGCACTTTATTTCCAACACCATGTTAGGGCCTGAGGGAATCTTACAGCCACATACCTATGTATGAGATCTATAGATCCCATTAGAGCTACAAACAGTGTAATGCATTCACCTGCATGTAGCAGGTACTGGCATCTCATTTGCCAAAAGTAACCTGTGCCCAAATGTAAAAGCAGACACCAACAGAAAAAGAAAGTTCACAACACTGACTTCTGAGGAAAATAAGACTGGCTCTCACATTGTATCAGCATCTTTGTTTCATACCAAGAAATCCATCTCTGTCCTTAACATTCCAGACATCTCATTATTCTCTGTTGCACAAACAATACTAGGAAAAACTAGTTGTTCTGCAGAGTTGTTTATGCACATGGCCAGCCAACCATTTTCCTTTGCAGTGTGAATCATCTTGGTGAACAAAAGACCTGCATTATATAGGATACTCACAAGATGGCTAATAATTAGACTCTAATGATTAGAAGAATATGATACGTGATAATTTCCTCAGTGGAAGCAGAATACAACTAAAAGAAGGCATTAATTCAGTGTTTCCATTATGAGAGGAAAAGGTAGTGGATTCCACTCTCTGATCCCTGCCCTAAAGTGATCTTCTAAAATAATGGGTGAAGTCATATACAGAAATATACTTTGCATATTGGTGAATGTTTTTTATTTTTAATTATACCACACAGTTTCATGTTAAATTCACATAGCTATTCGTATTACTTCTTGGAAAACTTCAATTTGTTCCCATGATATATAGCCTCTGTTCTTTCCCATGCTTTTTCAGTTGTTTCTCTCAAATTGAGCACGGTTAGTGGCATGAATAATGTGGTGTGATGACCCCATGGCTGTACCAGTATTCACATTGTCCACACCTCCCCCCGCCCCCATTGTCATGACATCCAAGCTGTATGATGCTTCACTAGCATGGGTTTTCTTGGCAAAATTTGTTCAGAAGAGCTTTGCCTACCTCTCTATTAAACCACAGTGGCACACTGATTGCTCAGGCACACAGGAGCTGATCACACAAAGGAGATTGGGAGTTTATCCAGTGAATATACCAGAAAAATTGCATAATTAAGCAAAGTGATTTCACACGAGGTCCCACAAAACCCGCCATTAAAGTGGTCACAAAGAGCCATTAACGTGCATCTTTTTACTTTTGGGATTTCAGCAACAGTGCATTTCCGATATCAGTTTATTTGCACAATTGCATGTGATAACCATCCATGCAATTACTTGCCATTTCCACTTCCATTTGTGGGATGCTTTAAATCTCTCTCTAATGCTGAAATTAGCCCCAGTGTGATAAACTTAACAGTGAGAAGGTAAAGAACAGGAAAGACATGGGTAAGAGCTGAGAGCTCCTGAATGGCAAGAACTCTATTTTCAGCATGTTTCTCTGCCCAGAGGTAGAAATTAGGATTGGCTTTCCTCCACACAGCTACGTATCTACTGTTGAGGAACCCACCTCCTCTCCCCTGTAAGAAAGGAGCAGCTTGTTACAACCTCTCCCCGCCAGACAGCAACGGAAATGCACACCCATACTTACAGTTCACACAGCCTTTCCCTGTCCTCTTTGGAGGTTTTGGGGAAAGTTGCCCCAGCTAGCTAAACACTGATAAACTGGGAGAGGCTGTGGGCAAATTACTTGGGCTAGGAAGGTTGGTTTGACCATCTTCAGGTTCCTCCACTGTTAGTTTGCCTGAAGAAATCTCTCTCCTGCTTACTAAAAGTACAGTCCATCCTTGCCATACAAAGCAGATCCAGTCTGGAGCCCCTCCCCCCACGCATAAGACAAATTTTGCCTATGCTGGAGTCCCACTTAATTATATATGGGACAATAAGTTAATACTGCATATAAAATTCCCAAATGAAGTGCCCACCCTTCGTTCATAGCCAGGGATCTTTAAACAGCTCCCTGTTTGAGTCCCCACATGCACTCTCCTCTCTCTCTCTCTCTCTCTCTGTTACCCCTTAGCTTCCCTCATGGCCAGAGCTAACAAACAGCTGCTGAGACAAGACAGAGAGAGAGATTATTCCTGATGTTTCACTAGCATCTGTGGCTGGCATCTTCAGAGAATACTGGCATGGAAGAGAGTTGGGTATATGTGTGTGTGTGTGTGTGTACACACACACACTCATATACTGTGTGACCCTGGGTAGGGAGGAGTGATCTCCATTTAATTTGTGTATTGTTCTGTTGTTGATGGCAAGGCCTCCAGGTGGGAGGATATACAAAGAGGATTAGTGTCTGCATAATTAGTGATCATTGTCTGCTGGGAAAGCCCTTGACCCTGAGTGGTTTCTCATTTGCATTTTCTGAGTCCTGATTTTGCTACTATTTTTCAGGGCTGGTAGCCAAACTTTGTTCACTTTAATGGTTTCTTCTTTCCTGTTGAAATTGTCCAGATGTTTGTGGCTTTCAATGGCTTCCCTGTGCATTCTGACCTGATTGTTGTTGGCATCAACAACAGACCAATACACAAATTAACATGGAGATCACTCCTCCCTCCTCCCTACCTAGGGTCACACAGTGTATGTATGTGTATGTGTGTGTGTATGTATATATATATATATATATTTATATATATGCCCTGAAGATGCCAGCCACAGATGCTGGCAAAACATCAAGAATACTCTAGAACATAGCCACATAGCTAAAAAAACCCCACAAAAAACCATGGATGCAAGCCATGAAAGCCTTCAACTTCACAGAGAGAGAGAGAGAGAGAGAGAGAGAGAGAGTTTGCCTCCCTTTTGAGTCCCTGCACACTCTCCTGTGTCTCTCTGTGTGCCTTATCCCTCAGCCTCCCTTCATAGCCAGAACCAACAAACAGCTGCCGAGACCAGAGAGAGAGTGTGTTTGCTGAGGTCTGTACCCTGTTTTGCAAGCCACGAGCCTTGGAAATCCTGGGGGTGAATGGAAGAGAGAGAGATAAAGAGGTTTGTTCCCCAATTTTGGAAATCCTGGGAGTGAAGGTAGGGGGAGTGTGTGTGCGTGTGCCAAGGTTTGTTTTCCCATTTGCCATGCTGAGACCGTGACCCTTGGGAGAAGTCCAGACAGAGAGGTAGGGAGGGAAGTGATGCTTTGTTTCCCCTTTTAGATCTTTTGTAACATGCCCCAGTGTTTGACCCTCAACTTATCCGTAGGTCATATCAAAATCCATGATTTTGACCCCCAAAACTGCCCTCAACTTACACATTAGGTTGACTTATACACGAGTATATACAGTATTCATACTGCACTGTGTAACAGGTAAACATGACAACTGGGGGGGGGAGGAGGAGGAGGAGGAGGAGGAGATGATGATGACGACGATGACGATGATGATGATGATGATCAGGTGATTGTAAGTTTCAGGTATGTCAATGCATAGAAAATGAAGAGTTCAGGTATAAAAAACCTGAGTCTCAACAACCCTTTCATCCTACAGCCAACAAAGAATGGACAAAGACAACAGTTCACATAACAGCTGTGCATACATCATCCCTCCTGGGAAATAGTCCCTCGCCTTCCAACACTCATAAAGTATGCCTACTGTCCCCTTACCCTCAGAGGAAAGAACCAGAGGCTTCCACCATCTCCCAAAAGGGATGGTTCCCATATGTTTTTCTTGGCATAAACTTTTCTGGATTTCAGCCCACTCACATCTGATGAATTAGGCAGAAGTTCAGAAGATTTACACCAGATAAAGTTCACTCTTCTTTGATGTATCACAATGCACAGTTTCCTTAGAAGTGAAAAGCCACAGAAATGTGGGAGGTCTCCCATAATTTCTCACAGTTGGCCATGCTGGCTAAGGGTGAGGGGAAGTGCAGACCATCAACATCTGGAAAGCCATAGCTTTCCCAGCCCTGGGCTAGCTCACACTGACATCCCTGTCTCCCAAAAACAAACGGGCAAAATATAGTCAAGGATTTCCAAGTGCAGTTTTTACAGAAATGATTGGTCAATAAAGATTATTAGAGCAAATGAATTTCTTTGCTGGCTCAAAAGAAAAACCCACAAGGATGGCTTTATGTGACATTAACATAAACAGTGGCAGATCTTTCCTCTAATTTCTTTATGGCTTGTCAACATCCTTCCAGCACCAGTGTGCAGTTTCAGTTTAAGACATTTCCTATATGAATCTAACACAGGATGCATTTGAGCTGTACTGCTGCAGAAGTATTTAATGCAAATCCTGCTGCATTAAAGTCTGCATTGTCTATTCCTTTTTATGGGAGTGCACTGCTCCTGGTTCAGTATTTTCAATTTACTACTAATGGGTTTTATTAGTGTTCTGGAGATCAATAAAAAAGGTGGGCGGATTAAGTTCATTGTCTTAATGCTAACATATTGGAATAGGGGGCATATAGCCAGTGCTCAAGAAGCACTGATATAAATGGATGTGGGAGTTGGGCATATAAATGAAGACCTGCTGAAAGGATGCAAGCTAGATGTCTGACAAGAAATAAAGCAGAATAACCCAACGCACTGTTCAGAGACCATTTAAAATGTTGATGGTAGAGGATGCAGGAATTCCAGAGACAAAAGACGCACTAGTAATCATGCAGGCCTAAATGTAATGGTTAGTCTCAACTAGGGTAATCCCACTAAATCAAAGAAATGTACCTAAATGGTTTCCATTGCATACCCTCCAACTGCCTCGATTTAGCAGGGACAGTCCCAAATACTCCTCTTTCATCTCACCTTTTACACATCTTTTAAAATGTCACTGTTTCTTTTTTCTTCTCCCAATTTCTCTCCTTGTCCTCAGATTAGTTCAGTTGCTTTAAACTGAGCTCAAAGTGCAAAAGTAGTAGTGGGAGAGGAAAGGGAGGGGTCGAATGAGGCAAATCCCTCAGTTTTCATGAAATCAGCTCTGAGCAAGAGCCAAGGCTGCATGCACCCCCTGGTCAAGCACAGGGTCTTCCTGCTGGCTGTGCAGCTGGTAATGGTTTTCTCTTTGCAAAAGTTAATTAAATCAAATATTGAAATTTTCAAATATACTATATTTCTAACTAGGAAAATATTTTTCTGTCTGTCTGTATATTTGAATCATAAGCTGTGAACAATTGCTTGCTGTTTAAAGCGTATTGGTTAATGATACCACCAGGCCTCATCCCCATGACATCACCAGGAGCCATTCCCTAGGTCTTGGGTTTTTCCCTGGAAATCTTAGGTTCCTGGGATGATCATGATCTGCCAAACGCAATTCAAAAGGATGTTAGTCTGTAGAATAAGTATGTAAAAGCTGGGCCATGTCCAGAGGAGGGCGACCAAAATGGTGAAAGGTCTGGAAACCATGCCCTATGAGGAGAGACTTAGGGACTGGGTATGTTTAGCCTGGAGAAGAGACGGTTAAGAGGTGATATGATAGCCATGCTTAAATATTTGAAGGAATTAAAAGATGTAGCCATGTTAGTCTATAGAATCAGTATGTAGAGAGATCTTGTAGCACCTTTGAGACTAAATGAAATAAAGAAATTGGCAGCATGAGCTTTTGTAGACTTCAGTCTATTTCCTCAGATGCATGTACTGGAGTGGAAATCAGGGACAGACATATATGCCATTGGTATATGAAGGGATGTCATATTGACGATGCACAAGGCATGTTTTCTGCTGCTCCAAAGAACAGGACATGGAGCAATAGATTCACACTACAGGAAAAGAAATTCCACCTCAACATAAGGAGGAACGTCCTGACAGTAAGAGCTGTTCCACAGGGGTGCCAAAATATGCACCAATTCACATAGTACACTTATGTGTAGAGTAGCCCATAGTCAAGTCCTAAAAACCTGATGGAATGTTTTTACCTGCCAGCTGAAGGACAGCAAAGAGAGAGCCTCCCTAGGAGGCAATTCCAGTCTGGGAGCAGCCACCAAGAAGGTCCTTCCTCTTGTTCCTATTAAATGAGCCTGAGCAAGTAGTGAGGCAGAGAGAAGGATTTCTTCTGAAGATCTTAGAGCTCAGATAGCCTGGGCATGAACTATATGGTTCATCATTGGCAGTTTGAATTATGCCTGGAAATGGGCTGGCGGACATTTGCAATATGGGAGTTGTATGCTCTCTGTAGTGTTTAAAAGGCTGAAATTGCACACACACAAAAAATGCTTACTGTTTGGGGAAGGGGAAGGGACCTCAGTAGCAGAACTTGCATGAAGAAGAACCCAGCTTTAATACATAGTACTTATAAAGGGATCTGTCCCTAGTACTTCCAAAAGGATCCCCAGGGACCTGGCCACTGCCTGTCCAGATTGACCATCATGACCCAGATGGATAAATGGTAGTGTGACCTTGTCTAATAAGCTTCCTTTCATGAGCGGCAGAGGGGAGAAAAGCTGCAGCTGGTGAACTTCTCCCTCCTGCAGAACCCTGTCCTCATTTGCCTCTAGTCACCCTGTGTATTGCAGACTAGTGACTAATCTAATCTGTTTAAAGACATCAAATGGCTGGGTTCCTGATGATATGATAGATTTAAAGTGGAAACATAGGCTACTTTGGCTACATGGATTATAAACAAATGGTTTTATTATGCCCTGCCTGCTGCTTTGCTGATAGTGTTCTTCATAACAATCTTGATTAAATAAGTTACTTTTAAAAGCTCTCAGAATTAGTGCTGGGTGCAAATGGCTTCTTGTACTGTCAACTCTATTTGTGGTCAGAAAAATTGCAGGGGCTATTTCACTAAACTCTAGGGAGGACAGATTCTCCAACTAGTAGTTCAGCCATGACCTACTAGCAGTTCTGCTTTCTCTTTCCTCTGTTAGTTGCAGTTGTTATTGCTGTGCTTCTGTTTCTGCAGAAGAGTCAGCACCTCAGTTCAACTTGACAACCATTTTGCTTTCTCTTAAGTGCCCTGCATGTAGGGATGCTGCAGGGCATTGGCTCGATCCCATCCCATGCCTGGATTGGTCAGAAAAACCAGCGCATTGGAGAAAGAGAAAATGGAAGCCAAGTCCCACCCTGCTGACAAAAACAGAAAATATTCAGACCAAATTCTGTGAAGTGGCCTTTGGGTGGTGACAGAAATCCTAGGAGTTTCCTCTCCAAAATGGCTTCAGAGAAATTTGGGTTCTGCTTCAATAAAAAGGAACAAAATAAAACACTTTCTCCCCATAGAGATTTCCAATGTGGAGTCAAGGCTTTCATGACCAGCATCCATAGTTTTTTGTGGGGATTTCGGGCTATGTGGCTATATTCTAGAAGAGTTCCTTTCTGACATTTCGCCAGCATCTGTGGCTAGCATCCTCAGATAATTCTCTGAGGATGCCAGCCACAGATGCTGGCAAAACGTCAGAAAGGAACTCTTCTAGAACATGGCCACATAGCCCAAAAGGCCCTCCCCCCCCCCCCCCAAAAAAAAACTAAGAAAAAGCACCACCTTTAATTCATGGCAGAGCTGCAATGAGAAAAGAATTCTAGCTTCTTCATCATTCTGTCACATATCCTCCAACTGTCCCAATTTGGCAGGAACAGTCACAATTTGGGAGTTCATCGCACTGACTTTTCTGGCCAATCCAGGCATGGGATGGGATCAGGCCAAAATGGAAGGAAATGGATTTTATCTCACAGGAAAAGGCTGCCAATGTCTCCGGTCAACCACCACCTATCCCTGAAGTACGGAAAATTTCTGTACTACCAAAATCAGCCAGCTGAGCACAACCTGGGGATATGTGCTGGTTAGCCAGTGGCATTGGCGGCTATTTCCTGTGCGATAAAATTCGTTTCCCCTTCCCCCCTTCTTGCCTGATTCTGTCTCATGCCTGGATCAGCCAGAAAAGTCAGTGCAATAAACTCCTTTGCCATCTCACTTTTTCAGCTGTTTTAAAAATGTCCCAGGATGCAATAGCACAGCTGGGGGGGGGATTATCACCCCCCCCCACACACAAACACCCACATGCTTCTCCATTTGTGTCCTGTGTGTAAACTGTAATGAGCATGTCTTTGGGTAATAACAGGAATTTCCATTATTACCCAATGACACATCCATTACAGTTTACACACAGGACACAAATGGGAGAAGTGCAATGGGAGTGTGATAATCTTCCCCCTGATCGTGCTATGACCACGTTTTAATCACATTTTCATGATGCTTGCCTTCCATGTGATAGAGTCCCCAGTCTTTCTCTCTTCCTCCCACTTTATCCCCTTATCTTCATCTTACTTTAGATGCTGCATAATTTCAATGTCCAAGATTAGTTTGCCCCTAATTAACTCAGTAGGGGAGAAAAGAGAGGAGATGGTAGAATCTTGCACTTCCCAGTAGGCTCAGGTTAAAGCTAACTGCTGCCACATTTCCTAGCTTGCGTGCTTGCTCTTTCTCATTAATACCTTTTGCCTACTTGACTACATGCTGATGTGGCTTGGCCACCTTTGTCTCACTTTTCATCTGTGAGATGGTGGAGGGTGTGGTGAGAAGGTCTTCCCTTTCACATCCTCATAATCCACCTGATTAAATAACTCAACACATGGCACTTTTGTAAGCTTCCATAGGAACCTGCTCCCAAAGTTTATTTGAAAAGTAGGCCATATTCAGGCTGAATCTGCATTGTAGAATTAATGCAATTTTATACCGCTTTAATAATCATGGATCCATTCTATGGAAACCCAGAACTTGTTGTTTGTTGTGGCACCAGAACTCTCTGAGAGAAGGCCAAATATCTCACAAAACTGCAAATCCCAGAATTTTGTAACATTGAGCCATGGCAGTTGAAGTGGTGTCAACCTGCACTATTTCTGCAGTGCAGAGTCAACCTGAATCAAGGTGATGGGAAACCTTCAAGTAGATTTTCAGAAATTGTTTGCTGTTGCAGTATCTGAATCCAGGAAAAAACATAAAATGTAGATATATCAGAAAGTTCTGCTGAGTTAATATCTGTAGAGAGCAAGCATGGAGTAGTGGTTTGAGTGCTGGACTATGACAGGGTTCAAATCCCCACTGGAGCCTAAAAACCCACTGAATGACCTTGGGCACATCACACTCTCTCAGCCTCAGAGGATGGTATGGCAAACAGGCTCAGAGGAAACTTGCCAAGAAAGCCCTATGATAAGGTCACCATAAGAAAAAAAAAATAACATGGAGGCACACAACAACAAAATATCAGCAGACTCTTATGGGTTCTACAATATAATGTGTGGAATGGTTGCTGACAGATGGTGCTAAGAAATCCTTAGTTTCCCCTTCTACAGGGCTGGCCCAAGACCGTTCACTGCCCAAGGAAAAGGACAAGATGGCTTTGATTCCATATACAAAAGCTGACTGGGTTGGTAGTTTTATCTTTTGCCATCCCTGGTAATGGGATGGTGTCCTTTGTGCGTGAAGGCTAGCTCAGGGGACGTGAGGCAGGCTATGATATACTTCTCTCCCATCTGACATCTTGTTGCTCCCTCCTGGCACTTGTAACCTGAGGCTATTGCCTCACTCAGGCAAGAGGCAGGGCCAGCCCTGGTTTTCCCCCTGCCATATTATAATTTTCAGAGCTCCCTTGAGAGAGAGAATGAACATTAAATATTGTAAGTCTGTAACAATAGTAGGCCTTCTTAGGCGGCTGCTCCTAGACTCAGTAGCACTCAGCTGAGCATGGTTGGTCCCATCTCATTCTCTGTGTGTCTGTCAATGTTCAGATTTCTTTTTATTCGGGCAAACCTATGGTATACAAACTGACCTATTGTTAAAGGAGAGGGGGTTAACAGCCTGTATGTGTTTTAAATACATTTTCATTGTTTTGGCTTGTAAATTGTAGCTTAATTTGGGATTTCTTAATTCTCCATGCAAGAGCAAGTAGCTTCCTTGAGTGCCTTTTTACGATGGAAATATGACTTTTAATTTTATCAATAAAACTTTGGGGACAAAAATTAAACTAGGAGCACATTCTTTCAGTGTGCAGAATCACATTTTTACAGAGAAATTACACCTGACAGCTAATAAAGCTGAGCATTCCTGAGCATGATGAGTGTTATATAGTAGTTATTATCACTGGCAACATCAGTGCAAATTACATGTCTGCTCAGCTGTTAGTCCCACTACGTTCAGTGAGACCTATTCCCAGGTAAGTGCAAGTAAGAACATAAATAGAGCCCTGACAAATTGGACCAGAGAACTATCTAATCTAGAAATCTGTTTCCCACAGTAGTCTGTGGGAAGCCTTCAAAGGATAAGAGGGTAGGAGGGCAATGTTGTTATTCATCACTAACTGACATTTGGAGGTACAAGGCCTCTCATCCTGGAAGTAGGATTCTGCTTGTGTGTGACTATGTGCATAAAAAAAGAGATCTGTGTCACTTCTATTGGTTTATGTAGAAACCTCAATTATCCTAACATAATAGTTTCCAGAAACAGTTTTCTGAGATGTAGAAAGATCTTGTAGCACCTTTGAGACTAACTGAAAGAAAGAATTTGGCAGCATGGGCTTTTATAGGCTTCAGTCTACTTCCTCAGACTTTTCTACAGACTAACACAGCTATATCTTTGAGTTTTCTGAGATGTAAAATGAATGCCCCGTACATGAAATAACATTGTAGGGCTGCTGGTTTTGTCATTTACTTTTGAAAAAATAAAATGACGGTGGTGTAAATTCTGCCACCATCATTTGACATGTGCTTATTGCTCTCTCACATCAGGAAACTGGGCCTGAAATAATCCTTTAATTCTTGGATTCTAGCCTGAGTTGGGATTTCTTCAGCCATCTATCTCTGAGAGAAGAAAGACATGAGAAGTGTTGAAATCTGCATAGATATGTAACAGAAGCCAACAAAATCCAGAAAGTCTGGAAAAAATCCTTCAGGATAGATGGCTGGATGAACAGATGGCTACGCTGCTTAAAGACAAGCTCTTCTTCTGCATCCTAATCCAGGATTGTACTAAGGGTTTCATTTTCAAATAGCTGTCTTTAGATTTCTATGTTTTGATATGTTGGCTTTCATTTATTTCCCTGGTTCCTCTTATTTATGAGCAATTCAAAGATAAGCCTGGCAGCAGTTCACACCTCAGATATTGAGATGCTCTCCAAAGGTGTAAGGGGCAAAAAGGGATATTATCCTTCACTGTGCTGGAGGCCACTAGGTGTGTGAAGTGGATATTGCACAAAGTGAGGATATTATTCCCAGACTGAGGTGAGCATCTCACATATTTATTCCCTCAATAGCTCAGAACCTGCTGAAATGTTCTGGGTATGTTCTGGAAATACTCCAAGAGGAGTAGATTTCAGTTGGTGTCTAATGTTTATATCCAGAATGAGTAGCCTGGTAACTAGTTGGATTTAGCAGGAACAGCCCCAATTAATTTTCTGTCTTTGCTTTGAAGCAGCATCCTTCAAAGATTTACACAAAGCTTGGGAGATCTGGAGTGTATGGAGCAACTCATCCTCTTGGCTGTGTTGCCTCTGTCTCCAAGGTATATGCAGATCTGGCAGGAGATCTGAAGGAAGAGACCTTGGGTGGCAGCAAGGAGGAAGGGGGGGGGGGGCAGGCTCCCTGTATGACAGTTCTAGCTGTAGTCCCAGCAGCTGGGAGAAGGAGATAGCAAAGAAGAAGAAATTAGCAAAGAAGAGTCACAAGCACAAGGGGCAGCAGAGGGCATTCTGGAGGTATATGGAGTCTAACAGCCCTTCAACATCTGGTGAGTACCCTACCCATTCTCCAAGCATGAACTGAGTGGTGAAGAGGGAGACTATTAGATGGAGGCACAGCCCAGGGTTGCCAGCTTGGGCATTCAAAAGAAGAGTGAAGGAGGGAGGTGGTTGGCAGCTGGGCCAGGGCAGGTACAAGCATGGGAATATGTCAGTGAATTGGCAGGTATAATTTCATCATTTAATGATTAATTGTTTTTAACTGTTTCTTTAAAAAAAGAATATTGCTGTTTAATTCTTTTTAAAACTTTTGTAAAACAAAAATTTAAATTAATCTTGTTTTAAATTACTGTATGCAAAGGGCTCTTGTAGAGCCTTTCAGACTAACTATGCAAAGTGCAAAGTAGCACAAGCTTGGGCTATGAAAACTCATTCTACCATTTCTTTCACACAATTATTCTCAAAGGTGCTACAAGATCTCTTTGCATACTAACACTCTAGACTAGCACGGCTGTATCTTAAATCAGTGTAAGCTGCCTTGGTTCTCATCTCAGGAGAAAGGTGGGGTGTAAATAAAATAATGAGGATTTTCCCAGAGATATATATGACTCATAAAATAAGGGAGCACAAAGTAGATGACTATTATGTGGATGTGTTTGGCCTACTAACACCTGAAATGCAGGAAGGATGTAAGGAGCACCTTTGCAAAAGAGACAAGAAGGATAAGAAGCCCAAGGCCAGCCACTCATTTCTTAATTGATATTAAAAAATGATACGCTATCTCCATGGAGTAGTCTGAGCTGCATACTCCAAAAGGATTTGGCACTTCATGAACCAATTAATGTGGTCAAAGTAGCAGCAGGGGAAGCAGTGGGCATTGAGGATGATGAAATCTTCTACAGGAGAACCTTACAGTGAAAAAGCCAGGTGGGACCTTCTTAATGGCCTGGTACATACGGGCATGAAGTGATGTACTGGCACCGATTCTAGGGTTCAGAAGCGTGCACCAACTGCACACTCACAAACCCTAGTGCGTAACAGTGGCGCCATGATGGCAGCCTCCTGACCACATAGGGGCCACCATCATGATGTAAGTGACGAACAGCATACAGACATCGCTGCACATCACTTACATCACTGATGCATCACAGTGTGCTAATGGCACACTCATGACATCCACAGAGTGGACTCAAAAGAACCCATTTTTTCTGGGTTCTTTTTGGTGCAGAGGGAAGCCGCATGATTTGGCTGCTGTGGTGTCCCTTGGGAACAAAAATGGGCAGCTCCAGCCTACCCTTTCAGGGCAGTCTGTCCAACCCTACACACTATGATCACTGTGGATCTATCTATCTATCTATCTATCTGCATTCCATTTATCATCCTACAGAATTCTATGGATTTGGGCAATCTGAAGTATTTTCTGTGAACTTTCCCATGTTGTTGCTTTTGGCAGAATAGATGGGAAGGGAATCAGGTATTTAGGTCACATTATGATTACATGAATTAGACACAGGAAAACGTGATGGGACTCATAGAATCATAGAGTTGGAAGAGACCACAAGGGCCATCCAGTCCAACCCCCTGCCATGCAGGAACTCCCAGTCAAAGCATCCCCGACAGATGGCCATCCAGCCTCTGCTTAAAGACCTCCAAGGATGGAGACTCCACTACACTCCGAGGGAGTGTGTTCCACCGTCGAACAGCCCTTACTTACTGCTGCCCAGTCTGATCCACAAAATTTCTCACTCATTTCTCATAGCTATACTCTGGCATGCTGCCCAGTCTGATCCACAAAATATCTTGGATATGCAACTTGACAAGAATGACCTGTCATCATGCAAAGAACTGGATTTGATTGAGGCTGCCAAAAGAGACCTGGGTACATTACAGGCATGCTTCCTGGAAATGATTATATTACTGTACAGTGAGATCTTCTGGAACATTGATCTTGGGCAATCAATCTAGTGGGTAATGTATATGGAAGGTCACCACAGCTGAGTTTGTCCGTGCAATTTGTGGAGGAGAGTGATTCAGCAATTGGACATTTCCTTTTGTTTGATCAGATCTGTAGTGCTGTCATTAGACTAGGGCAAGATTCATGCTTGTATGCCATCACATATGAACTTGGGTTGTCGTTGCAGTTATATTAGGTTTGGCAGGAAGATACTGCCATCCTCGTTTTCTTCTGCCAGTGTGGCAAGGGGTGTGATCCAGTTTGGAGACAGATCCAGGTGGCAAGGACTGTGTTCCAATTCTCCCTCTTTTAAAACTATTAAATAAATTAGCCTATTAGTTTAGCACTAATTTAAGACAGCTAAAAACCTTTTAAAACAAAAAACACAGATAAAAGTACAGTACATGTACACATCTCCTAGTATGAAAACAAACAAACAAATAATGTTCATTTTTATGTAACACTTCTTGAGGAAGATCACAACATAGATGGAATTTCCAGGCTACCTTCCAAACTAGTTGTGAATTGGTCCTATATCTGCTTAACATCAGGAAAAAGAGAAGAAGGGGATAGAACAGCAAACATATTTGGATGATGCACATTCACCCTCTATTATCAGAGAGAGACTTTTCCCACATTATGAAACCACATTGTATACCAGTAGTAGAAACCACACAGCTCTCCATATGCTGTAGGACTGTAACTCCCAGAAACTCCAGCCAGCATAACTAATAATGAAGGATGCTGGGACTTGCTATCCACCCGCACCTAGTATGCTTCATGCTTCCTACCTCCACTCTGCATTCTTAAGTGCTTCCCTGAGTAGGATTAGAGCAGTGCCATAAGATATAATTTCTGTATGATCTCTGGACACATCTGATGCCTTTGCAGCATTAGTTTTATTTACATATAAAGAGGCACAGCAGTTGGTCTCAAATGGATTCCAGTTGCTAATCCTGTTTCATATTTCCAGAGAACAACTGCCTTCCAAATTCTGCTCCAAATCAACACTTTTAAGCTTTGTGACCACCATCAAATACCAGGTACTTTAGGGTATATTTCAGAGGAAGGAACTGGCAAAGTCACCTCTTCAGAATTCCTTGCCTAAGAAAACGCTGTGAAATTTATGGCGTTTCCGTAAGCCAACAGGAGATTTGAAAGCGCATACACACACCCTGTGCAAAGTTAAATTGCAACAATAATGTTTCTTGACTTCTCCTTCTTTCTGAAGGATGTCATCTTCCAAATGTAGAGGATAGATTTTAGCCATCAAAGACAACTAACAGCACTGTTTAGGTGACGAGCCATGTTTTATAGAATGCAAATAGTTGGAGATGGAGTCACACCTGAAAGCTCTGTCTCTTGCTGCAAATATACCAATTTGCATGTCTGCAAAGGCCAATGCATGGATTTTAATTCAATTCTTCATCCACTGGATGCAGTCCTTCTCAACCCTGGGTGAATTTAGTGGTTGGTTATCTGAACAGTGCAAATGTTCTAGGTTTTTGAAATCATTTCCTTCCTAATAGTTGTCCACTGGTGCTGGTTTTGACCTTTAAAGCCCTACATGGCTTAGGTCCATCCTATCTAAGAGACCGCCTCTTCCCATACAAGCCCCCTCGCACGCTCCGATCCTCTGGGAGGAATCTGCTACAGCCTAAGAAAACTAGGATGGCGCAGACCTCCCAGAGGGCCTTTTCCACTGTCGCCCCCAGTCTATGGAATGGCCTGCTGGATGAGGTGTGCCTTATTACAACTTTGGACAGTTTCAAGAGATCCGTCAAGATGCATCTCTTCCGGCAGGCCTTCCCCAACAATGATTAAATCTATTCTGCTGTTCCACATTAATGTTCTACGGTTTTATCTACTGTTTTTAATCTTACTTCAGTTTAATTCTATCTTAAGGGGTGGGAGGAGGGATTGGGTTGCTATATTTCAATTGTATCTGTATTTTATATGTTGTACCCCACCCTGATTGCTCACCCAGAGGGGCGAGATATAAATACATATTTATTATTATTATTACACCATTCACAGTAATCAAAGCAGCTGAACTCAAAATAATTCCATTATTTGTTTCTCTCTTCTGTAAACTTCACTAGCTCTTTCTTTCTTTCTTCTACAGTACAAGATATCTTACAGATATTTTGTACGCTTTTTTAAAAAACAAAAACAGGCCTCCTCTGTCCTTAATTTTGGGAATCTAAACAGATTGGATTAGAGACTCTAGATCTCCTTATTTTTTCCAATACAATATACAGGGGATCAGACTGAGTGACTCCAAAAAGGTCAAAGACCCAGCTGGAAAGAATTCCTTCAAAAAGCTAGGCCCAATGAATTGTATTTTGTTTTGTTTTCACAATTTTCTGTGGGATTTGCTTCACAGAAAGAACTCACTTCAGGGCAGATCGGAGGATTTATAGTAGAAGAACACTCTAGTATAGAGTAAGTCTGGGATCTTGGAAGCTCTCAGTTCAAATATTGCCTTAGGCATTAATTCACTAGATGACTTTATGAAGACATTATTTTGGCTTCAGCCTCATGAACATCCACCTATAATAATAGTGACCTACTTTCTTATACAGAATAGGAATAAGATCTGCTGAGCACATGCTTCAAAATGAAGCAAGAAATGCTGAATATTATGGGGATGGGTTGCTTCTGACTTCTCAATACATTTCCATAGTTGAGGGATACATGCTGGACAGAAGTCTGACAACTATTGTGGAAATCTGGATTGTAATCCAGATCTTGTGCTTGCATTATTTCAGAGGAAGAGAACAGGTATACCTGTTCAATTCTAACATCAGGATGCCTATTTCTCATTCAGAGAGTTGGGACATAATGCATTACAGTTGTTCTTTGTAATTTGTAACCAGAGATGGGAATTAACCATTTAAGTTACCTGTTAAATTGGAAATTTTCTAATGAAAATGGCCAACTTAATTAAATTTATTTTTAAGCTAAAGTGATTGCCTAAGGTGGAATTTCAGGATTAACTTAATTGCAGAAGCAAGTTATTAATTAAATAAATCAGACATAGTGCTGAAGTTTGCCCTCGTTTTGTGGAATGACCTGCTGACAGCATTTTAAAAAATATTAAAGACACATCTCTTCTGGCAGACCAGTCCATTTTAAATCATGACTTTTTAATTGGTATATTTTAAAGAATGCATTATGTGAGTGTATTTTAATGCATTTATAGTATTATATTTTAACTGTCAGGTTTATGTGTTTGCTTTTTAAATTGTGTTTTGTATTTTAACATGCTGCGCCCTCCCTTGAGCCTTGAGGAGAGGCAGGAAAGAAATAAATTTATTTGTTTGTTTATTTATTTATTTACAATTCCAGATGGTTCTTTATCCAAGGCCTAGTTCTTTTGGACTTTTATAAAAATTTCTTGTATTTTGTTAGTCCCTTATGCTTGGGCACTTAAAATTTAGGTTACAAGATCCAGACCACTTACGAGTATTATGGTTCATGATTAGAGTACAATAGTTAATTGCTGGGTTAAAAGATTTTAAAGCAACAGGTAATACGGGCTACTTGGGAAAAAGTTGCCTTCTTTAAATCCAGATGTTCCTCCAGTGGTTTTCACTAGAAGCCCCTTATCTGTAGAAGCTCCTTATCTGTTTCAGGAAACTAAATTTTGAAGCTGTGATGTAATGTGTCCAACAATAACCGGTCTGGTCCTATTCATGCCAGGAGCAGTGATATCCCAAAACGGCCTTTGGCTCAAGCATTAATAATTAAAAAATTGAAATTTTGAAGCTGTTAACCCTGAGATATTGTTTGGGATCCATGTGAAAATCATTAAGTAAAAAATAGGGTGGGGTTAAGGAGAGGAGATTATCAGGAAGAGAAAAAGGTTTGGCAGAGTGAATGATGAGAAACTGAGTTTTCAAAAATTCATGCAGCTGTTTCCTTCTCTCCCAAGGTCAAAATAAGGCTGGATGAGCAGCAATAACATCATGGATGACATTGTTCAGTGTCACCCTCCAGTAGATCCTTCAGTGTAGACATTTAACTTAAATTTAAATACAGTTGGCCCTTGGTATCCATGGACTTGCCATCCTCGGATTCAAGCAACCACAGATGGCAAGCGTTTGTTGTCCTCAATGGCAGCACATGCACATGGCCGCGTCACTATTAGGGACAGCCCCTGTTGTCCCCAGTGGTGATGCGTGCATGCGACCATGCTGCCATTAGGGACAGTGAGTCCTGTTGTCCCAAATGACAGTGTGGCTGCATGCAGACGCTGCCACTGGGGGCAACAGAGGCTGTCTCTAATGGGGCATGGCCATGTGCAGGCGCTGCCAGTAAAATCCCGAATAATGGTGCGGCCATGTGCCACCATCATGGAAAAGAGAACTCAAGCATCTGCATTACAGAACAGATCTCCCATGGATACTAAGGGCTGACTGTATAGTGTTGACATCAATATAATAATTAATTTCCCTCTTCTAAATAGAATTGATTTAGATTTGTTTTAGCATGTTAACTGATAACACTAGTCATTATCTAGTCACTTGCCTCTCTCTGCTTGTTACCTCTCTCTCTCTCTCTACTCTTTCAAATGGGAGGAATTTCTCCCAACTTCGAATGGAGCCAATGCGGATTCATGTAAATTCGCTAGTTTAGCGAATTTACATGAACCCCTGCTCCGTTCGGAAGAACCCCTGCTCCGTTCGGAATTACTTCCCATTACCCGAAAATAACCCCCTCCTGCCCGAATTTGCATGCAAAGCTTTAATTCGCAATAACATAAAACCCATGATTGCATTCGAATTGGCTTCCCTCTTGCCCGAATTTGCGTGCGAAGAGTTAATTCACAATAACGTAAAACCCATGATTGCATTCGAATTGACCTTAAATTATACTTCCAATTTAGCCTCGTATGAAAGAGTCCTCTGTCTCTCTCTCTCTCTCTCTCTCTCTCTCTCTCACACACACACACACACTTATTTCAAAGGTAATGTAATGAGTAGGAAATACACTAGTTATGTGTGTGCAACAAGTAACATTTTTGCCTCACAGTTTACTTTTTGATGAAATACTTTGAAAGGATTTTTTTTCCAGGCAAGTTGAGTGGCATTTTTCAAGTTTTGTGATAATCTCTTATCAATATTAGATGCTGAAATCTTTGGAAGAGGCCCTTCATTCATTGGCAGTCACTCAGAGCTGCATTTGGTGAGAACAAAAGAGAAGACCTTCTCAATGGCTGGTTCCAGGCTATGGAATTCCTTTCAAAGGGACACTGAGGCTGCCCCTTCCCTGTTGTCTTTATTTCAGCTGAAATAAAAACCTTTTTATTCAAGCAGGTCTTTGGGATCTGGAAAGGGACCTTTAAACTAGAGAGTGTTGTACTAAGAAAACCCTAATGTGCTTTCAAACAGCTCTTAATCCAAATGTTTTTTGTTTTTTTTTAATATTACAACTCATTTAATTTTGTTTTCAGCATTAGCATGACACCTTGAGAACCAGTTTGGGGAGAAAAGCAGGATACAAATAAAATAAAATAAAATAAAGGTAAAGTTAGCCCCACATAAAAGTTAAATCCACAAATATAAAAGCAAAACATATTAAAAGACATGGCTGTATTAGTCTAACCAGTATGCAAAGGGATCTTGTACCACCTTTGAGTCTAACTGAAAGAGAAGTTGGTAGCATGAGTTTTCATAGACTTGAGTCTAATTCCTCAGGTGCATGGGGTATGCATAAGATTAAAATATCCCAATTTTAATTCTCTTCTCTTGCAACATGAGCTTGAAATGTACTATATACAATATATTTTAGTCTACATATATTTGAATGGAATGAGAAGTCGGGAGAAAAAAGTATTATTTGAGTGTGCATTTCTAGCACTGCCCTTTCCCATCCATTTGTAAACAACTAAGGTATTACATTCCAGAGGACAACAGTAAATACTAAATTGACTAATGTCCAATTTGTGTGGCTACTCTTCCAGCATCTCTAAGCAACATCATAATATAAAGTTACAAACCACATGTTTCAAGCCAGCCTGTCTCCCTGGATTATGTTTAAAATCCCAGCAGAAGAGATAATGAAAGATGAACAAGACAAAGCTGTCCTTCAAATATCTCTGTTTTGTTTGCCATTTTGCCACCTGAGGCAAATGGCAAGATGGTACAGACTCACATTCTGATTCTATACAGGGGAGTCTTGATTTACATCAGGTTCCATTCCTGGACTTGCAGTGTCAGTTGAGACTGACATAAATGGGGGAGCTATTTCCATTTGGAATGCATAGTGATGGGTGTGAGTAGCCACAAAGTTGCACTCAGCCTACCACCAATTTTAAAGAGGTTTAAAGCATAAAATATCAGCACTTACATTTTCCAGGCTAGATAAAAACCTTCTTTTCAGATGATAGGACTTCATTTGCTCACCTCCTCAAACCTCTTCCATCCATACCAAAAACTCCAATATTCCAGTGTCGTCTTCTCCCTCATTTCCCCCTTCCAACAATGACAAGATTTCACGTTCTTCTTCTACCTCATTCTGCCCCTTCCTTCAAACAACAGCAATATTCTAGAGTCTCTCCCCCTTCCCCTAAGCAGGCAAAAGAAATCCCTTCCTTCCAGGAACATCAAGACTGTATTTGCTTTCTTCCCTTTGCATTGTGGGTGAGACTTTCATTATAGTCGGCCCTCTGTATCCATTGATTCTTTATCCACAGATTCAACCAGCAATGGTTTGAAAATATTAATATATATATAAACAAACCTTGATCTTGCCATTTTATGTAATGGATACAATTTTAATATGCTATTCTATTTAATGAGACTTGAGCATCCATGCATTTGGGTATCCACAGGGTGTCCTGGAACCAAACCTCAGCAGATACCAAGGGCTCAGTATATATATATATATATATATATATATATTCTGGAGAAACACTGTGAATTTGAAATGTTGTAAACTGAGGAAATGCAGATTGAGACTCACCTGTATACAGCAATGAACTGGACTGCCATGTGAAGTAGAATCTTATTGTGACATTAAATTCTAACACAGGGAAAGCAGCAAGCTGATTCAAGGAATGCAAAACTGACTGTGCTTCACATATAACTGTCCTACAGCATGTGAAGTAGAAGGGGTTTATGGCTGGTCTGCTCGTCACCATTGGCCACCAAAGATAGTTGGGTCACTCTGGTTAATGACAGGGCCAGTCATGGAATTAAATACAGTGGCCCATTTTAGATTGGCAAAAAGAGGTGTGATGAAGGCTGCATGAAAGCCCAGCCTTTAGATGAGAAAAAGGGAAAGTGTGCCATGAAAACGCTATTTTGGCGCTTTAAGGGAGAAGAAGCGCCTTTTAAAGGGTGCTGGTTTTCCCCACTCCTTTTTTAAAAAGAGCACTATAGCGCTAGTGCATCTAAAGGCTCAGGTGTAGTTGCGCAGTTAAATGGGGCTCTGTCTCTTTAAGGTGCCCATTTAAAGGCAGCGATAGAGGTGCGGATTATAATGGATTATGGGTTGGGAGCATGCGTGGTGTAAAAGCTGGGGTTTAACCACACACTTTTTTAAAGCTCCCAAACCCTAGCTCCAGCCCTAATCGGAACCCTAGACATGCGCAGTAGGGACTATGGGATGCTGTTGCTATTATTCTACTGTGGATAACATGTCAATTCATTCACAAAATAAGGGGGTTCATTCATGATGCACCAGTGCAACGGCACAGTTTAAAAAGGCAGAGGAACCGCAGTGATAAACCGCTGAACTTTTAATTTTTTTTTCCTTGCCGGCTGCGAATTGCGCAGGTACACAATACAGCGACATTATCATTGCCTGCTGGGAACCGCACAATTGCGCAGTTCAGCGGTTTATCACTGCGGTTCCTCTGCCTTTTTAAACTGTGCCGTTGCACTGGTGCATCATGAATGAACCCCCTTATTTTGTGAATGAATTGACATGTTCATTGCCGCCCATGTAGCTGCTCTGCCTGTGTTTGTAGCGTCCTGACAGCTTCCCATGTAGCTGCTGAGCCACAGAAAAGACCTCAGATAAGTTGTTCCCAAACCCCTCAATCTAGCAGCCCTGTACCTTTTAAATGCACACCTGGGGCTTGCAGTCTAGCTGCTAAGCATTAAGGAAAAGGCAACTTCATGTCACACTTTCCTGCCAATCTAAAAAGCCCCAGTATGTTTTCTCCAGAGGTTTTTAATAGGAACTGGGGGAACGTAAGGCAACCAATGTTGTTACCTGCAAAAGCTATCTTCCCCATATGTATTCTGAGGCAGAAGGCAAAAGTATCAGGATTCAGACCACAGCTGAAGTGCTACAAAGTGTTCTGAAAGTAATCCCTATTCTTTTACTCTTAGGCTGCACTTTCACTGCAGAATTAATATAGTTTGACACTGCTTTAATTGCCATGGCTCAATGCTGTAGAATTCTAGGATTTGTAATTTTGTAAGATAGTTAGCCTTCTCTGTCAGAGAGTTCTGGTGCCACAATAAAAAAAAAATCCCAGGATTCCATAGAATGGAACCATTATAGTTAAAGTTGTGTCAAACTGCATTTATTCTGCTGTGTGGTAAGCAGCCTTAATTATGCTTGTTCATTGGTGCAGGAAAGGCATGCTCTACATACTCAGAGTTTCTTTATTACATAATCTTGCCTCAAATCTGTTTCTTTTAATGAAGCTGCTGTCTTTAATTAGAGCAGATCTGGCTACTGACAGCTATACTTTGGTCACATCCAAGGCCTCTTGGTCCCTTTAAACTATTCTGGTTGTGTGATTATCCAAATCAGTTGGGGGGGGGGAGTGGGACTTAATTGAAATGTAAAACCTTTTGGAGCATCTACAGTAAACTAGATTTCCATATTTTACAAATTCCTAGTTCTGTCCATTCCACTTTCTCTGCAGAGTCTTCAGTGGCTTCTGTCATAACCAGGTTCAGCAACAGGCTTGCGAGAGATGTCTGACCAAGGTATGCACTGGTCGTCTACCAAGCTTACCTAGGACAGAATCCAGTGGATAGACCCCACTAAAGTACACTCACTGAATCACTGTAATTTACCAATGGAGATTATGAGATGGGGGAAAGGTCATCTTTGTCCCATCCTTATGGCACAATCACAAAAAGATTTTCATATTGTACTTATCCTGTCAGTGTCCCATCATTGAACTGCAATGATGACCATGATTGCACAAAGGATTTTCATACCATGTTGCATTTATCCTGTCATTGTCCCATCACTGAAGTGGAATTATCCTGTCATTTTGTATTAACAGGAGTTTGAGTTAATATAATTCCAGTTAAGTGACAGGATAATGACAGGATAACTGCGACATCTATGAAATTCTTTCGTATAATTGCGATAAGGATGGGATAAGGACAGCACAGCGATCCCGTCCCCGTCCTGTCCCATCCCTGTCTGATAATCTCCATCGTGTTGTCTCAGCATTCAGCAATTGATTCAGTGGATCTTGTCGAGTTGGGCACTACCAACAGGATTCATTTCCTTCTCTTTCCCCCTTCACCTCCCCACCTCTCTCTGTGTCTGTAGGTTCAGGAGATTGGCATTGGCAAGGAGCACCCAGGAGGGGATGGGGTAGCAATACTGAAAGTAACACAGCTACAGCTGCCTGGTACTTCATCAGCCTAATATAGTGAAGAAGGAAATGCCAGGCAACAATGATGATGTTAATATCCTCAGTATTTCTGAGTTCCAGCTGCAGTGCTGAGGGAGGCAGAAATGCTGGAGATAATGAAAAATGGTGGCAGAAGGTTCAGCTGCTTCACTCAGTTCATCTGTTTATAGCATTAGGCCATTTTAAAAAAAAAGACATGAATTTGAAGGGGGACCAGGGTCATCTGTGGTAGACATTATAGAACTTGTGAGCATTAGCATTTTGCTCCTCTCCACTGGGTATTAACACCAGGCCTGCCAGTGCATACCCTCAACCATCCTAATTTGGCAGGGAGAGTCTCAGTTAATCCTCTGTCAGATCACTTTTCCAGCAGTATTTACATAATGTGTCCCATGTTTCTCTTTCCTCTTTGGTCCTCAGTTTACCTCAGTTACTACAAATTGAGTTCAGAGTGCAAAAGATGTTTGCACTCAATTAAGTCAGCAGGAAGGATAGGAGAGGAGAGGATCTTGCTCTTCCCAGTAGGCTCAGACAAAAGCAAGTGGCTGCAGCCTCTCCTAGGTCAAGTGTTCTTCTACATTAATATTTTTCCTGTCATTACCACACTCAGATATTATTTGGCCACACAGTTTTCATCTGTGAAATGTTGAAGGATATGCCTATGGTGAATTGTACTATAGACACCCAAATTTCATGGTCCTATGCTGCATTCCCTTCCCTTCCTCCATATATACATGGTAGCCGTACATAAAAAAAGCAGCTAATTGATGCTATATTGTGGAAATATGCCTGTATACATTATTCTCATTTTCAGGTTTTACAGATTATATTTCCCAACTGGCATTAAAGAACAGTGGAGCATGTTATTGACTGTTAAGAATTTTACAGGAATTCAACACAAGGGAAGACTCATATCTTAGTTCCCACACAGATTTCAATTCTCCATAGTAACCAAGGGGTCTTTTTTTCCCCCTGGCCTTATTCCAGGAACTCACTTAGCCGTATGGTTATTCTTGCCGACCAAATACATATGCCTTAAGATTTTGGAGAGGGGAATAAAAGAATTCTGCTTAAAGGACGTATTCATTGTGCCAAGCCCTGCTGCCCACATGTTATCTGCTTCAGAGTTCTGCAAAGGAGAGGAGTCTGAAAAGTGAAAAATCTAGTTTTGACTAAAGGTGCCTGCCCAGGAACACATGATAACTTGGAGAAAAAAGCCTGTCTGTGAGGCCTTCCTTCTTGTTTCTCATATAGGATTTCCTTGACCTTGGTGTGCTAGCTGTGCCAAAGAAACATTTCTGCTCCTAATTAAGTGAAAACATTAGGGCAACAGAGTTATCGGGGAAAAAAGCTCCAGACCTCTTCATTGCTTTCCATAAACACTTCAGTCTAAACATTACAACTAACTGACCAACTGTACTTGTTGAAGAGATGTGATGGAAGGAGATTTGTTCAGGAAGTTCCTGAATGGCAGGACTTCTGACATATTTATTGCTCATAAAGCATGCTAGGTCCCAAGTCTGGATTAATCCATTGAGAATATACATGAAGTTCAAAACGAGAGTATCTGAGCCTTGCCAGGAAAGAGAACAGCTTTTTTTTTTTTTACACTGTTCTCCCACCAATCATTTTTGAAGCTAGAGTTTTGAGAGAAGAGAAAAAAAAAAAAACAAACAAATTTATGTGTTCATTTATCATTTGGTTCTGCCTGTGCTTTTCCCTCCAGGGTTTAAGATACAAGGTGAATTTCAACATAATTTAAAATATTCCAATAAAAACACAATAAATTATGCACATTAAAATACAAATTAATGCATTTATATCATTAAAACACCAATTAAACAATTTAAAATACACAGTGATGATTAAAAAGCAGTGAAATACATTGTAACACATCAGTTTTAAAGATCCAGACAATAACAAGCAAGCAGCTCCTGAAGACCTGCCTGAAAAGTTTTTGCCTTATGGCAAAAGAAGAAAGAGTGGGCTTGCCTAACCTTTTTTGGAAGGGAGGTCCATAAGTTGGGAGCAAACATCAATGAAGGACCCAGTTAAAGAAGCCATGACTAGACCTATTTGCAGGACCTGAGCAGGGCAGTTGATGACCTCTTGGAGGCCTCTTATTCATAGGGCCACCCCAAGTAGAAGTTAGAAGTTGACTTGATGGCAATTAACAACAGCAACAAAAAAAAATCATGGAAAACTAAGAGGATGTACCACTAAGAGAAGTAGAGAAAATAACTGACTGTGTCACATCATGAGCCAACATGCACACAACTCCTCCTCCTTCCTCAGCCCACCATGAGGAAGTCTGAGAAGGCAGCATCCTCCATCCTCCCTCTCGCAGGCCCGACGCCATCAGGCCTAGCCTCAATTAAGACTAGCCCTCCCTCCAGTCCATCCGCCTTGGTCCAGGCCTCAGAGGGAGAGAAGAACTGCTGGACTTGATCACCTTCCCTACCACCATTCCCTTCTCCTTCTGTGTTGTGTATCTTTAGATTGTAAGCATGAAGGCAGGGAACCATCTAATTAAATGATTGTATGTACAGTGCTATATAAATAAAGGTTAATAATAATAATGTACACACGTATTCACACTTCAAAGCATTGGTGTTTGCTTTTAGAACCCTAACTGACTTCGGAACCAACCTATCTGGAGGACTCTCTCTCTCCCTATAATACCAGTCTGTCACTGACTTAAGGCTATGTGCCCCAGGAGGCTTTACGCATGAACAAGGAACAGAACCTTCTTGCATGTGGCCCCATAGCACTGGAACACTCTTTCTGTGGAAGTGCAACTGGAAAACACATGGCAATTGTTTCTGAACCACCTCAAATATTTGTCCCTTGCTAGCATAGTTTAATTTAACTGTCTCATTCTGTCCCTTCTGTTGTTTTACAGTTGGACCTCTGTATCCACAGATACAGTACTTTATCCACAAATTCAGCCATCCATGGCTTGAAAATATTTTTTAAAATTCCAAAAAGCAAACCTTGATTTTGCCATTTGATATAACAGACACCATTTTTACTAACCCATTGCATATAATGGGATTTGAGCATCCATGGATTTTAGTGTCTACAGGGGATCCTGGAACCAAACTGCAGTGAATACCAAGGGCCCATTCTGGTATATTGCCGAGTCTTTGCTGGTTTTATTCTTTTAGTTCAGGGGTGGGAATGCTGTGCTAGAAAATTGGGTGACTGAAGAAATATTTCATTTTACGTGGCAGAATACTTATTCTGGGGGCGTTAATTTTGCTTCCCTGTAGCTACACCCCTGATCAGCCCTAACCAGTGTAGGATGGTTGAGGGATGACTAAAGTTACTGTCGAACAACACCTGAAGAGCTACAAGTTGCCTATCCTTGGCTTAGAATCAAGCCTGCTCCATTCACATTTAAAATAAGTTATGTGTATGTGTGTATGTGCATGCATGATTCTTTGACTAGCTACTAGACTGTGCATGGAGACTATGATAAACAGCCAAACAGGCTCACCTACCTACAGTCTGTTCTCTCAGAAATCTTTCCCTTCGCTTTTTGAAATGTGAGAGGTACTCATGTTATATAGTCATAGCAGTTTGATACTGTTTTAAATGCCATGGCCTCATCCTATGTCGCCTTTCTAGGTACTTATACTTTAATGATGTACTGTACTTCGTGGAATTCTCTGTAGAGAACTCCATACCCTCCAACTGTCCAGATTTAGCAGGGACAGTCCAGTTTAATTCTCTGTCATCTCACCTTTTAATCTGCTTTTTAAAATGTCTCACTTCTCTCATCTGCTCCTAATTCCTCCTTTGCCCTCATTTATTTCAATTGCTCCAAACTGATTTCAAAATGCAGAAGTAATTTTCATTCAAATAACTCACCAGGGAGAGAGAGGCAAAGAAGAGGCAGAGTCTTGCCCTTCCCAGTAGGTTCAAAGAAAAGGAGACGGCTGCTTCTAGTTAATGTGTTCTTCCTTGTTAATAACTTTTGCCATCTTGACCTCTTCTAGTTGGTGTGCTCTTCCTCATCTATAACGTTTGCGATCTTGACCAGACTCAGGCTGCATGGCCACACGTGGCCCAGTTTTCATCTGCGAAATGTTACAGGGTATGGGGCTCTAATGCTGTGATTCAAGGAGCAGGGACATCACTAGTGGGTGGGGGGTACAGAGCACATCAGATGACATACTAAGTGGGGAGGTGACACCATTGCCCCCCGAACACCTGCCTTTGGGCAGAAACAGGCTGAGGTGTTCACTTGCATCCCTTTAAAATGCTGAAGACATGGTGTGAATGGGGCAAGACTCAGTGGGAAGAGAAAGGAGAGACTCTCTTTTTAAAATTAAATTTTATGTTTTTCTATATATTTCCTTAATTTTTTTTAAAGAAAGCTTCTTTTTTCTCATTTAGGGCATATATATTAATTAATGTCACTTTTTTGCCCTCTAATGAAATTTCCACCATGACAAATCTTCCTTCCTCATCTTTGCAAATCTCCTTTGCGGTGTATTTCCTATTTATAAAGGTCACCACTCCTCCACTTTTCCTATCTGTGGCTGCATAAAATAACTGACCCAATTTTTGGTTCTGAATATATTTTTTTCTCTTTTATTTTTGTTTCTTGTAAACAAATAAAATCAAACTTCTCTTTTTCTATAATGTGGTATATCTGATTCCTTTTATATTTATTATTTATTCCTTTTACATTGAATGCAAGTTATGATTTCTTCTTTTTTCCTCTGGCAGATCTTTTTTGGAGTTTTTACTGAGTCGTTTTTACTTTTCTGTTTCTTCCTGTTTCTCCTATTCTCTTTTTTATATTTTTCCGCCAAATCCTCCTCCGATTCTTCCTCCGTTTGAATGTCCTCTTTAGTATCTCTTTCAGACAATTATGAGTCCCCATTATCACTAGAAGCTTCATTTTGTTCCACTGTGCTCTTTTTCTTATTTTGGGTTTGACTATTGTCTTGCTCTGTTCTAGTACCTCTTTTTTGTCCCATTGGGTTTAAGTTTAAATTTTGAGTTTGGCCTTCCCTTTCACCATTATTATAGTTTTCTTTCTTTCCATTTTGACTAGCTAGAAAGTCATTTGCTTTCTGTTTGATAAACCATACTCCTTCTGGTTTCCCCCATCTATATTTGATATCATTTTGTCTTAAGAAATGAGTCAACTTCTGGTATGCCTTCCTCCTCTGTAGAATTGTAGATGGTATATCCTATTAAATATCATAATTTCTTGGCCTTCAATATATAGCTGATTCTTGTAATTCATGTCTAGTATTAAGTCTCCTACTTTTTCCCTTACAAAGTGTATCAAAATGTCTCTGGGTAGATTTCTTTCTGAGGCCACTCTGGAATTAATTCTATACACCTTGTCTACCTCTGCATCTAGCTGTTCTGCTGTCCACTCAATATGGTGAGCTAATGCTGGGATTAAGATGTTGCCTAAATTCTCATTATATTTTTCCGGTAGACCTCTTATTTTTAGGGCTTTCCCCTTAATCTTAATTCTACTGTTTCTTTATGTCTCAATTCTTGTTGTTGTAATTTTTCCAATTCTGTTATTTTCTTTTCTAACTTTTTTGTTTTATCTGAATTTTCTAATATTTTAGTATTTCTTTCACTTCTCCTGTAATTTTTTGAAAGTCTTCTTTAAAAAGCAGTAGTTCTTTCTGTATTTTTTTATTTCCTCTTTCCATTCTTTTATTTCAGATCTTATTTCTGCCCTTATTTTCATTCTAATATCCTCTCTCAATTTTTTTTTATTTCATCTAAGTCTAATTTATTAAAAGTTGACTGTTCTCCTAACACAGGGGTTGCCACTTCCTGGGGGGTCTTTTTGGGTTTGTTCTGTTATATTATTATCTTTTTCCATTTTTGCACTATTATTTTTGCTATTGTTATTACAATATTACTAGTAGGATCTTGATACAAGGAGGAAGAAGAAAATACTCTCAGATCCTTATTTCTTGAACTTTGAATCAGTCCAAACTGGCTCTTAATCTTTACTTAAGCAACAGAGACTTTTGCTATATTTGAAGAATTGAGAGGGGATACTAACTTTTCCCTTTTGGCTCCTAACATTAAATACTTTCAACTCAGTTATTCACAAAAGGAGATTACCCCCAAAGCAGCAAATCAAAACCTTGGTAAATATCCCAGATTAAATAAAACTACTTATCTAGCATGGATTGGTGAGAAAGAAAAACAGTTCTGGAGATGCGAGGAAGCATAAAATATAGTCACCCCTAAGAAATAGGTAGTATAGATGGTAGATGTGGTCTCTAGTTATTCTGCCCCCTCTGCCAGGAGGAGAAGGAAAGGGCAGTGCTTTGTGGCCTCTGCTGAATCAGGCACGCAACCACTGCTGTTGGGAAAGATAGTGATAGTGGTGCCTGGGGCCTCCACACCTCTCTCTCCACTGACACTCTTCTCCTACTGCTGCCCTTTAGAATGTCAGCCTCAATTCTTCCTCGGCTTTTGCAGGCTCTGAAGGGATGATGGGTGTGACCCAGCAAGCTCTGTGCAGCCTCAGTTCTCCCTCAGCTTTTGAAGGCTTTAGAGGGATGGGTAGGTGTGGCCCAGCAAGCTCGCTGAAAAATGTCTCACTTCTCCCATCTGCTTCTAATTTCTCCTTTGCACTCTTTTGATTTCAATTGCTCCAAACTGAGTTCAAAATGCAGACATTATTTTCACCCAAATAACTCACCAGGGAGGAGAGACAAAGAAGAGGCAGAGTCTTGCCCTTCCCAGCAGGTTTAAAGAAAAGGAGATGGCTGCTTCTAGTTAATGTGTTCTTCCTCGTTAATAACTTTTGCCATCTTGGCCTCTTCTAGTTGGTGTGCTCTTACTCATCCATAACGTTTGCGATCTTGACCAGATTCAGGCTGCATGGCCACACATGGCCCAGTTTGTGAAATGTTACAGGGTATGGGGCTGTAATGCTGTGGTTCAAGGAGCAGGGACATCACGAGTGGGTGTGGGGGGTACAGAGCACACCAGATGACATACTAAGCGGGGAGGTGACACCATTGCTCCCTGAACATTTGCCTTTGGGCAGAAACAAGCTGAGGTGTTTATCTGCATCCCTTTAAAATGCTGAAGACATGGCGTGAATGGGGCAAGACTCAGTGGGAAGAGAAAGGAGAAGCCCTCTTTTTTAAAATTAAATTTTATTTTTTTAAACTTATTTTTTTAATCTTTTTTAATTTTCTTTAAAAAAAATCACATGTTGCCAAATTTTCACTTTAACCACATTAAACTAGGTATACGTAAATATATTTAGGCTGTGCATGTAATATTCTGATTTAAAGGTATGGTTTTAATTTTTGCTAGTTGCCTTTGTCAGAACCATTGCCATCACATTCAGTGACATATGGGAATTATGATTTATTAGTAACATTAGTATAAAAATATTACTAAGGATTTGGTATGGTATGGTATGGTATGGAAGGAGGTCAATGGGAGGGGGGGTATGGCACCAGAGATTATTGCACCAGGTTATGCCAGCCCTAGTGATGCCACTGTCAGGGATTGAACTAAAGCTGACTAGCACATAATTGAAAGTACCGCACCAAACTACTGTAGCTCTATAGTTAAAGTGATATCAAATCCCTGTAACCTCCCAGTAGGTTCAGGCAAAAGCAAACTACTACAGCCTCTCCTAGCATGTGTTCTCCCTCATTTATAACTTTTGCCACCTTGATCACACTCTCTGGTTGTTTGGCCACATGTGGCCTGGGTTTCATCTATGAAATAGCCTACCCTTTAGGTTGGGAATCTAAGGAATTGCTAATGTTACCCAAGTGACTGCTAAGCATTCACACACACATGACTATCACCACCTCTCTCCTCTCCTGCACCTCAAAAGATGCCATTAGGAAGAACCAGGCAACTCCCAAGCTAAAATTACACACACCACTGGTCCCAGTTTACCTAGGCTCCCCATCCTCCTCTAAATTTGCCCATACAGAGCTTGGTGAAATCAGTAGCCAGTTTGTTCCCATTGTGGGGTGAGAGGACTGTGACCTGTGAGATATTTTGAATAGACAGGCTCAATGTTCCTTGCATGCCTATGGGCCTGAGTTTGATTCTCAGGCTAGAATCTTCTGGATCTGTATTATTTGGGGACACTGCTCATTGAATGGAGAGAAATTTACTTCTGAATAGGCAAGCAAAATGTGCTCCATGCTCCATAGCACAACTTTCTATCAAGCTCCAATAGAGCTGTTTCATTGAATTTAGTGAGCAACCCATGAACAGCTAATGGTTTCAAGCTAATCTTTCAGATTAGCTGTGTCTGCATGTACAAAAACTGAATGAAATGCTGGCACATCAGGGCTCTAGGCCAATGCCCTGATGCATGTAGAAATATGGCGTAAGGGTAGGACAGTTTTGCTATGTTTGTCCTTGAAACAAAATGCCTCTCCAAAAATCAGGCCTCTCTGAGCTGCATCACAAGCATGCTGGTCTAGTTACAGTTTCAAGGGGTATTCAAGCATCACTACTTTCCCTATAAAATGGGTGGCTGGTGTGTGTGTGTGTGTGCGTGTGTGTGTGTGAAAATCAGAGCCTGGGGGAAAATACATTTTGGACTACAACTCTTATAATTTCTTGAGTATAATGGCCACTTGGGGATTCTGGAACTTCTGATTCAAAAAAGGTAATTTGTCCTTTTCTCAGAACAAAACAGATTGTAATACAGTAGCTGAGTACGCTGAAATGTAGTATCAGAAATACTACACTTTACTGGCTAATTACTGTTACCAGCCTAAATTTGGGGCATTCTTGTTCTGTGCATCACTTTTCCTTTAATGAAATGCTCATTTGAAAATCTATTTGTCTGGCTATTATCCCTTCTGAGTCCCATTTCACACAAACTTTTGCAGCTTCATTCACTTGAAAGATTTGTTTATTTTTTGTGTGGAACTAAGTAAAGAGAAGCACAATTTTTCAGGAGCAGCATGTCCCAGCCGCACCTGGCAGGCTGCAGTCTATCTCACTAAGTCATTGCTGGACACATGGATATGGTGGGAGGCATCAGGCTCTGCAGCTGATGAAAGCCAAGCATCTGCAATCTGCAAGGGGCAGTTGGCACACGGGTGTAATAGTCATCAAGTTGAATTAAAAAGACTGCAGTGTAAATCTGGCATACTTCAGATTGCCCTGTCCTTGAGTTTAAAAATAGCCTCAGTCCAACTCACTCCATCAAAAGCCTCCTCTACAGGCAGCTGACTCTGAAGTGAAATTGTAGGTGATTTTGAAGGAGAAAACATGGGGACACAACAACCTTCAGCTGTCAGCATCCCCATCAATGCTGCAAATGCACTGGTATCTTTATGGAGGTCCACAAAGAGATCTTGTAGCACCATTGAGACTACCAGTAACTGAAAGAAAGAAATTGGCAGCATGAACTTTTGTACACTTCAATTTACTTCCTAAAGTGACATTTTTGGAATCCAACTTCTGGAATTCCTCAAGGGCCATGGTAGCTGGGAGATTCTGATAGTTGAGACCCAAAAAGATTTTTTTTCAAGCTGTGCTTGTATATCAGCCTGTCTGGATTTTAACTGTCATGGGAAATTATCACATGCCAAATCTGCACCAGGATAGCCATGGATTGTAAGTGTCACCAACAGATCTTATTGCACTGCCCTGTACCTGGGCAATAGGCAGCATGAATCCAATCTGGGCTTCTGCTGTTCATAAAAAGCTTCAGGAGAAGCCCGGGTTGGATATGGCTGCCTACTGCCCAAGCATTGGGCAGTGCGATAAGATCCATCAGTAACAGTTACAACCTGCATCTATCCTAGTGCAGATCTGGCATGCGAATTTGGCAATGATGACTCTCTGCAAAGGATTCTGAAACAATCTCTAATTCTGTTAGAGATCACTTTTGAATAGAAACTGAAAGAATGTTCACAGTTATTCATTCCCAGGTTTAAAAAATGGGTTTTCAGATAGTTGGCAAGCCAGTGACAATTTTGTGCCATTTTCTATGAGTATCTGAATGTCCTGAAGTATTGCAGAGAAATAATTCTGTGGAGAAAAACATGTGGGGGTTTTGTGCAACCCCCCTCCCCCACCACACACACACAAACACACACCTTGCTTTCTATGCAGAAAATGGTCTTCTTGTGCAGAAAACAAAGCATTAAAAACTACCATAATTATTCTTCTTTGCATGGAGTGATGAAATATTAAAGGATTTATATCCCTACTCTCATAAAAGTTTAGTTTCCAGAACAAGGGAATTAATAAATCTCAAAATTGTTTTAAGACAATGATGCAAACTTGCCCAATGTTTGTCCTGTCTTGGGTAAGCAATTTTCTTCTCTGCTGTGCTTTTGCTACTTGAAAATCCATACTTATAATCATATCAGGATTTTCACAGTACTAAACATACTATTGGTAGCATCCAGCTAATGGCACATCCCAGCATAAGTTAACCATATGCCTGCATATGTCTCTTTTTGATCAGTGAAAAAACTGGTAGTATTGGGTCCTGGAACCAAACCACAGTGGATACCAAGGTCTCACTGTATTCCCTTCCTCCCTCTACAGTGACCTTTCCTCAGACCTATTAGATCCCTCCATCTATTTGTACTTAGTGGAGAATGGGAACAGATTGTAGATGCATTTGGTTATGTCTCCATGGTCAGATGCAAAGCTGTTACATCAGCCACTGAGACTTCTGGAGGACCCCAGTGGACCTCAGCAGATTATGCTGTCATTTTGCATCTATCTGCAGAAACATAACTAGATACTTCTGCAAAACCCTGGCTCTCCTCCAGGTGTAAATGGCCATAGGTTAGGGTCTACAGTGGCTCTGCAGTAGATCTAGGGGTTATTAAGTGGCTCAGTGTAGTTAGTTCCACATATGAAACTCTGGTATGCTGAGCCTTGCAGGATTGCTGCCTATGTTTGGTAGTGCTTAGGTAGCATTTTAAATTTACTGCATTTACTTTTTGATTCACTTCACCATTCCTATGGGTATTATTTTCTTGTTTAGAGGGGCTAGAAAGGATCTTGTTAAAGTTCACGTCATAGTTCCTCTTCCAGACAGTGGGCTCCTAGGGCTGTCAGTTAAAATACTATTTCCATTTTTATCCTTAATAGGTTTTATCTGGGAAGAAAAAAGAAGGAAAATGCTAATGTTAAGTTGAAGCTTTCACCTGTGAGTTGCCCTTATGTCTTGTTGGTGGGCTTCCCATAACCATCTGGTTGGCCATTTTGGGAATAGAATGTTGAGCTAAATAAAATCTTAGTCTGAGCCAGCAGGAGTCTTCTTATGCTTCTGTTCATAGTCTATCAATTGGTATCCCTCCTGTGTTTCTCCACTGCAGCTGTTTTTTGTTTGTTTGTTTGTTTTTTAGTACTGGAAGATATCTCTTAAGGAACAAAGAAAGCATAGCTTCATAGTGCCTTTTCATCCACTATCTGGGAGAGTCTGGAAGAAGAGGTGGGAAAACACAGGGGTTACAAATGGAATATTCCATTAATGGGGCAGAATGATTATACCTTACATGTACCATCTAGAAGCACTGTATAAGTGTCAGAGCTTGGAACATTAGGTTTGAAAATGTATTTGATAAGGGTTAAATCTTAGAAACTGGAAAATTAGTTCAGTAGCATAAACAAGCTAGTCAGAATCCAAGGAAACAAGGATGCAGAAAGATGTTATCAGTGGCCAAAAAGAAAGAAAAGAAACAATGGATAAGAGATGAAATGCTTCAATCAGGTAAGGAAAGAAGAGAAGCAAAAGAAAAGGGAGACAGGAGCAAAACCAGAACCATGACTGCAACTATTCAACAACTAGTATGCAAGGATAAAGAGGACTACTATAACAATCAATGCAGAGAAACAGAAGACAAGAACAAAAAAGGAAGAATGAGCGAGCACTTCCTCAAGGGAAGTTCAAACCAAGGGCAGGGATGCTCTATGATCAGAAGTTGAACATACTACAAGATCAAGAAGAAATAAAAAGACGCTGGATACAATAGACAGAAGAGCTATATAAAAGAGACGAATTCTAGAAAACAAGGTGGAAGTTGATATGAGAGACTTGGAAGAATAAATCACCAGGAACAGATGATATTCCAATTGAACTGCTACAATCCACACAGATAGAATCAATTCTAGTGTTCAGGAATGCTCACGTTTATTATTTGTCAGATGTAATTTCTCTATAAAAATGAGTTTTTACACACGCAGAATGTGTTCCTAGTTTTAAGTCTAATTTTTATCCACAAAGTTTTATTGGCTAAATTAAAAGTCATATTTCTATCATAAAAAGGCAGTCAAGGAAGCTACTTGGTCTTAAATGGAGAATTAAGAATGTCTAAATTAAGCTAAATTAAAAATTGCTACAATGTACACAGATAGACAACCAAAATATGCCAACAAATATAGAAACTAAAACTATGGCCAACAGACTGGCCATGATCAAGATACATCCCCATCCACAAAAAAAAGGAGACACAAAAGTCTGCACCAACAATGCTGCGGACAGTTGCTGGGATACTGGATTAAATGGACTATGAAATAAAGACTACTAAAACCAAGATCTAGTGTAATGCAGAGTGTCATATATAAGGAAAGGTAGTAAGTATGAGTGGACTGAAACCCTGTCTGCTTGAGCCACATACAATGGCCTCCCTCTGTTTCCTTGGCAGGGAAATAGGACAATGCATGGCCCAAGGCCCAGTTCTGGTATGAGCAGACTGGATGATGGCTGGCCTGCTCAGCACCAGAACGAGGTTTTAGCCCTCTTATCAAAAGTTGTTTTAAGCCTCTGTTTGCTCCAGATCTTCCCAGAAGATCCAGAACCCTTCCTTCTAAAGCCAGGTTGCTGACTGCATGTGTATCCTGCATGTCTGCTGCTGCCAGTCACTTGCTCCTTGGTCAAGATGAGGCACCTGATCATGTGGCTATTGCTGGATGTCTTGTTCTGACCTCAGAGTGAAACAACCCATGGTGGCAGCAGACGCAAACATGCTGGGCAGTTCAGCAGCATGCACATCCATACAGTCAGCTACTCAGCTTCAGAATGAAATGGAGGATGGTCGAAGCAACTTCCCATACAGATACTTTGGGCTGCCCAATGCTGATGCAGACAGGGCCACAGTCTGATGAAATCAATAACATGTTTATCTTAGTATTCCATCTACCAGAAGGGGAAAAAATTCCAAGGTTTTGCAACAGGCTTTGCTGTCAATACCCAACATCTGAAAGACAGACATATCTGAAACTAGAGACTGAATCAGCAAGTAAGATACCAAGAGGCCACTAAGCTATCTGTGTCTTTGAATCCCAGCTCTTATTTTCCTTATTTTATCCTTGCAGCAACCTTGTCAGATAGGCTAGGCTGGCACAAGGTCACCTAGTGAGATTCATGGTGAAGCAGAGTCTTAATCTCAAGTCTTCTGGCCTGTGTCCAGTATTAGGTCAGTTTGTTATATCAGCTCTCCTGTTTTATCAGCCTGTCTTCCATTTATTCATCAACTCTGTTTTTACCACAGTAGCCATTCCATTAAGATGCATTCTATCAGTTCATTCCACTTTGCATGAACATACTCTTCTTTTCTGTATATTAAAAGTTCTCTGGATCTCAGTGGATGATCACTACTTTTATTTTTATTTTTATTCTTTTGAGAGGATGACTAATTTTTCCCATTCTACACCCCCACACCTGTTATATTATGCCCAGTCTTGTAAATAAGCCTCCAAAGTACTCTAGGGAACAAGATACTTCATAATGCAGTTACATTTCTGTTGCATTCAGCCTGTGGTCACATGAGACTATTGGATTCCTGGAATTAACCACCAGAATTCTGTGTGGGAGATACATAAGCATAAGCATCACAGTTACAGTGTCTACGCAGTGAATCCTGGCCTGACTCCCCAAATCTCTGTTTACCAGGAAACAGCTGAAGAGCTGGGACCATCATCTAGCTGCTTTCTGATTGACAGAAGATCAGGCCCCTGTTGCTCACAGCAGTTGCTGCCCCGTAAGTAAGGGCTGGGAGACTCTCACAGTTTCTATGTAGCCTCTAAACAAGGAGTTATGTAAGGATCATGAAAATGTAACAGTCATGAGTGCATAATTCTAGGCTACATATTCATAATTGCCATAGATAACTGGGATATAAATAAATAAACTATATATATATATATATATATATACACACACACACACACACACCATGTATAGTGGGCCCTCCAGCTCAAGTCCCATTATATACAGTGGGGCTGCAAAATTATGTCCCTTACATAAAATGGCAAAATCAAGGTTTGCTTTTTGTATTTTTTTAAAAAAAATATTTTCATGGATGCAGAATGCATGACTACAGAGGGCTGGCTGTATATATAATTATATAGAGGAGTCTGGCCAACTATACTATCTGGATTTGTTATGTAATGGGATTTTTAGATGAAGAAGAGGAGGAGGAGGACATGCTACTGCATCTCTTTGTCATGCCAGAACAGTTTGAACTGCATCAGTTCATAAATGTCTTAGAGCATGTGTGTATATCTTTTCACATATATTCCCACAAACAGAGTTACATTTCTCATTCTGCAGACTAAGAAATTCATGCATGAAACTGGGATCCTTATGTAGCCAGAATGGAGGTATTAGCAGACTTAGAGGGTGTCAAAAGTTTGCTGAACTGTTTTTTGGTGGGTTTTTTTTTTAAATCCCCTTCAGGAAGTGGACAAAAAATCCAACTGGGGACTGAGTATGCTGATAGGGAAATAGCAAATAGAATGGATGATGGCAAGGAAGGTGGCATAGTTCACCAGGACCATCAACAGAAACACTCCATGTAGTATTTTCTTGCAGTTCCCATTTGTATTAACTGTTCATGATGTTTATTCATTCCCAGAGAAAGGCAGTACACACTCTCCTATTTTACCATTGTCTCCAGTCTTCAGCATGCAAGAGAAAAGACAGCTTGCCTCTTCTCTGATAGCAGTGAACAAGGTTTTATGACAATCCTCTAAGGGTGGCATAATTTAATACAAATCGTTAGATTGTTCCAATAAGAATTCTCACTTCATTAGAAATTGACTCCTTCCAAACCACTAAACTAAATTCTGAGATCCACAGAAGCTCTTTAGAAGCTTTTAAAAGATGTTTGAGGACAGGGAGAAAGAGATTCAGCAAACTTTACCCTTCGTAGCATATGAATAAAAGGGCCATCATAAGTCCTGCACCCCCATTCAGTCCTCAAACCCTGGGGGAAGCAGTTTTGAGTGCATTACAAATAATTCCATGATTCCAGGAAATACGTTTATTAAGGAAACCAACCCCCCCCCCCAACCATAATTCTTATTGACTCATTGAGAAAGCCAGGAATATAAATCTAGTTTTAGGTTCTCCACACATACCATGAACAAAGGTGATCTGCAATCCTGTCTTTATTTTTTCCTCAAAGATATCCTCTTCATGAAACACCAGTTGAAACATTGGTGGTAATTTTAAGAATTTTTATACATTCATATATAATGTTTTGCATAGTATATGTAAAGCATGCTGTGCAAGCATATGAGAACAGTTTGTTTGTCTAGTGCTTCCAGGTAAGACATTAAAAATTGAATTATCCTGCCTGCTTCACTGAATCTTATGAGGATCCAAATTGACAATCGTCTTTTTGGAATCCTCATGGTTTTTTCCCCCATCTCATCTTACATGTTTTAGTTCTGTCTGTGGAAAATCTATTAAGGATGTGAGGAAATAGTCTCACAATGTCTTTAACTGGAAGTACTTGGAAGACCTCTGCCATGTGTTAGGGTCCCACAATTAGTTCTGGATACATCTTGTAATGTCCCCACCTAACATGAGGCTCTTATGGCTACGGAACTACATAGGTCATGTCATCTATTGCCTGCAAAAAGATAATGGGAGTCACCTTGCCAAAGAGAAGTAACAAGGGAGTTTATCACATGAAGGGAATTGGAAGTATAATCCAATGGCAATCTGAATGCAATCATGGAGTTTCGCGTGATTGTGTGAGAAACTATCACACCCAATTTCGGGCACTGGGAGGCAATCTCTGGCAGTTCTGAACGCAATGCAGTGTCAATAGGCAATCAAGTAAATTCGCTGAACTAGCGAATTTACTCAATTCCGAACTGGCCTCAATTCCATTTCTTTCAAAACTGAGAGAAATTCCTCCCATGTGATAAACTCCTAGGATGTATCAGAACGGGCTGATGGACAAACATGAATGTAACAAATAATTTTAGAAATTTATTGCACCCTTTTCCCCCCGTTATGGGCACTGGAAGGGGACACTTGGGTGTGTGCAGAACTGAGAAAAAAAATGGATTTTATTGCACACCAAAATATCCTCAAAAGGGCCCCATTCTGTCCCCAGCGCCAAGCCATCCCCATTCAGTGCTGAAGTTCCATTGGACAAAAATAGCACTCCTCAGCACTGAATGGGGACGGCTTGGCACCGGGAACAGAATGGGATCCTTTTGAGGATGTTTTGGTGTGCAATAATATCTGTTTTTTCTTGGTCACGTGCGCGCCCAAGCATCCCCTTCCAGTGCCCATAACGGGGGGGGGGGGGGGTTGCGATAAAGTTCTTAGATGCCTCATGGATGTAAGCAGGGCCTGGTTGGCCCTGGCTGGCCTGTCTCACCTGCAGGTCTTCCAATGGAGGAAGACTTTCCCTCCACCACCATTGCTGATATAAGATTCAGCTGCCAGTCTGGTCAGCATCTGTAGGCAGAATGAAGGAAATAGAAGTGTGAACCCAGTCTTAAATTGCTATTTCAGCATCATGGCCAGCATCCTGTTAATGATGTATGCATGCATTAAGTGCAGCTTACACATGTATCCAGAACTAATTGTAGGTCCTTTTTGGATGGGGCATAGAGGGCTATTCTCTTGCCATTGTGTTCTCTCCAAAACCTCTCATGTCTGGCAGCTGTCAAGTCCTGGGATGGGCTGCTTCTTCATCTTACTAGAGGGAAGGGGCTGGAGGGAGGAGGGGAGGCAAATCAGGCCATGAAGATCTGGCTGCTCTCAGCTCCTAGCGAAAGGAAAAGGTGGATACATACCATCTGAAAACACACTCTCATTTCTTTCTCCCAAACATACTGACACCAGCTGCTTCTCTATGATCTGAATCACCTCCCTACTTCCTTCCCCACCAATAAGCAACAACAGCAGCAGGTGGAAGAATGCGGCATTACACATTTAGAATAATGCACATACGCAGGATATTGTTGTTGTTACCTGCTCTTGAGCCATCCACAGAACCCACACCACTCTCCACCAGTAACACATCTCAAAGGAGCTGGTTTCCTTCCTATCATGTTTCTTAACTACCCAGCTCTCACATCCATACATGGTAATAGGGAATACCATGGCTTGTATGATTTTAACTTTTGTGCTCAGTTGTATATCTTTGCCTTTTAGGATCTTGTCTAGTTCTTTCATAGCCACACTCCCCATTCTTAATTTCCTGGCTGCAGTCCCTGTTCCTGTCAATTTTGATCCCATGTATGAGAATTATTTTACTAATTCTATTTCCTCATTGTCTAGGTTGAATTTGTGTAGATTCTCTATGATCATTATTTTTGTTTTCTTTATGTTCAACAGTAAGCCTGCCTTTGCACTTTTTTCCTTGAGCTTTCTCAGTAGTTGTTCCAGGTCTGTGAGGTTTTTTGCTAGTATTATGGTCACATCTGCATATCTTAGACTATTAATATTTCATCCTCCTATTTGCACTCCTCCTTCTTCTCTGCCCAAGCCTGCTTTTCTTACAATATGTTCTATATACAAGTTGAATAGGTAGGGTGATAAGAGGCAGTCTCATCTGACCCCTTTATCAATTAGGAACCGTTCTGTTTCTTCATGTTCTGTTCAGACAGTAGCCTCTAGTCCTGAGTACAGATTCCTCATCCGGACTATCAGATGTGTTGGCACTCCCATGTCTTTAAGGGTGTTCCATAGCCTTTCATGATCAATGCAGTCAAAGGCTTTGCTCTAGTCTATAAAGCACATGCTGATTTTCTTCTAGAATTCCTTTGTGTGTTCCATTAGCCATCATATGTTTGCAATGTGGTCTCTAGTGCCTCTTCCTCTCCTGAACCCTACTTGGACCATTGGGATTTCTCTCTCCATGCATTTAACCACTCACTCAAAACCATAAGGTGGCGAGTTCAATACCAGCAAAAGGGCTCAAGCTTGACTCAGGCTTGCATCCTTCCGAGGTTGCTAAAATGAGTACCTAGATTGTTGGGGGCAAGTAGCTTACAGTTGTAGACCGCTATAATAATAATAATAATAATAATAATTTATTTATTTATAGCCCGCCCCTCTTAAACAGGCAATCGAGGTGGGTTACAATAAATTTAAAACAGAAACAGTTAAAATAGAAACAGCCGCGGTATGAATAGGTGGTATGTAGCGGTATATAAATGAAGCTGTTTGCTTGACTGCTGTAATCCTCTTTGATTCCCCACCAGAAAGGAGGAATAAAAATAATTCCTATTATTATTATTATTATTATTATTATTATTATGTGTTGCAGAATTTTGCTTGTGTGGGAGTTTAGTGCTATGGTCCTATTGTTGCTGCAGTTTCGTGTGTCTCCTTTTTTGTGAATGGGGATGTATATTGATTGTTTCCGATCTGTTGGCCATCATTTTGTAGGATATTGATCTCTAATTGTTTACTCTTGGAAATGCATCATTATTAGAAAATCTGTATCAGTCCAACCATATTTGCAAACTACAAACAGTGGTACCAGAGTAGAACAATCTGTTTCACAATTAATTTACTAGATAGCTAGATGATAGACAGATACAGACAGATTTATTTGTGTCTAAATGTATTTACCTAAATACTGTTAATCTCAACTAGAGCAGTGCCTTTGAAACAATTGTATTTACTTATATGTTTACTCACCATTCAGCAGTTGATTCTGTGGTTCTGTGCCAGTTGGGGCTGACCAATAGGATTCCAGACTTTGTCCAGAGGCTCAAATAACTATAAAAACAAAGAGCAATATAACGTTTCATATATATGAAATTCTTTAAGTGGGCAGTTGATTATATTTCTAGCTTAATTCAATGAGAAGACATTAAAATGGCAATTTTTGTACAAACCTTATATTTTAATGTCTTTTGCTGATCTTTATGACCCATACTGATTTGTGAAATGGTGCTTAAATGAAAGAGCACATAACATCATTTTTTTTTTTACATTTTAGCCACACACATCCCACATAGAATCATAGAATCATAGAGTTGGAAGAGACCACAAGGGTCATCCAGTCCAACCCCCTGCCATGCAGGAACTCTCCATCAAAGCATCCCTGACAGATGGCCATCCAGCCTCTGCTTAAAGCCCTCCAAGGAAGGAGACTCCACTACATTCCGAGGGAGTGTGGCAAAACCCATGTTGGTTTTCATATTTCCTTTCAGCATCAAATTTATTTTATTTTCTGGTTTTATTTTTAAAACAGGGTAGCATCTTGCAACAGTGTCATTTGGATTTAAACTATCACAGTTCACTTTTTTGATTGTTGGAGAGGTCAGAATTTTGTCCTTACCATATCACAGTAAAAATCCCACCACCCACTCAAAATCCGCTTTGTAAACAGTGTGGCTCCACCAGCACAATCATTTCTGTATTGTTGGAGAGCAATTGTATGAGGAGGGATGGGCCCAGCTATTTTCCTCTGTCTGGATGTGCTGCAATGTCATCTGCAGGGACCTCCTGAGGCCCCCAAAAATTCCTTGCAAATATAGGTTATAACTCCTAAATAAATAACTTCTCTCAAACAAATTAAATAATTGACAGATCAGACGTGACTGTTTAGCCACTTTCCTGCCCACATAGTTGTATTATACTCTCTAGGGTTTATGGAACATACTGGAAAACACACAAAGAAAAGCCCAAGGGCACCAGTTATGTGGAAAGTCCATTGAAATTCCTCTTGACATTTATGGAGAAAGAACTGTGACCAAGGCACAGTGGAAATTGCCTATCTAGACGTGACCACTAAATCTAAAGGTCTAGTTTCTTAGACTATTTCTTGCTTGCTTTTACTTTCCTCCATAGCTTACCAATATTGCCTTATTCCTTTCAGAAAAGATCAGTCAGTGATGTTAAGTGTGGATCTAATGAAGATCTTCAGAAGACAAAAAAAAGTCTGAAAAACAACCGTGTCTTTGTGGTAGAATGCAAGATTTGTGTGCCAATGTGTCATTGGTGTAGTTATGGGGGAATAAAAAATTAGGACATTGCCCCCCAGATAATAACCCTGGCTTCCAAATGAAATTATCACTTATTCTCCAAATTCTAGGGTCACATCAAGACAGATATTGAAAATGTGTTCATATTCCCTTAGTCACATAGCCTGTTTCTTTTCTTTGGGTCCCTACACTGTATTTCTAAGTGCTCAACTGATATTTTAAGTTACAATCAACCCTCCATATTTGTGGGTTTAAAATCTGTGGATTCAATTATTTGCACATTTGTTCAGAGGGGCATGGAAAGAAAAGATATTGTGGGGGGAGGGGGTTCATTCCCTCTATTGCATCCAGCATCTCCACAGGCTTACCAGCCACAGGAGAAAAAGTCAGAGAGGGTGAATGGGCTGGAAAAAAAAAAAAAGGCATGGAGGGCAAGCAGATGGAGAAAGAGGCTGGGAAGGTGTGGGATGGCAGGTAGAGAAAGAGGCAGGGAGGGCTAGTAAACACCCCAAGGAACCATGGTGGTGGTGATGGTGGTGCCCCACCTCCCCTTCCCATTCTCCAACCAGCCCCAAGAGTCCTGCCAAGGAAGAGGGATGCCAAGATTCAAGTTTTTTTCTACTTTCACAGGGGTTTAGCCTCCCTACCCCCTGAATGCGGAGGGTAACCTGTACTGCAATGCTAGAAATTTGGGGACTTAAGAAAAAAATCATTGATGGGGAAGATTCTTATTTGAGGGGACAAGAGCTTCATTTCCCTTTTCCCCGGTAACTATATTCCTGTACCCAACAGCCCTTTGCTTTGTGGCTGATACCCTGAAAGTGATATCAGCTGGCAAGGCATAAGTGACTAATAAAGAAGCAAACGATTTCTACAATATTGGGTGTCGCAAACACTATTCCTGACTCTTCTCCCCTCCCACTCCTCCTCCTTCTACACCTTTTCACTGAATATTTGAGGGCAGGGGACTACACACACCTCAAGCGAGCTCTGGTTGTTTGATTTCTCCATTGGCTGCCATTTTCCTCTGAAACTCTGACTTTGATGTGCTTTGCTGGGAATAAATTCATGCACACCTGTCGCAGGGAGCACTGATCTAATACAGAAAGTGGCACCAGAGGATCCTTTTAAGCTCTGCAGCCTCTCAGGTTTCTCACCCAATTGCAAAGGAGGCGTCACTTTCTTATCTGTTAAAGAAAAATCTTAACAACAGCAACTGCACATATAAATAATGGTGTCAACAACTGCCAGCTAAATGTGTCAATGACATTCCCCTTCTGAGAACTGTTCAGTCTTTATTTTCCCATGATGCAGTTTACTCTTGGCTTCCCCTGTCTCAGAAAAATGAAGCTAGTTACGAGACAGAAAATATTCCCTCAACCATAACATAACCACTGTGTTATAAAAATATAACAATCTCTCACAAAAACTGAGAAGGACCTTCAGATCTCAGCTGGGTTGTTGTTGTCAGCTGCCCTCGAGTCAATTCTGACTCATGGCGACCCTGTGGATGAGACATCTCTAAGTTTCCCTATCTTCTATTTCTCTGCTCAGGTCCTGCAGGCCCATGCATGTAACCCCCTTGATTGAGTCCATCCATATAGTCTGTGGTCTTCCCTGCCTTCATCTTTCCTTTACCTTTCTTAGCATTATATTTTTTTCTAGTAATCCATGCTTTCTCATTATGTTACCAAAACCTCAACTTGTTCATCTTGGCTTCAAAAGAGAGCTCTGGTCTGATCTGTTCAAGGAACAATTTGTTTGTTTTCTTGGGTGTCCATGGTATCCTAAATACTCTTCTCTAGCACCAAATCTTGAATGAGTTGATTTTCTTTCTGTCTGCTTCCTTCACTGTCTAGGTCTTACATCTCATTTTAGGGGATTAAATTAGGATTCATTATTACCACCCCTTAGCCTCCCGTTGCCTGCCCAAGTCTAATTTTCTTCTTTAAGAAGCTGTAAATGTAATGACCGTTCTTCAAGAATTATTGCATAGTAGTCTATTGTGTCAAAAGGAAGACAGTCAGCTCATTTAAAATATAGTGCTGGAGGAGAGAGTTCAAGGGTGACCAATAAATGGGTCCTACAGGATTTGATTCCCAGCAACAAATCTTGACAAGAAAATCCCATTATAGATTTGAATTTAGGTTGCCATATGTTGGAAATGACTTGAAGCCACACAACAGGAACAACACCAAACTGCAAAACAAACCTGAATTCTCATTAGAAGAAAAGATGACTAAATTGACGATGCTCTATTTTGACAACATCATGACTGAATTTGCAGGATCTGAGCAGAACTGTTGATGACAGGGTTTCTTGGAGGCCTCTCATTCAGAGGGTCACGGTAGGTAAAAAACAACTTGATGGTAATTAGAACAAAGCAAAACAACAAAGAGTTGAATGGTGCATGGTTCATTATAGCATGACTTTTCATGGTCACACAGCCTACTTCCTCCAAGCATTTGGGGAAGTTGTGCTATGTGTCCATAAAGGAACATACTGTAATACGTCACTTAGCCTTAAAGTTAACATCTGATTCATAGAGGAGTCTCTATTATGAGTTCCGTAATTGAGACAAATAGGGAATCCTACCACTGAAAAGTCCCTTCAGTTGCTGTCTCACTTCAGATGCCAGGGCACTGAAAGGACAATCTAACTTTGACTTCAGTGCATGGGGGTGTGGGGTGTTGATGTGTGAACAGACATTTCTTGAGATACTTGAGCCTCAAGCCACATAGAACTTTGAAGGTCAATGACAACACATTTAAACTTTTTTTTTAAAAAAATAGATATATAATGAAACTATTCCCCCTAATCCTTCCTCTTCTCCTCCCCCCTCCTCCCCTTCATCAGCATTCCTTTGCATTCTGCCTTTTTTTCCCAGAACTTGGATTCAAGGTAGCTTCCAGAAATTAAAACTAATACATATAAAAGCACATACAAAAATGTAAGTAAAAACATAGGCAACATTATTGGTCAAATATTGTTCAATCAAACTGGCTTCAGGTCTTGCATCCCGACCATCCATGCCTGTGGTGGAACTGAGAGGACTCGCCTGAAGATTTCAGGGCATAGACAGGCTCATAGGGGAGATATGATCTATCAGATAGCCTGGATCTAAACTGTATAGGCCTTTATAACTCATAGTTTTATAGCTTTGTAGTTATAGCTTTATAGCTCAATTTGAATTGTGCCCAGAAATAGACTGGAGTCATTGGTGCTGTTGTAGCAGGGGAACTGTATCGTTCTTTACCTTGAACCAGTTAACACCCTGGGTGCAGCTGAAGTTTCCAAACACTTTTTAAACCCATATATAGACTGTTATTGTAATGGGATTTATCTAAGATGTGTGCCAGCATGACCATATTAGGCATCTTCAGGAAAAGATATAGTTGATACATTAGCTTTAAATGTGAAAAAGGACTACTGCACACTGCAGAAACCTGGGCCTCCAAGCTCAAGGCTGAGACCAGGAGAATACCCAAACTACAAATCTACACCTTTATGTGGAATGTAACCCAATTGACAACAGACTGAATCATCATACCTTGATCTGCCTTTTAAATGACAAGGAACATTTCTGTCTTGTCTGAATTAAGGTTCGATTTGTTCACTGCCATCCAGTCTTTTACTGATGCTACACATTTGTTTACAACCAAAACAGCTTTCTTGAAGAAAGATGGAAAGAAGAAATAGTTCAACCAGTATGTCATCAGCATACTGGTTGTGTGTGTGTGTGTGTGTATGTGTGTGTGTGTGTTGCACTTTATTCTTCAAGCATAGCTGTGGCAGTTTATTCTGCTAACACAAAGTGTATTGGAGTACAGAAGAAAATCCGTTACTGTTTTGGAAATTATCTAAGTTATTAAGGATGAGCTTGTATTCCAAAATAACTTCCCTGCTGTTTATGTTTGGGGAGCAATTTCTGTATCCCAATTAGGCCCTGTATACAAGCTACAAATATTTAATGGTGGGAACAGGAAGCACACATGGGTTATGGGTTCGTGTCAAGAGATTCTTCAGAAGCACAGTATCCACATCCTTGATCTACTGTATCTGTGGTCCCGAAGTGACCCAAACAATTTCTCTCACCAGAAACTGACAGGGTACCAGTTCCTCAAGAGAGAGTTTTTGGATTGTCCTCTCATGGAATGAGAGGACAATACCCTTTGGAAACATGTTTTCTGTTATCAGAACAGCCTACCATATATATTTTTAAATCTGTTTAAATTTTAAACATATTGTGAAACCTATTCCAGAAGCCAACAACTGGGCAATTGGAAAGCAAGCTGATGCTGCCCAGCATAAGACTGAATTCAAGGAAAGACTGTGACTTCTACAAAAGGAAGCCTTTGCTTGTTCCTCCTATTTTGTTATATTCTCTAGCCCTTCTGTTTTTTTTCAAAACTGTGCATGAGGCTAGAATGCACTAGTTGTTTATGTGAGGGTGGAAAGGTATGTTATATGAAAATAACTAGTAGATATGAATGGAGCTGATTGGACAAAGCTAGCAAAATCTGAAGCGCTTGGAGTGGGGTGGAGGAAGGGGGACAGACCAATGTTATGTGGTGGTAGAAAACAAACCAAGACCTGGTTTACCATGCAAAAACTTAAAAGCAATATAGATAAATATGAGATCAACCTCACCTTTTCTTGTGTCACCAGTCACAGCAAAGCTATGGTGAAGTTTCATCTCCTTCTAGTCATTAGATTGGCCAGTGGAACTCAAACACCACAACTTAAATGTTACTGATGTACCTCTTTCAGGTGAACAAATAGTGTTAACCAAAAACCATCCCAACATCCTTTGATTTTTGTCAGCTCAATGTCTTATTTCCTCACATCAGTTCTGGGCACCACAATTCAAAAAGGATGTGGAGAAACTGGAGCATGTCCAAAGGAGAGCAACTAAGATGGTGAAGGGTCTGGAAGCCATGCCTTAAGAGGAGCGACTTAGGGAGCTGGGGATGTTGAGCCTGTTCGACAGTGGAACACACTCCCTCGGAGAGTGTTGGAGTCTCCTTCCTTGGAGGTCTTTAAGCAGAGGCTGGATGGCCATCTATCGGGGATGCTTTGATTGGGAGTTCCTGCATGGCAGGGGGTTGGACTGGATGGCCCTTGTGGTCTCTTTCAACTCTATGATTCTATGATTCATCAGAATTCAGATCAGCATACTGGTTGTACTAAACCCTAACTGGATAACCTCACCCAGCTGTTTCATGTAGATGTTGAATACCGGGGGGGGGGGGGGGGACAAAACAGAGCCCTGAGGGGCCCCACAGATAAACGGCCAAGGAGCCCAACAAGAACTTCAAAGCAGCTTCTTCTGGGTTTACCCACTCAAGAAGGAATTGTAAAATGGTGCCTCCAACTAGGGTTGTCATATTCCAGGCCCTCATATATGGGCATCTAATTGGCATATCATGCAAATTATAATTGTGCATATTATTAATTTGCATTTTGCTTATGCAGATTCAACTCATTAATCATTGCACTTTTTCTACCATTATGGTATCAACCTCAGTACTACTACCAAGCTAAGAGCTCTTTTTTTCTTCCTTTCCCCACTAGCTGGTGTGAAAAGAGGAAAGCTTCCAAGCAGCCCCAGATTCTGTTTTTACTCTCTTGAGGCTTTTTGGAAGCAAAGTTCCACTGTTCTGCCTAGCCCTAGGCTAAAGCCCCCACTCCCACCCCCATCAACACACAACACAAGGCCATCTCTGTTTGCCTCCTTTCCTTTCCTGCCTTCTGGGTCTGTTGGGAGAAGTGGGGAGGGAATGGAAGAATAAGGTGGCAATTCTACTCCTGTGCAATAGCAACTGGAGCCTGCAGGGCAGAATGAGGCTCTGACCAGTGCCAGTCTTCTTGCAGGGTTTCTTGCTTCATCACCACTGCCATATTTTAACCTACCAATTGGCCTGGGAAAATGGAGAAATTGATTTATTTCTTCAATTTTTTAGTCCCTTCAATGCAGGATTTTCCAGGTTTTCCAGAACAAATGGCAACCCTAAATCATATCCCAGTGAGGTGACCCAGGACTTGATCATACCAGTCACATAAGGTGCCACAATCACGTTGGTCTAGGAAACACAATCACACTGGGTTGGAGGCGGTTATTATTGCACATCTCCTCCAAATCGACATGGTGCTGCTTCTGTTCCAGCCTCTGCCTTCTCCACACTGGCCTCTATCATCCAGCCACTCTGTCCCTTAACTCGTTCCCAGCATACCTTTCAGTCTTTTAAAAATTATTTTTAGGGAAATTGCATGATCATGGTGATCTGTTAAGTAAAAAAGAAAGAGAAGAGAAGCAATGGGAGAAAATAAGAAAAACAACCTGCTTGGGAATAGGGGTCGGAAGAGGAAGAAAGTAGAATCACACCCACTTATACAACCCATATTGAAACCAACAGTGGAAAAGCAACACAATTGGGAGGAATTGATGGGTTTTGACCATCAATGAGAAGAAGCATTCCAGCAACTGATGGACTACAGACCAGCTACTGGACAGACACAGTGTCATGTGATAAGGTATAGCCATAGAAGCTATTATTCTCCTCTAGTTCTACTTTTCAAGCCTCGTGTGATAAAGTCCTCAGCTATTCTACTGTGGCTGATAGTATGGAAAATATTGAAAGCTGTCAAGAGGTACAGAAGAACTAACAGGGACCAGTGTAGGTAATCTAGCAAGGCAACCTAAGCTGTTTCTGTCTCATAGCCAGACATGAAGCCAGATGGAAATGGATCAAAATAATTCCTTTCACCCAGGAACCCCTGGAGCTGGTGGTGGGCTGGAATAATGTTTCTTTCCCGATAATGCTTTTTCCAGATAAGATCCAGTTAAAATGTCCAGTTGATCAGTTTTGTTGGACTGCTGCAGTTTAATTGACTGAATTTGGAAAGAAGCATTATACCTTTACACAATTACAGCTAGACACAAATCTATATACACTTTTTCTCCTCTCCATGGTCTTCAGGGTAAATGTAATTTCATAGGCATGATTCACTAGCAAAGCTATTGGTAGTAGGAAGATTTTCACTGTGCTCAGTGTCCTTGGTTTCACATTTCTGTCCTCAGATAAACAGCAACCATTAGCTATCCTGTATGCTGCAAATGAAGTGTGATGTAAGAAATAAGCTTATTATTTGACTGGCAGCAGTGCCCTCCCTTTTAGTTTAAAAGATTGGAGTGCATTTAAACAAAACAAGATCTTAATCTCCATTTACCCGTAGAACACTTTGTATCGAAAAAGATTTTTAAATGTCCTGTCAGGCAGTTTATTGTTTATATTATGCAATTCCTGTCAACACCTTAATCGATTGATCAGCCAACCAACCAGTCTATCAATCAATCAGTAACAGGGTTGGAAGCCTGATAATGCATTTTGCTCCTGCATTATCTGTGCAAGAAATATTGACTCCCTTGTAAGATGAGGATTAGGATTTCAAATGGAGTTGTCCACACAGTGACATGATTATAAACCTGAACAGGACCTTTTCTCCTGCATAATCAGACTGCTGGATTAATTTGTGATGCAAACCTATGTGTTTTTATTTGAGTTTCATTGATTTCAGTGAAGCTTATTTTAAAATGAATGGGTGCAGGATTGCAGCTTTACAGAATAATCCTGTGAATGCCTGCTCCGAATCAAGCCTGCTGCCATGCTGCAGAATTAAAGCAGTTTGACACTGCTTGAATTGCTATGGCTCAATGGTATAGAATTCTGGGATTTGTAGTTTTTGTAGCATCAGAGCGAGGGCTAAATATCTCACAAGACTACAAACCCAAGAATTCCATAGCATCGAGCCCTGGCAGTTAAAGTGGAGTTAAACTGCATTAATTCTGCAGTGTGGATGCAGCTCTAGCCTCATGGGTTCAGTACGTTTTACTCCTAGATAAGTGTTTGCAGGATTCAACTATGTGGGAGCTACAGAAGGAGTCTTGGTGTGCATCTGCACTGTAGAAATAATCACATCATTTTAACAGTCATGTCTCCATCCTGCAAAAACCTGGGAGTTGTAGTTTTGTGAGGTGCCATCCTATGGAATCCCGGGGCTTGTAGTTTTACAAGGTCTTTGGTGTTAAAAAGAAATCCAATGGAAAACAATACATAGAAGAACTATATGAAAGAGATTAAAGGATGACAGATGCATTAAAAGAAGAATCCTTTAAAGATAAACCTACAATTTTAGAAAGTGAAGTAGAAGCTGCACTGAAGGCAATTGGGAAAAATAAATCACCAGGAACTGATGGCATAGCAATAAAGCTATTTCAACCTACAGAGATAAAATCTACTCGAATTCTAACTAAAATCTGCCAACAAATATGGAAAACAATGCTCAATATGCATTCCAGTCCCCAAAAAAGGGGACACCAGGGATTACAGTAATCACAAAGCCATTATATTAATCTCCAGTGCAAGCAAAACAATACTCAAAATTCTACAACAAACTTTTACCATCTATGGAGTAAGAAAGGCGAGATATTGAAGCTGGGTTCAGAAAAGAAAGAGGCATAAGGGATCATATTGTAAACACACATTGGATAATGGAGTGCACCAAAGAATTTTTTTTTTTAAAAAAATCAAACTGTGCCTTATAGATTGTAGCAAAGCCTTTGATTCTGTATGTCATGAAAAACTATGGATCACTCTTAAAGAATGAGCGTACCCCAACAATCTTTATTGTCCTGGTTTGTAGGTTATACTTCAGGACAAGAGGCTACTGTCAAGTCAGAATACAGAGAAACAGAATAGTTTGTCATTGGTAAGGGGGCCAGGCAAGACTGCATTTTATCACCCTGTTTGATTTATCCACTAAACGTTCCATACAGAAAGATGGACTAGACTTGGAAGAAGGAGACATGAAAACTGCAGGAAGGAACATCAAGACATTTAGATGACATCATTCTACTTGCAGAACAATAGCAAAGACATGGAATGAAAGAAAGGCAGGGAAGCAATTACAAAGGTAGGATTACAGTTTATTTATTTTTTTAAAACTGGTACAATTGTATATACAAAGCTCAATAAAAGTGAATTTTCACTGTGTTTCTTTTCTGGCCATTTTATTATTTGTTTCATCTCATGTGTTGTTGTTTTTTAAGTGTTGTACCCCGCCCCGATTGCTTACCCAGAGGGGCGGGATATAAATAAATATTTTATTATTATTATTATTATTATTATTTATTGAAAATAATTTTGATGTAGAGAGGAGTGTTAAAAAAAAAGATCTGCACCCATTTTCAGCTTGTACTAGGTATGCCACTGTTGTTTAGCCTTTTAAAAGGCTGACAAGACTGGTCAAGCCTACTGACCAATACCCCTTCCTTTTGGTCCACGTGGGAACTAATGATACTGCAAGACACAGCATTCAGAACATCAAAAGGGATTACGAGGCGCTTGGTAGGAAGCTGAAAGGAATGGATGTACAGGTTGTCATCTCGTCTCTTCTGCCAGTTGAAGGGCATGGTCCAGGAAGGGAGAGGAAAATAGCAGAGGTGAACAACTGGCTTCGCAGATGGTGCCGCCGAGAAGGATTTGGATTCTTGGATCATGGGCTGCGGTTCCATGAGGAGGGACTTCTTGCAACAGACGGGTTGCATCTCACACCAGTTGGAAGAAATGTTTTTGCCAACAGTCTCAAGAACTTGATCAGGAGAGCTTTAAACTGAGTTCCGAGGGGAAGGGAGACAATATTAAGGAACGCAAAAGGGATGGCGTAAATAGTCAAACTGACATAGAGGAAACAAGGCAAACAGTGCAAGGACCCAACAGTGGGAGGCAAAAAAACTTGCACAGGCAGCAAGTAAAAGGGAACCATGGTCTGCGATGTCTCTACACTAATGCACAGAGCATGGGAAATAAGCAAGATGAACTCGAACTCCTAGTACAACAAGGCAAATATGATATAATAGGCATCACTGAAACCTGGTGGGATGAGTCTCATGATTGGAATGTGGAAATAGAGGGGTATAACCTTATTAAGAGAAATAGGCCAAACAGGAAAGGAGGAGGAATAGCACTATATGTCAGAGATATTTACACCAGTGAAGAGATCCTGGACATCAATCATGGAAGCCAGGTGGAGAGCATCTGGATAAGAATCAAAGGGGAGGGAAACAACAAGGGTGTTACGGTGGGAGTCTACTACAGACCCCCAAGTCAGACTGAGGAATTGGATGATATCTTTCTAGAACAGATGACCACACAGTCAGAAAAGAGAGATGTAGTAGTGATAGGCGACTTCAACTATCCTGATATTTGCTGGAAGTCAAACTCAGCAAAATCCTCAAGGTCTAGCAAATTCCTCACTTGCCTGGAAGACAATTTCATGGTCCAAAAGGTGGAAGAGGCAACAAGGGGGTCAGCTATTTTAGATCTGATCCTAACCAACAAGGAGGACTTGGTTAATGGGGTGCAAGTGGTGGGATCATTAGGTGGAAGTGACCATGTTCTCCTGGAGTTTGTAATACAGTGGAAAGGAGAAGCCAGGCAGAGTCAGACACGCATCCTAGACTTTAGGAGAGCGGATTTCAGTAAACTTAGAGAAGTATTGAGGGCGATTCCATGGTCAGAAATACTAAAAGATAAAGGAGTTCAGGACGGATGGGACTTTCTCAAAAGGGAGATACTGAAGGCACAATTTCAAACAGTTCCAGTGAGAAAGAAAAACGGGAGGTGTCTCAAGAAACCAGGATGGATGACTAAGGAACTTTCAACCGAGCTAAGTTTGAAACGGAACATGTATAAGAAATGGAAAAAGGGGGAAATCACGAAAAAGGAATTCAAAGAAATAGCAGGCATGTGTAGGGGTAAAGTCAGAAAAGCTAAAGCGCAGAATGAACTCAGGCTTGCTAGAGAGGTTAAGAACAATAAAAAGGGCTTTTTTGGATATGTCCGCAGCAAGAGGAAGAAGAAGGAAACGGTAGGGCCACTGCGTGGAGAAGATGGCAAAATGCTAACAGGAGATAGAGAAAAGGCAGAATTACTCAACACCTTCTTTGCCTCAGTCTTCTCAGAAAAGGCAAAGGATGCTCAACCTGAGGATAATGGAGCAGAGAACAGAATAGGGGAATTTCAGCACAGAATAAGTAAAGAGATAGTAGAGGAACACCTTGTTAATCTAAATGAATTTAAGTCTCCGGGACCAGATGAACTCCATCCAAGGGTATTAAAAGAACTGGCAAAAGTAATATCAGAGCCATTGGCAATCATATTTGAAAACTCCTGGAGAACAGGAGAGATCCCAGCAGACTGGCGAAGGGCAAACGTTGTCCCCATCTTCAAAAAGGGGAAAAAAGAGGATCCCAACAATTATCGTCCAGTTAGTCTGACATCAGTTCTAGGAAAGATTCTGGAGCAAATCATTAAACAGAGAGTCTGTGAACATCTAGATGGCAATGCCATAATCACAAAAACTCAACATGGCTTTCAGAGAAACAAGTCATGCCAGACAAATCTAATCTCTTTCTTTGATAAAATTACCAGCTTGGTAGATGAAGGGAATGCTGTGGATATAGTATATCTTGATTTCAGTAAGGCATTTGACAAGGTTCCCCATGACATTCTTGCAAACAAGCTTGTAAAATGTGGGCTAGACAAAGGAACTGTTAAATGGATCTGTAATTGGTTGACTGGCCGAACCCAAAGGGTGCTCAACAATGGCTCCTTTTCATCCTGGAGAGAAGTGACCAGTGGGGTCCCACAGGGCTCTGTCCTCGGCCCAGTGCTATTCAACATCTTTATCAATGACCTGGATGACAGAATTGGGAGCATACTTATCAAATTTGCAGATGACACCAAATTAGGGGGAATAGCTAATACCCCAGAGGACAGGATCAAGATTCAAAATGACCTGAATAGACTAGAAAGCTGGGCCAAAGCTAACAAAATGAAATTCAATACAGAGAAATGTAAGGTATTGCACTTAGGGCGGAAAAATAAAATGCACAGATATAGGATGGGTGACACCTGGCTGAATGAAACTACTTGTGAAAGGGATCTAGGAGTCCAAGTAGACCACAAGTTGAACATGAGTGAACAGTGTGATGCGGCAGCTAAAAAGGCCAATGCTATTTTGGGCTGCATTAATAGAAGTATAGTGTCTAGATCAAGAGAAGTAATAGTGCCACTGTATTCTGCTTTGGTCAGGCCCCACCTAGAATATTGTGTCCAGTTCTGGGCGCCACAATTCAGAAAGGACATTGAGAAACTGGAGTGTGTCCAAAGGAGGGCGACAAAAATGGTGAAGGGTCTGGAAACCATGCCCTATGAGGAACGACTTAGGGAGCTGGGGATGTTTAGCCTGGAGAAAAGAAGGTTAAGAGGTGATATGATAGCCCTGTTTAAATATTTGAAAGGATGTCATATTGAGGAGGGAGCAAGCTTGTTTTCTGCTGCTCCAGAGAACAGGACCCGGAACAATGGATGCAAGATACAGGAAAAGAGATTCCACCTGAACATTAGGAAGAACTTCCTGACAGTAAGGGCTGTTCGACAGTGGAACGCACTTCCTCGGAAGGTGATAGAGTCTCCTTCCTTGGAGGTCTTTAAACAGAGGCTGGATGGCCATCTGTCAGGGGTGCTTTGATTTGGATTTCCTGCATAGCAGGGGGTTGGACTGGATGGCCCTAGTGGTCTCTTCCAACTCTACGATTCTATGATTCTATGATTCTATGAAAAAGGAACCAGATCTCCCCATACAAGCCTGATAAGCAGTTCAAGATCTTCAGGGGAAGTCTTTCTCCTTGTCCCATTACCCTAAGGGGTATGTCAAGTGAAAGTATAAAAGAAAACCCTTTCTCAGTGGCCATTCCCACTCTCTAGAACTCCTTAGCAAAGGATGCTGGGCTTGCTCTATCCACTTCATATTGCTGCAAATACCTTTTCATCCTGGAAGGACCTTGACAACTGACCTCACTTGTTGCAGAAGGGAATTTTATACATGGGTGCTGTAATCTCCTCCTCCTCCTCCTCCTTCAAACTCATTGCTGTGTTTTAAATTGCTTTGAAAGGTTTTGTTGTGTTTTGTTCCTTCTTCAAACTCATTGCTGTGTTTTAAATTGCTTTGAAAGGTTTTGTTGTGTTTTGTTCCTTCTTTTATTCACTTTATGTAAAATCAGCTGATTTGAGATATGGTACTGGAGAACAGTGCTGAGGACAGCCAAGAAGACAAACAAATGGGTCTTAGAACAGATCAAACGAGACATCTCCCTGGATAATGAAACTGAGTTTGTTGTACTTTGGCCACATCATGAGAAGGTGTGACTCATTAGAAAAGACAATAATGCTAAGAAAGGTTGAAGACAGTAGAAAGAAAGGAAGACTACATGTCAGATGGCTGGCCACAACCAAGAAGGTCATGGGCCTGAAGCTACAAGACCTAAGCAGAGCAGTGGATGATAGGGGGCAGGGAGATGTCTCATCCACAGGGTCGCCATGAGTTGGAGTCATCTCAAGGGCAGTTAACAGCAAATTTGTACTAATTCAAGAGACTTTATCAAACCAGGCTCTTAAGGTGCCACAATCTAAGTAGTCTAGCAAATGCAAATTTACTGGATTGGGGATGATTATTATCATACAGCTCTTCAAAAGTGTGATGGTGCTGCTTCTGTTCCAGCCTCTGCCTTCTTCACACTGGCATCCATGCCTTGCTTCTCTGCCCTAATCCCTTCCCACCATGCTTTTGGGTCTGTGTTTATTTTTATTTTAGTGCAATTGCATGATCACGGTAATCCATGAGGTAAAAAAGAAAATGAAAAGATATAGAAAAAAAGAAAAGAACAATAGCCTGTTTGAGAGTGGCAAAGGGGAGACGGAGGGGGCAGAATCATGCCCACTCGGACCACGTGACTGCCTGCATATTGGAACTGCTTCAAAAAAACTTATCACACTCAGTAGTGAAAAAGCAGTGTGATTGTGGCACATTGATGAGTTTTTCCCATCACTGAAAAGTCCAGCAGTAGATGAACAACAGACTATCTATTGAATGGACACAGCATCATGTGACAGATGCTGCTATCCTGTTCTTTTTCCACCTTTCAAGCCTTTTGTGATAAAGTCCGTTGTAAATTGTGGCAGCCCTTCTTGCGGGTGAATCCTGTTTGTGATAGAAAAGCACAATATAAATTGAAACTCAATATCTAGCTCCAACCTTTTCATTATACAGCTCCCAATTAAATATGCCTCTTGTTGCTTTCCTTTAGCTTCTCCTCCCACTTTCCTTTCAAACTCCACATTTGCTTTGTGTTGCCCTGCAAGGTTTTGCTCTTTGGTCTGCAATGCTGCCTTGAGAGGCTGCCTGCTTCACCCAGGAACATAGTCTAATCTCTCTTTTTTGGCAGCTGCCACAGTCAGATGCCTGACCCTCACATGGAGGCTGAGTCCTTGTAATATGGGATTATACCCAGCCAGCTCACGTGCTCCCAGGAGCTGGAGACACATTGGCAGAAGAAACACAGACAGTTGCTCGGACTGGGAGGGGAGTGCTTAGGGCAGAACAGCACTAACCTTTTACCTCTTGCAAATAGCCTCTCTCGTGTTAGATTTTAAAAGCTGATCTCCCCCACCCCCGACTGCTTTCAACCATGCATTATCTCTATTAATATGCCTTATGCTGCTTTGTGCCCACTGAAACAAATGAAAAAGTTGCTGCAGTCCATAAAGAATAACACCCCCACCCACCCCCTGCCAGCCCAGCTTATCCATCTTTTGCTTTCCTTGCCTGTATCACTTAGGGCTTCCAGTAATCAGGGCCTGGCCTTCAGTTGCAGGGTCTGAACTATCTTGCCCAACTCTCAAGGGAAGGGGGAGGAATTTCAAGGTGAAGGCACTGCCTTGAAAATTATGTGTGTGTACACACATTTATACATGTACTCATTTGTTAGAGTTGTTTTGTTTGTTTGGGGGAAAATGAATGATACACTTTTAGGAACTGTCCTTGATACTTAATGTATCATGCTTAATGACTAGGGCCCATCCCATGCAATGTCACCAGGGTCCATCCTTTGGTCACAGGTTTTGGCCATGAAATCTCAGGGCCAGAGATGGAACTAAATGTGGCAACTCTAGACTACTGCTGCCATTCTCACTTATATAATATGGAAAGAGCTGTGATGGTTCCAGGATGTATTCTGGATGAAGGCTACCCTAGAATCATAGAATCATATAGTTGGAAGAGACTACAAGGGCCATCCAGTCCAACCCCCTGCCATGCAGGAACTCTCCATCAAAGCATCCCCAACAGATGGCCATCCAGCCTCTGTTTAAAGACCTCCAAGGAAGGAGACTCCACCACTCTCCGAGGGAGTGTGTTCCATTGTCGAACAGCCCTTACTGTCAGGAAGCTCCTCCTAATGTTGAGGTGGAATCTCTTGCGCAACAGCATCCCATTTCAGGACCAAGACTGTAAACCCGGCACGAATCCTTGTGATGTCACAGCTGTGGGTACCACCTGTGAATGGGTAGATTTGGGTGCCAAGGCTTTGAAGTCATCTCACATAGAAAAATCTAATCTTCCCGTCCAGTAGTGCCACTCTCCTTGAGATATTCCTCATTGGCTAGGGAAGCAGAACAGTTCTTGAATTCAGATAGTACACTAAGACCTGGAAACCCTGCCAGTGAGAACACATCATGCTTCCCTTCTTTCACACAGAAATTCATATATTTATGCAGTACCTGGTGCTGTTTACCTAAGACTGAGAGACTTGTTTTCTAGATGGGCGAGCAGGTATGCAGCTGTATGCTTTGTTGCTGAACTGTGGTTTCACTCGGTGCTGCTCTTTTCACTTGTTGGACTTTAATAATTTTATGGGAGAAATAGAGATGTTTGTTCAAGAAAGAGAAATTGGTATGCATGTGGGAGAAAAACCAGTGAAGGGAGCCTGCTAAGAAACACAAGCAGCATAATGAATTCTGGGATTTTGAGAGAAAACCATTAGCCCATGATGCATGGACATATTTAGAGGAAAGGAGACCATAGTACAGTGGACCCTTTGTATATGTGGGGATCCATTCTGTTTCTGCATATGGCAAAAATGTGGGACCTTAAGTCCTGTTCGTTTCAATGGCCATGTGCTCCTGCATGTGGTGTGATGCAGTGCGGCACATGCACCATTGTAATATCTGGGGCTTGCTGTCCTGTCCACATAAGTTTAAAGCCACAGATAGCAAGCCCACAGATGGAGCAGGCATGCAGTATCCAGTTATACTGTGTGTGGAGATATTTGTCACACATTTGAAAAGCACAAGCAGTGCCATAATGAGAGTTTGGGACTTTTGTCCCACTTCTACTGTGAAAGCACATTTATTCCTCTGTGACATATGGGATTTGCACAAATTGGGTTAACCAATTCATCTTTTCATGCTGGTGAAGTAGACAATGGGGCTTATATAGGCTTCCGGAGAAGGTATCAAATGTAGGTTTGTAATTATGGGGCTTTTTACATTGGCAAGAAAGTGTGATCTGAACTCGCCTTTATGTTAATGCTTAGCAGCTACATAGCAAGCCTCAGGTTTGCATTAAAAAAGTGCAGAGCTGCTACATTGAGGGGTGTGGGAACGACTTATCTGAGTGGTTTTTTTTGTGGCTCAGCAGTTACATGGGAAGCTGTCAGAACGCTACAAACACAGGCGGAGCTGATACATGGGCAGCAAGAAACGCAGCTTTAAACTGCGATTTTAATTTTTTTTTTCCTTGCCGGCTGCGAACTGCGCTGTTGCGCGGTTCGTACCGCCGCGAACAGCGCTATTCCGATGGTCGAGTCTTGAACTGCGCTATTCCGATGGTCGAGTCTTGAACTGCGCTATTCCGATGGTCGAGTCTTGAACTGCGCTATTGCGAGGGTCGAGGTTTGAACTGCGCTATTGCGAGGGTCGAGGTTTGAACTGCGCTATTGATAGGGTCGAGGCTACGAATTGCGCAGTTTTAAATGATTTAAAGGGGGCTCCAAATTGATTTTGACAGCAGCCACAGACCGAGCATCTGCAAGAAGACAAAGGAGGAGGAGTGCTGGCCATTGACCCAGTGACGTTGGCATTCGTCAGCACAGGGTCACTGTGGGCATCATCACCAACATGGATGCCTCCTCTCCTTTGTGGTCGGCACTTGTCATCAATGTTCAAAGCACAGCCAAAGCTGCCGCCTTTGCCTCCGCTAGTGCTGCCAGGATCGTCAAAGTGACCACTGAAATGACTGCTGTGACCACTGAAATGACTGATGTGACCACTGAAATGATAGCTGATGATGACAGTGATGATACAGAAGAGAGAATAGCTGCAGTTGGTGTCTCACTGCTTGAGCAGTGTGAATTAGCCGGTGGCATTGCTATGTCCGATTGGGCCTTGACCAGACGGAAATGAGGTCTGAGGTCTCTGCATGAGACCAAGACATCCCTCTCCCCCTTTTTGGGCCACTTGTAGAAGTCTCTGCCATTGTGCAAAGTGCCACAGCAAAGCCTCGGCAAGAGTGTCCCTAGGAGCGGCTGACTTGGACAAATGCAAGTGGGAAATGGCGCTGGAATGTGTGTGGGGGTTCGTGTGAAAATTGAAAGTTTCCTCTTATCACTGCACCTGTTAAAACATCCGCCACCAAAACTGTCAATATCCCAGAGGCGCTACTGCGCATGTCTAGGGTTAGGATTAAGGGCGGAGCTAGGGTTTGGGAGCTTTAAAAAACTGCGCAGTTAAATCCCAGCTTTTACACCTGGAGGGCATAGAACGTTTTAATTAGGAGTGGAGTCCACACCACGCATGCTCCCAACTATGATCCATTCTGATCCGCACCAGCAGCGCAGCCTTTAAATGGGCGCCTTAAGGAAACGGAGCCCCATTTAACTGCGCAAGTACACCTTAGCCTTTACATGCACTAGCGCTGTAACGCAGTTATTAAAAAAGTAGTGGGTCAACCGAACTACTTTTTAAAAGCGCGTTTTTTCCCTTAAAACGCCAAAATGGCGTTTTCATGTCACACTTTCCCATTTTATAATGTAAAAGCTGGGTTTTCAACCAGCCTTCAAAACACCTTTTTTTGCCAATGTAAAACGCACCTATGATTTCTACAAATATCCCAAACAATTGGTTGGTTTTCTTGAGGTGAGGCTGGGAGTCTGGAAACACTGTAGGCCCGTTGAAATTGTTTGTGGCTGCCTGGAAACAACAGTCTGAAAATAGAACACTCTGGAATGGGGAACAGAATGTTGTGGGATTGTAACACCAAAGAGTTCTGCTGGTTTAAGGTATTTTTTTAGTTGCCAACATTTCTGGTGTGGCAAGACTTTAAAAAAAGAAAAGAAAAGAAAACAGTTTCCAGAATTAAGTTCAGAGCAAACACCATTGATGATGTCATTAGTGTTGGTTAATATCATTGCTAGATATTTGTACTGCAGTTATATCAGCATAAACTAATCTGCTTCAGATCCTTCTCTGCATTTTCTCTAAAGTAGCCACCTGTGCCAAGAAAGAAAGGAAGAAAACATCCAGAAGTTATGCAAGTATCTGAAGATGTGACGAGTGGCCTTACCACCTTGAAAAAGAAAGTAGGGCAGGGGAGCTTGCAGCAGCTGTTTTTACTTTCAGCATTAGAGGGGAAAAAAAACTCAAAGGGGAAAGAAAAGGCCTACGACAGCATTTTTGCTCAGACATCCTTGCAATGAGCAGCATCAAAAAATAGGTGGTTTTTTTTTGTTCCCCATAATTTTTTTTGAACTCTGTATATGCTCCGATTCTAGTTTCTCTATACTTCAGGCCTTTGGGTCACTGATCCTCAAATCTAGGTCACAGTATTACAGAGCTGGAAGGGATCCCAAGGGTCATCTAATCCAACATCTGCCAGAGCAGGAATCCAAAACAAAGCATTTCTGAGAACTGGCCATCCAACCCCTGCATTTTCCATTGAGGGAGAGACTACCCCTCTCCAAGGCAGTCCTCCAAGTGATTTAAGTGTGCATAATATTGCCAGAAGAAGAATGTATTGTACATTGACTTGTTATGTGTAAACCTTTAGTTCCAGACAAATATAAGACATCCTTTTTGATTTACATCCTCTCTCATTGGCTGGCACTTGACCTATCCTGCTTGGATGTTGCTTCCCTCTGCCTGCTCAAATCTGCCATATCTCCACACTTATGCTATAAAAAACATGCTAGTTTTTAAGGTTCTGAGCCGGTCCTATTTATTTATTTATTTATTTATTTCTCTATTTATTTCATTTATATTCCACCTTTCTCCTAATGCAGTTTCCAGAAAGAGTAAACTTAAAATGTTTACAGTAAAATTTAAAAACAATTAAAAACACCTCATAAAATATATTAAAATTATTTTTAAAGCAGCCAATAAAAAATAAAACATCCCCAATTTAAAAAAGCTCTCCTACGTATACATTTAAAGCCTGCTTAAACAAAAATGTTTTTGCCTGTCGGTGAAAGGAAAGGAAGCCAGAGGGTGGGAGCAGCCACTGAGAAGGATCACTCTCATGTCCTCGCCAAGCACCTCTGAAGATGTTGCCATTTCTTGCAGATTTGTATGGGGAGATACATACGTTCAGATAGTCAGGACTTAGGCTGTATAGAGCTTTGTAGGTCATGCCCAGCACTTTGAGCTGTGCCAAAAACAAACCAGTAGCCAGTGCCACTGGATTTTGTGCAACAGCCATTTCAAGTGTCAGATTTGAAAAACTACGAAAGAGCATCAAATCATTACTTATTAAGCTTCTTGTTATTATATTTTAAGTGCCAGAGATGAGGAGAAATGTTTGTGGGATTTTCTGCCTCCAGGATCAAATTAACTTAGTGGACTTTGGACATTATATACTTGGGTGTGTATATGGGGTGTGTGGTGCCTTTTGTTGTAAAAACTTTTGGTCTGGCCTAGTTAAGAAACTACGGGACTCTTTGCTGTTTTTATTATATAAGGAAGGATGGGGAAGAAATGGCCATAGGAGTGCAGCTACAGAAAGCATGTAGACTATTCAAACCAACATTTAGTACCTTAAAAATGAAGTTGAGGAAGCTTAGACTAGGCAAAGTTTTGAACAATAGAGTTAAATGTTGCCACAAGTGAGAATTATTATTTTTTTATTTCCTTTCCAAGGTCCACATGACAGCTCATTGCAAACAGAGAAAAACAGAGGTGATGCCTCACTTTGTAAAAACAGAATGGAATGATGTCACATTCCAAGGTCCAACTTGCTTCAGGACACCTGGGTCATAAACAGCCTTAAAACCAACAATGAAAGGTGAGTTTGGTTTGCAGTTTATTTTATATCACTGGTGTGGTTGGTTTCAGTGTGCTGATTTGCCCTAGACCTGCATGCCATCTCTCCCCTGCTAACAGAGGTTAAGTACATTGTGCTATGTGACAACTGCTTCAAAGTGTTCTCACTTTTCATCTAAAATCTTTCAGGGTAAGATGATACGAGCTTAACACTGACTGACTGTTCTGCTTCAGACAGTAGGACCTGATATCTGTGGACTCAGATTACAAGAAAGAAGACTCTGCCAAAACATTAGGAAGAAGAAGAATTTCCTGAGGATAAGAGATGTTCAACAGTTGAATAGACCATCTTGGAAGATGGTGATCTTTCGTACATTGGAGACTTGTTTAACAATATATCCCATCTGTCAGGAATGCTTAGCTTTGGATTCCTGCACTGGCAAAGATTTGGACTGGATGACCTTTGTGTAGGAATGTAAAAAAACAAACAAACTTTGCAGTGTCTTATCCTCAATTAGAAAGGATGTCTCCACACATGGAGACACTCTACCAAGAAAATTGTCAACCATCTTGAGATTTGTGTGTGTTTATATGTGTAGGTGTGCCTTCACTTTCTCTTCTGCCGCCCCCAAGTTATGGAATGGCTTGCCAGAGGACACCTGCCATATTACCAATTTTGACAGCAGATAATATTGGTGATAACAGGCATCCTTGTCTAGTACCTCTTGTCACCTTTATTTCATTTGTTACCCCATCATTTATCATTAATCTTGCTGAATTATTAAAATATAGTTGATCTATTAATCCCCTTACTTTATCCCCCACTCCAGATCTTTTCATAATTATTTTAATGTTGGTCATTCCACATAATCAAATGCTTTAAATATATTTAAATATATTTAAATATATTTAATACCAAAATCCCTGCTCTTATTTCTACTAGGTTTGACATTCGTCTCCCTTTCACAAATCCAAATTGATCCTTTCCTATATATTTATATATACATTTGTTTATTCTGTTTGCCATTATGGATGCTAAAATCTTTGCATCTTGGTTTATTAATGATATAGGTCTATATGATCCTGGGTCAGTTTAATCTTTATCTACCTTTGGTATTAAAATAACTAATGATGGATGCCATGATGCCAGTATTTTCTCCCCATGTATTATTCCATTATATAATTCTAACAATTTTGGAATTAACATCTTTTAAACACTTTATAATATTCTGGTCCCAATCCATCCATTCCTGGAACTTTCCCATTTTTCATTTTTTAATTACCTCCACTATTTCTACCTTCTCAATGTGATGTTCCAGTAATTCTTTATCTTCTTCCTTTATTTTTATTTCCCAATTTTCTTCAACATACTTCTTTATTTTATCCACAGGATTGTCCCCTGCTAGATATAATTCCTTATAAAATTCCTCAAAGATTTTTAATTTTTCTTTCATTATTCTACATATTTTACTAGATTTATCCCTAACCATATTGATATACTTTCCATTTTCTTCCTTGGTGTGGATCTAGCCAACATTTTTGAGTGTTTGTTACTGTATATTTGTACTTTTCTTTTCTTCAGGTGTAAATTGCTACTCTAGCTAAAAAAACAACTCAGAAAGAAATAATTATGCCATAGATATAAGCATTTCAAAAATATAACTATGGCATTTTATTATTATTCTGTACATAGAATCATATAGATAGATGGATCCCTGCCCTCAGGCTTACAATCTAGAAGAGACAACACAAAAGGAGAAGGGAAAGGTGGTGGGAAGGGGATGAGGACCAGTGGTTCTTCTCTCCCTCTGGGGCCTGGACCAAGGTAGATGGACTGGAGGGAGGGCATGGGTTCTTAATACATAGTTAAAAGGAGGCATTCTGGGGCAGATGGCACAATCCTGAGAATGCTTCCCTAAACAACATAGTCTTTAACTTACTTTTGAAACTTGTTAGAGAAGTGATGAGGTGCATATGTGGGGGAAGAAGGTTCCAGGAGTGAGGGGCAGCAAGTAAGAAGGGACAAATCTGCCACAAATCAGAATTTTGTTGTTGTTGTATGGCTTCAAGTTGTTTCTGAGTTATGGCAACCCTACGGTGAACCTATCACAGGTTTTCTTGACAAGATTCAGTCAGTCGTGGTTCGACTTTGTCTTCCTCTGAGGCTGAAAGAGTATGACTTGTCCAAGGTCATTCAGCAAATTTCCATGATCCAGCTCTTAAGATACTTAGTAGGCAAGATATTGCCACTCACCCTTCTTCTGATAAATCATCAGAGGTAACAATGAGAATTGCCCTAGATGTTGTTCTTCCCAATTGGAAGAATGACCAGTGTGGCCAGAGAATATGTGATCAATGTTAACCTCAGAAATTCCAAGATCCACTGTACAAATGAGGTGGCTCCACTGTGCCTTGCCTACCCTTAATCTTCAGCAATTGGGGTGGAGGTATGGGGTGGACCAAACCATCTTCACTGAAACATTAGTTGAAGGAGGAATCCTCCCGCTATTACCTAACCAGAGACTTGGTATCATTGCAACTTTCCACAACTAGGAAAAAAAAATTATGTGCAACAAAATCAGCTCTCTGCCTGGAATATTGTCTGTCTGGAGAAGGATGGAAGGGCATTCCTCCTTCAAGCTGTTCAGTCAGTTAGAGTAGAAGTCAGTAACCGCAAGGGCCCTCACTGGCCACACATGCACTTTTTTTTTTTGTTCAAAGCCCTCTAGTATTGAAAAAAAAAGGGGGGGGCTTTTTAAACCCCTAATGAAGAGACGACATGATTAATTAGAAAAGACCATTGTGATTGGCAAAATGGGAATCGGTAGAAGAGGGAGACCATATTACAGGCGGACATGCAATCAAGGAAGCCACAGCCCTGCATTTGCAAGATCATAACAGAGAAGAGAATGTCTTGGGGGTCTTTCATTCATAGGGTTGTCATAAGGCATGATGGCAATTAACAACAACAAGCAATGCACAGTTCTATATTTTGGATCTGAAACATTTTTCAGGAATTAGCGGAATGGGTCTAGGAATCAGTTGGGGCCTTGACAGGCTGCACAATTCCCCAATCAGCTGTAAAAAGAGATATTTTTCACATATCTCTGAAGTGCTTTTCTCGTAGATCAAATGACTAAACTTGAGTAATGTGGGGAAGTGAAGTTAGAAAAGAAACATTTATATAAGCTTCAACTCCTGTGGAGTGCAGAGAGAAGAGCGAGTTCTAAACACTTCCTATCACTGTGGAAAGGAGTAATGTTGTCATAGTTCTGAACAGTAAACCTCAGGGATATAACAGCATGCTTCACAAGAACAAACAGTACATAACTCAGTTAATCTGTGTGTGCATATTTCTTTTCTTTCTTTCTTTTTTTAAAGGAAAGCAAGGAGTCTTATGGCACCTTTAAGATGAAATGATTAATTTTAGTATGAGATTTAGTATGAACTACCTTGGAAAGTTCATTTTAAGTTCAAAGTAAAACCCAAAGTGGATTCATTGCCTTTACATTGGGGGGGGGGGGGGAGATAAAACTAGATGGGGGAAGGTTCAAACATCCCCCCACATTTATGGTGCTCTCTAGCATAAACAAACAAAATAGGGATATAATAATGTGTGATATAGGTTTAGCATATTATGTTGCTTTATCCTGAGAATGGATCACTACCAACATGTTATCAGCTGGCGAATAAAATGTTCCTTGTAGGATGAAGTTGTCAGGTCCTCTTCTGGTAATGGGGCTAATAGCGCGAATTCAGGCACCAGCAATATCTCCTCTACTTCTATTAATCCAAGAGTCTTCTAGTTGTCCTTCTCAAGTTATTTGGCACAGGCAGACAGCAATCCCCCTCCCCCCGGCATGTGCTAAGGGCTGGCCCCATTTTTGGGCCCTTTGATTACAACTCTTCTCCTGGGAACTCACCAGGGACTAGCAGCCAATGGCTCAGGGACAAGCACCGGTCCAGGGACCACCACTGAGTAACACTGATATATTCTATTCTCCTCCAAGTCAATTCTAGAAGCTGTAATCCAAAACCATAGCTTTTCTCAGATTTGAAAAAAAATACCATGGACCAATCCGCACATTCTACTCACCTACCCCATTTAGAAAGTTATGTTAATGTAGGAGATAATCACAGTTCTGCTTACCATGGAGATGGTATAGGGTATGATCCTACAACATTAAAACCATATTGCATTTGCTATTGCTGGCTGACTCAGAAAGAGCAGGGCCTCATTCATAGCAGGTGGCACACAGTAATCATAACCAAGTCTGATCAATATGTTACAGCAGATGGCAGAAGAAGTACACATTGCCTCAAAGACATGATGTTCCCAACCCTGTGTTCTTCTCCTATTCCAAGAACATTTAAAAGTTTGGTGGGACCCTTTGCAAAGACGAATTGATGGGTCATGAAGGGGTGCTTAAATATTTCCTCACCTATTATTCTCTTCTACAGATCTGAAATTGAAATTCCTCCCTTGGGGGAGAGGGACAGCTTAGGGATGCTCCACCCATTTCTTCCTACAAATTCTGCTCATGCACAACTCCAGGGTCCTGGGACAAATGTTGTTGGGCTTCAATGTAAGATAGTATTTCCCATGCCACCTACGGCTCATTGGAGTTGCATCAACACACAATTTCCATCTTTGCTTTGGTATGGTAACATAGGTGGGCAGTTGTGGGTGCTCTAGGCCTGCACAAAATATGGCCGGTGGACTGCTTGTAGCCTGCCAAAGGATTTCAAGTGGCCTACGAGGATGTGGAATTACTTAAAGGCTTATTCGCCACATGGCTTTCTCCCAAGGAGAGGACCCAGCAACAGCAGAGGAAGAAAGGCAAATATTTGCTTCTCAAGGCTCCTCTGCCACATGGCTTTCTCCTAAGGAGAGCACCAGATAGCAGTGGAGGTGGAAGGGTGAATATTTGCCCCTCAAGGCTCTTTCACCACCTAGCTTTCTCCTGAGGAGATGGCCAGGATGCAGAGGAGGAGGGAGGGTGAACATTCATCTCTCAAAATTCCTCCATTGCCTGGCTTTCTCCCAAGAGAGGGCCATGTGGCGGAGCAGAAGGAAGGGCAAATGTTTGCCCCTCAAGGATTTTTGCCACCTGGGAAAGAGCAAGGCAGTGTAGGTGAAGGAAAGGTGAATGCTTGTCCCTTGCTCCTCTACCACCCAGCTTTCTCTTGAAGAGAAGGCCAGCTGGTGGAGGAGGAGGAAGGACAAATACTCACTCCTCAAGAAAGGAAGAAAGTAAATAAAGAAGGAAGAGGAGAGGAAAGCTATGAACACTCGGAAGATATTTTGAAAACATTGATTTCAAATGTGATTCTGGAGTACAATAAATTGATTACTGACAAGAAGTGCAAATGTTGTGAACAGTAAGAAAACTTTAAAACCTTAAAAAGTGTATTAAAACTTGTACTGCTTGGCAGAGTAATTTTTTTAACATTAATGTGATTTTGTGATAAATAAAAACTGTAAATAATAAGTGGAATTAATTGATATTAATTTAAATTACCCTTTTTATATAATATGGTTTGTTTGCACAATATGGTAATACATAATTATACCTTTACTTGGAAACTGAATCACTAAAAACCTATTTACAGCCCAAAGACATTTAGCCTATTGTAATTTCAGCCCCTCCCTACAGCCAAGTTGTGCAGGTTTGGTCTATATGACCCCATGTTTTAGGTCCCTCAACTCCCACAGAACACATCCAGCCATTTTCCTGAAACTAAAATGTGCTGGGTGGTCGTTTAAGTTTTCAAAAAATTGTGATTTCCAGCCATTTTGATGTGTGATGACAAGAAGCAATTAAAAGGAAAGTCATGCTCCTTGAAAGCTTCTGGAGACAGGAGTCTCCATTTCTGGCTGCATTCCTTTAATGTGATGAGGAGTCAGCCAAAGAGCTCTGGAAGTCCCTATCAAATCCCCAGGCTGTATGTGCTGTGAGTCACCCAGTTTCCACCATTCACTGCAACATGCCATGACATCTTTGCAACACAATGCATCTACTAAAGTGTGAGTATTTGTAAAACAATTTTATGAGGACTGCTCCTTTTGATCCTTGTGTAGCTCATCTTTGCATCTTCAAGTGAGCTGTTGCTGTCCTGGAAGAACTGAGAGTCACTGCACCTACAGTCTCATACTTTTCATTTTCCCATCTGATGTCAGTCAAACAGAAAATAAGCTTTCAATACACCCTTTTGAAACAAGCTCTCCTCATCTGGAGTCGAAGGCTTTCATGGCCGGCATCCATAGTTTTTTGTGGAGCTTTCGGGCTATGTGGCCATGTTCTAGAAGAGTTCCTTTCTGAGGTTTCGCCAGCATCTCCACAGATGCTGATGAAATGTCAGAAAGGAACTCTTCTACAACATGGCCACATAGCCCGAAAGCTCCACAAAAAAACTATCTCCTCATCTGGTTTACAAATGTTCTGCAAATGGAACTGTTACTATACATAATCGGAGTTCACAATCCCCATTATAAGTATGGTTTCTGCCCTATAAATATCAAAATAACAGCAGTAATATGCTGCAGAGAGCATGGAGCAAATGGGCTCAACACTTTACTGTCATGATCATGCTAACAGTACAAGCTTATGTATGCTTACTCAAAAGTAATACTCTTTGTGTTTAGTGAATCTTACTTCCAGGAAAGCATACATAGGCTGAGAATACTTACTAAGCAATACAGTCCAATGAATTCAGTGGAGCTTGCTTCTAAGCAAATATGTATGGAATTATTCTGAAAATTTCACAATGCCCTTAGAGTTCATTGCATCATTCCATGTCACTTAGGGAAAATCGAGGGCAAAATACATTGGGTGCAGTCTCTGACAACAAAGCTCAAACTGGGTTTCAGGCTTATATGGAAAATGTGGAAAAATTATTCATAAGTACACAACTGCACATATTTGAATTAATATTAATACTGTTGCACCCAGGGACCAACTTCTGTCATACCTACTCCTTTTACAGTCTTTGTAGATGCATTGTCTTGGGCACAAGACAATGCGTAAAAACTCAGTAACAATCTGGATCTCAGTGATGAATAATGGATTCATCATTATTTGGATATTTTATTTTTGCTGCTGCTGCTTCTTTCTGTTCTTCTTCCTCTTCTCCTTCTCCTCAGCCTCCCCTTTTCTCCCTGCCTCTTCCTTCTTTGGTCTCTTGATCCAGCAACATAAGTATCCATGGCTGTTGCTGTTATTATTGTTCAGTGTCTTATGGTGACCCTAAGGCAAATCTATCATGGGGTTTTCTTGGCAAGATCTATTTAGAGGAGGTTTGCCATTGCCTTCCCCTGGCACTGAGCATGTGATTTGCCCAAGGTCATGGTTTCATGGCTGAACAGGGAATCAACCCTAGTCTCCAGAGTTGTAGTCAAAGATTCAAACCATGATACCACACTGGTTGTCCAGCCATGATAGCTCTACTGATTCTTTAAATTTCAGAGGAGGTGTCACTCTGTGTATCAGATGGAGTTGCTTTGTCAGAAACATTTAAAATAGATGAGAGCCCTCGCCAAATGTTGAACTTCAACCCCCAACTTTCCTGACTATTGGATATACTCTCTAGAGGTGCAGGGATTTGCAATTCCAAACAGTAGCAATCTATTGTGGTGGGCTGCATTGGATGACATCCACAGATCAAAGGCCAAAGCACTGCTAGGAATGTCAATGTATGCCTCTTGGTTATGCTCAAAATGGAGAGAGAGAGAGAGAGAGAGAGAGAGAGAGAGATGGCCTCTTGGTCATGCTCAAAATGGAGGACCTTCCAGAGGGACAAATATGTACCCTTGCAAAAATGAAAAATTCGCTTTTTGAGGTGCAGAAGGGCATGAGAGCATGTGCTAGCTGCTTCTCTCTTCCCTCCCAAGGCTTGGGATAAGTAGGGGAACCTCTCTCAAACTATGAGAGAGAAGGAAGGCGGTTGCGCCTGCCACTTTCCCCCTTCCTTCCAAAGGCTTGGAAGAACTCTGGGGACCTCTCTCAGGCCTTGGGAAGAAAGGGAAAAGGGTGCTCCTGCAGCTTCCTCCTTCAATCCCAAGTCTTCAGGGAGCTCAATTATTAGCAAGTCCCTAACTGTGAGAGGACACCCTCCCGGCTTTCCCGTCACTCATGGGGAAAAGCCTGGGAGGGACAGAGAGGGAGGAGTACACGTGCAAATAGCTAGGGACTCTTGAATAATCGAATCCGTGAATCCCAAAGCCGCAAATACAACTATATAGTTGTCCCTCCTGATTCGCGGCTTTGGGATTAACAGATTCGATTATTGCAATATATATATATATATATATATATGGAGGACATTCCCAAATGAAAAAACCCAAAATCACTCCTGGAATGTTGATGCAGAGCTTCCCTAAGTGATGCTTTGAATGGACAACATTCAGGGGAGGACTTAACACATGGGGGGTGGTGGTGGAAGGTGGTGCCCTCCTAGCTTCACAGGACTTGGAGGGCATGAAGGTTTGAGGTGATGTCCTCTCAGCCTTGAAGGACCTAGAGGACATGGGGGCTTGAAGTGGTGCCCCCATAGAGGACTCTCCCTTGGGATGCATGGATCCATGGGTATCACGGGGGGACTCTCCATTGCCAAGGTCATCCTCTAGTTTATATGGCTGATCTGGGATTCAAACACTAGTCTCCAGATTCCCAGTCCAACATTTAAGTGACTGCACCACACTGCCTTAGAATCATAGAATCATAGAAATTTAGAGTTGGAAGAGACCACAAGGGCCATCCAGTCCAACCCCCTGCCATGCAGGAACTCCCAATCAAAGCATACCCAACAGATGGCCATCCAGCCTCTGCTTAAAAACCTCCAAGGAAGGAGACTCCACCACCCTCCGAGGGAGTGTGTTCCACTGTCGAACAGCCCTTACTGTCAGGAAGTTCTTCCTAATGTTGAGGTGGAATCTTTTTTCCTGCAGTTTGCATCCATTGTTCCGAGTCCTGTTCCCTGGAGCAGCAGAAAACAAGCTTGCTCCCTCCTCAATGTGACATCCCTTCAAGTATTTAAACAGGGCGATCATATCACCTCTTAACCTTCTCTTCTCCAGGCTAAACATCCCCAGCTCCCTAAGGCGTTCTTCATAGGGCAAGGTTTCCAGACCCTTCACCATTTTAGTCGCCCTTCTTTGGACACGCTGCAGTTTCTCCACATCCTTTTTGAATTGTGGTGCCCAGAACTGGACACAGTATTCCAGGTGGGGCCTGACCAAAGCAGAATAGAGTGGCACTATTACTTCCCTTGATCTAGATACTATACTTCTATTGATGCAACCTAAAATTCCATTGGCCTTTTTAGCTGTTGCATCACACTGTTGACTCATGTTCAACTTGTGGTCTACTTGGACTCCTAGATCCCTTTCACATGTTGTCTCATTCAGCCAGATGTCCCCCATCCTATATCTGTGCATTTCATTTTTCCGCCCTACGTGTAGGACCTTACATTTCTCTGTGTTAAATTTCATTTTGTTAGCTTTGGCCCAGCTTTCTAGTCTATTCAGGTCATTTTGAATTTTGATCCTGTCCTTTGGGGTATTAGCTACTCCTCCTAATTTGGTGTCATCTGCAAATTTGATAACTAGGCTCTCAATACTGTCATCCAAGTCATTAATAAAGATGTTGAATAGCACTGGGCCCAGGACAGAACCCTGTGGCACCCCACTTGTCACTTCTCTCCAGGATGAAAAGAAACCATTGTTGAGCACCCTTTGGGTTCGGTCAGTCAACCAGTTACAAATCCATGTAATGGTTACCTTGTCTAGTCCACATTTTACAAGCTTGTTTGCAAGAATGTCATGGGGAACCTTGTCAAATGCCTTACTGAAGTCAAGATATACTATATCCACAGCATTCCCTTCATCTACCAAGCTGGTAATTTTATCAAAAAAAGAGATCAGATTTGTCTGGCATGATTTGTTTCTCTGAAACCCATGTTGGCTTTTTGTGATTATGGAATTATCTTCCAGATATTCACAGACTCTCTGCCTTGAAAGTAAAGGCTGGGAAGCTAAGGAGGAGGAGGAAGGAAGAATTGCTTCATCTTTTTCACCTCAGGAGCCTGGGCTCTACTCAAAAGTAAAGGCTGGGAAACCAAGGAGGAGTAGGGGGAGGAGAAGAATTGCTCCCTCTTTTCCCCCATCCCAGCAGCCCTGAGTGAGTCAAACACACCGTTTCCCCTTTGAGCAGCCCAGCTTGGGAACTATATATTAAGGGAAAAAAAGACAGAATATGTGATCTATTGATTTTGCAGCTACTTACCTCGCTGAGCTTCAGTCGGCCTGATCGTCTGGCGTGCTGCCTGAGTAATTGCACATACAGTAGTTGTAAATACAGTGGATCACATATTCTGTCAATTTTTTTACAAAAATAAAATATATGATCATGTGCCCATAGGTCACACCACAAGCACAAAGGCAGTGCTGCGGGGAGGGGGGGGGGCTGATTTCCAAAAAACTGAGGAGGGAGGGTAAACACACCTCTGCCAACCCCCTCTGTCATAGTCCCTCCCCTCCAGAATGATGCGATTCAGATCCCTCATTCCCACTTTTTGAACATGCTTCAGAATCAATTCTTTTCAAAGGAACCGGCAAAGAACTAGTGTCAGGAAAGAGCAGTTTTGTCTACATTTGCCTCGCTTCATCACAACTGAAGCTCATCTCAGTAGGATCAAAACTGGTTTCAAGTGGGAATGAGGCACATATAACCCAATCAGTAATTCACTTTAAATCATAGTGGAAATGAGCCCTTGGTGGGGAGGTTTCTAAATTGGTAAGGCATACATCTGGTCCTGCCTACTTTACTTGTGGCTAAGCATCTCATCCTCTGCTTCTGGAATGCACCCCTATATAAATCTGATAATCTGTCTGTACTTCAGTCTTTGTTTCAGTGCTTGCATAAGGAATGAAACCTGTAGGGAAAAGCAAACCATAGTTTAAAAATGAGGAGAAGATGGGGGAAATAAACAAAAGTTCTTTGTGTCTATGGGTAGTCATAAAATCAGTTCCTGGAAGCAGGCAGTGAATGCATTTTATGAAACCCTTGCGGAATGCGAGTGTGGTTTTGAGGCAATGGACAATTCAAAACACTACATCCGGCAACAGGGCTTCTCTTAAAAAGCAATGACCTTTAGGTCACACTCCTCAATCAGTACTGCTAGAAATATATCCCCATGGACTTACCCCCTAAAGCATGTGGTTTGAGGATTGCATTCTCAGCCTCATTATGTAGGTAAGGAACTGCGCATGGGAATGTGACATCTCAACTGGTTACCAAGGAGACCATCTGAGCCAAACATCCGTGGGCTCTCCAGCTTGGCAAGGCTCTTAATTTCTGAGTCAGCCTTGAACAAAACATTTTCACATTTGTAAGGCATTAAAGATGCACAAAGAATGGTTGTCAACTCCAACTGATGCAGAAAGAATCTTTCAGTTACCTTTGCAGGGAAGTTTTGTATAAGGATCCTCCCTGCTCCCAGTAGCTATGATGTTTTATGCGATCTAAGGGACTGACTTCAGTCTCACATAGATCTGCTAGAGAAACAACTTGATCTATGGAAGTGCAGAGCATTTCAGACATTGTTTGCTACATCTGTTTAACTTCTTTGCTATTATCTCTGTCTCTACCACCACAAGCCAGCTCAAATCATCCACAGGGAAAACAGTGGTCAGCCAGGAATGCATCTTGAGGAAATCCAAAGAACTGTGGCTGCCAGATGCTGTTGCAACCAATATGATAGTAGGTTTCAAAAGAAGGGAATGGATTAAGAGAAGTTAGGGCTAAGTGAACCATTGCATCAGCAACTCTCCAACCAGGGATAGCTCTAATATTAGGCTGAGTGAGACAATCAATGCTGGTGGCAATGTGTGTGTCTGTGTCAGCAAGATTTTGGAGGAGAAAACAAATAATAATAATAATAATAATAATAATAATAACTTTATTACAGCCATTTGGCCAGCACAGGAGGAGAAAACTGTGTGCCATGAGGCCTACTTTGTAGTCCATAAGGTTACCAGACACCCCCTGCACTATATATGAAGTTTCCATAGTTTAATATTTTCGTATCTGGAGCCAGGCATATTCTTAAAAGGTCATTATGACCTTTCAAACACCATGTGAATTTTCCATTGAAAAAGCATGTTGACCCAAAGACATATGAAGGACCCAGATAATACCAAGAGAAAGCTAAATAGGTTTGCTGATTGCTCCGTTCTCCCCATCAGACTTTCCACATATCCTCTTCCACTGGAAGACAAAGGAAATCCCATTGCGCTAAAGCAAGTAAGACCATTTCTCCTACCTGCCATCTGCTGTGTTCTCAGCCAACTTCCCTATCAACCTATCTTGGGGTTGTCCTACATCTAATCACTGTTTTATTAGTCTGAAGTTAAGACTATCACCAAGATTGCTCTTTTTATCAATCCAATGTGAAAGCACCAAAATTCTTTGTACTTCATGTGGGAACATTAAGTATCCTTTGAGGCTAGGATATCAAGTATAAATATCAGCTCCAGTTCTAGGCTCATGTGTGCACAAAGAGCTTCTTCCATTTATTGTGTTGCCCACCAACACCATCTGATCCACTCCACACTTTTCATGGATTCCTCTCCTGGACTGGTAAATATTACCCCCCCCCCCCTTTACAACCCTAAGCCTCCACTATCCAATTTCCATACCTCTATTTTGGCTAGCTCTGTTTGTTTCTGTTTGCATTGCTATTGTGCACTTGATTGCACTCTTGCATATTTCTGAATAAAAACCTTCTTTATTCACCAAGCCTGTAGTACTCCTGCAGTTAGTGCTGGTATCCATAGGTGAAAATGAAACTTAAATCTCCTAGCCTCTCACAAGCCTCCTTTAGCTAGGCAATTCCCCCAACATTTAAGGAGATGCTGACACAGTTGGTGGGGACCCCCACTCTCCCCCCATCTTTTTCGATAACAAGAAATCTGTCTACTTTCAGATGCAGTGGATGAATCTCTCTTCTTTATTAGTGGTTCCTTCAAGTCAATTCCAGCTTATGTCAACCCTATCACAGAGTTTTCTTTGCAAAGGGAAGTTTGCCATTGCCTTTCTCTAAAGCTGAAAGTGTGTGACTTTTCCAAAGTCAGTTAGTGCATTTTCACAGCTAAGGGGTCCCCTTGAGTCCTAGCCCAACACTCAGACCACTACACCATACTGGCTTACTCTTTCTCATTACCAGTAGAAAAATTAAGCTGCACTGATACATGGAATGGGTGGAAGTGAAATCTTGTTCTAGGCCTCAGACATCAAAAGATGCCATGGGTTTCTCTTTAAATCAGACAGGACTTCATTAGGCCACTTGCCTGTCCAACTCTATATATTTTCAGCTCATTAGTCTATTCTGCCAAGGCTTGGAAGTGAAAATGATGAACAAGAAGTCACATGTATTGGTTGCTGATTCTTCCTTTTCACTGCACAGCTGACAGACTGTTTTAATGTTTTAATGCAGAGGTGGGGACAATGCAGCCTTCCAGATGTTCATGGACTGCAACTCTCAGCACTTAGAGTCAGCATAGGCAAAGGTGAGGAATGCTGGAAGTGCAATTCACAAGCATCTGGAAGGTTCCATAATTCCTATCACTGTTTTAATGTTTCCCCACAAAAACATTCAGCCCACAACAAAACTAATTTGATGAACAGACTGTTCTAGCTTAGCCTTTCTGCTGGCATCCTAGTTCTTCGGAGTTTATCAAAATTAATTTTTTGACTCCAAATCCCAAAATTCCAGAATATATTGAAATCCAACTGTAGGGATTTTGAAATTTGTTATCCCCCAAAAGGAATGTTTCCAAACCCTGAATTTTATTTATTTTTGAATATCTTTCAGCCTTGGAACCATTCTGTAGTAGAAACTTTTGCTGAATGAGGCGGTTAAGTGCAGAATGTCTAGTGTTGCTAGATTTTCAAATTAATAATAGGGACAGTAAAAAAAAATTGAAAGTTATTTTTACACCAGAAACAAAATTAATCACAATAACAACCAAAACAGACAAAAAAGACTTTACATACATATAGTGCATATAACATAATCTAATAACTTCCTTCTATAAAAAATGAGTTGTTTCTTTACTGTTACAATCCTTCCGCACATCTTTATAAAAATTGTTTCTGTACTATCCCTGTAATTTATACTCCTATCCTCTCTATTCTGTTCTATTTACTAAACTAATCATCAGCAATAGAATGCTTCATTTTTATTGGTGTATCTTTTTTTTTCCTACCTTGTTTCTCAAACATAATAATTTTGAATTGTCAAATCTATTCTTCAAAACGTGATGTTACAAGATTCCCCATTTTCTTTCCCAAAGGGATATTACACATTTCTAGTCATATTCATAATGTTTCAAAGTCTTATCACTAAGGAGGGTCATTAGCTTGTTCATTTCCAACATATCAAATAATTTTAAAAGCCACTTTTCTATCATTGGTACTTCACTATTTTTCCAATTCCTAGCATAAATTGTTCTAGCAAGTGTAGTCATGTATAATAAAATTTCTCCATACTTCCCTAGTTTTCTACTCTATCCAGCATATTTAATAAATAGAAATCTGGCCTCAATAGGGTACCCATTGAAGCCCATTGGAAATTTACATCATACAAGGTTGACAATCAGGACATAGCTATTAACAAGTGTGCTCTACCTAAAGAATAAATGAAAGTGGTTTCGGTTCACTCAGCCATGTGTTTCACTGTAAAACGAACACATTGTCCACATTTAACACATTACATAATGCACACATTTCTGTCATTATAAAAGGCCCACACTCCAGAATACATGCTGCTGCTGTCTTGTTCTGTCTATATTAAAGCAAAAAAACTTTCCAAATTTCCAATGAGGGACATCCCTTATAATAAGGGGTAAGTTTTCTCATCCTCAAGTAAAGAGCACTCCTTATAATAAAAGACATGTGCAAGTTTGATAAGGGACAGGCTTCTTGGTACTGCAGGAAATCACTGTATCACAGTAAGTATTCAATGGTAATTCTCCCTGTAGTGGAGGAAGACACCCTTCAAGGGGGGCATATTAAAGCCAACAAGGAAATAACCCCTTTGTGTGTGTGTTTGGGTGCATTGTAGGCCAGCCACAATGTTAGAAAAAATATATATAAAAGAGCACTGGTAGGAAAATGAAGTGGCAACTTTTCCTCATATGCTAACCAGTGGCAGCTATTCCACCAGCCTACCTGATCAGTTTCCCTCCTAACTGATCATTATAACAGTAACCTTAAGAGCAAGCACTGGAGTTTGCTTGTTTTTCCTCCCTCCCAATCTCTTTTACCTTTTTGTGTGATGTATTTTATATTATAACCCTCACGGCAGAAGCTACTACTACTACTACTTCTACTACTTCAACAGCAAGCTGCTCTAGGAACCTTTCTGGTTCAACAAGGGGATAGAAATACAATCAATCAATCCACTCAGTCAGTCAATCAAAGGTATTTTCTTTTCCCTCTTTTTTTTTAAAAAAAACATGTGTATTAATCTTCCATTCTTTTATTGCTTACTCTTTTATAGCCAGCTTCATTTTAGTCATTAATCTCATTTGTCACTGTGCCATTCCATATTATACTTTCTGTGCATGTTTTCTTTTATTATTTTTAAAATTCTCATTGTTAGTTGCTGGGAAGGAGTGGAAGTGCTTTATGGAGATTCTTTTTGTTTTCTGAAAAGCAGAAAATAAATGGCTCCTGCATCTGGAGATAACGTGACATCTCTGTAGCATCATCTCTCAATGGTAACCCCCCCCCCAAAAAAAAACCCCCTATCTTTTCAGCAGTGCACTACCATCGCTCCCAACAGCCATTTTTGTGTTGCAGGAGAACTAGGGGGATGCAGAGATGCATCCACCTCTTCTTCTGCAGCTGGATGCTCTGTGACAGCCACCTGCACATCCCTGTCTTGCAGGATAGTAGGTGAGTGGGTGAGGATGTGTCCAGCTATAGGAAGAGAACCAGAGACTTTTCTTTTCTTTTCTTCTGTCTGCTCTCTGAGAACACCAAAATTGCTGTTTTGTTTTGTTTTGTTTTATGGGGTAGGGCCTGCATTACTGATTTTTTTGGGGGGGTGGGCTTTAAGTGAATTGTGTGGACTGGCCCCTCCTTACTTGTCTGAACTTCTTTCTCCTTACATTCCTACTCAAACCCTCCATTCTGGCACAAAAGGTCTCCTGTCCCAGCCGGGGGTCTCCATTGCCCTGTCCCAGATTCGTCCCTTCTCACTTGCTTCCCCTCACTCCTGGAACCTTCTTCCCCCACATGCATGCCTCATCACTTCTCTAACCAGATTCAAAATTAAGTTAAAGACTATATTGTTTAGGGAAGCGTTCCCAGGATTGTGCTGCCTGCCCCAGGATGCCTCCTTTTAACTATGTATTAAGAAGCCAAGCCCCCCCCCCCCGTCCAGTCCATCTGCCTTGGTCCAGGCCCCAGAGGGAGAGAAGAACCACTGGACCTCATCCCCTTTCCCACCACCTTTCCCTTCTCCTTTTGTGTTGTCTCTTCTAGACTGTAAGCCTGAAGGCAGGGATCCGTCTAACTATATGATTGTATGTACAGCACTGTGCAAATTTACAGCACTATATAAATAAAGGATAATAATAATAATAATAATAATAATAATAATAATAATAATAATACAGGAAGCCACCAAATGTTTTGAATTATATAGCGATCAAATGCAGAATTAAAATTACACAAGTTTAACAAATAAAATAATGAACAAACATTTTAGCACAGATTTGAACCTACAGACTTTTTACCCCAAAATCTAGCCCTCCATTCACAACCTGGTTTTCTAGCAATACATCTTCCATAGTACTTTGCATAAATGGCCTTTTGGTTACTTTGGAGGGCTAGAATTTGATGCTGAAAAATTAATCACGTCAGAGCTGAGCAGAATAGGCCTTTGTCAACCAAACAGTGTCCTCTACTCATCTTTGACAGTTCCACAGGTGATGGATGAGGTGACCTTGTTTCTTCTGTTTCCATCAATTCTTTTCCACTGACCAGGCGGCCACTTGAATTTTGATGACACATTTCTACCAGATCACATGATAGGAATGAAAGATGGGATCTATGGAGACAAGTAACATGGAAACTATTCTTACCAGTGTATTTCCATGTACATTTTTATTAATAGAATGCAACAAGAGCAAAGGGAAAGTCAATTGCTGACCTCTTCCCAGCATCAGAATCTCAGAGTAGGTTTATTGACTATCACAGCAGCTTAAATGTAATGCATTAAAGTTGTATGTAGGCAATGCAGAAAAGAATAACTGGAGCCAGGCACCAAAGATTCTCACAGATGTATAAGTGACGACATTTATAAGGTATCTGACTAGGACAAAGAAACTCCACTGGGTGTCACCCCCCCCCCCCCATTCTCTGGTGTCTCCCCCCAGTGATGTCACCTGGTGTGGTCTGAACCCCCCGCACCCCCTAATGATGCCATTGCTTAAGACAACCTGGTTAAAGTGCAATTTCTCAAACAGTTTGGCTTTGAGTCACCTGGGGGTTTATTGTTCATAATCAACACTTTGAATTTTGTCCAGAAACTGGTTGATAGCCAGTGAAGCTGTTACATCTACAGAGGTCAGAGCCTTATGGCTCTGGTCTGTGGTATAGACTCAGTATCCAACTGAGTTCTGAACAGTTTTGAAAGGCAATCACATGTGGAACCAATATGGCCCAGAAAAACCCAGAAGACTCAAGACAAGCAACCACCCAAAGGGAAGATATTTTTACCATACATCAAAGGAGTCACAGACAGAATAGGGAAAGTGATGAAGAAACACAACCTTCAAATGGTTTACAAACCAACGAAGAAAATCCAGCAAATGCTTCACTCAGCCAAGGACAAGAGAGACCCTTTCACAGCCGCAGGAGTCTACCGCATTCCATGCAGGTCTACATAGGTCTATGTAGACAGGTCTACATAGGGACCACCAAACACAGTGTGCAGACAAGAATCAAGGAACATGAGAGACACTGCAGACTGGGTCAACCGGAAAAATCCACAATTGCAGACCATGCTATAAACCATACTGGGCATAAAATGCTGTTTGAAAGCACTGAAATTCTGGACCATGCCAACCACTATCATGTCAGAATGCACAGGGAGGCCACTGAAATCCATAAACACCTGGACAACTTCAACAGGAAAGAGGAAACCCTGAGGGTAAACAAGGCTTGGCTACCAGTCCTGAAGGACAGCAAGGTCAAGACTCAACCTATGCAAATGAGAAACAGCCTAAGGCCAGGGGATTCCCAGCAGACAATGAGCACCAGTTAGCAGACATTAATCCTTGTTTGCATATCCTCCCACCCTGAGGACTGCCATTAGCAACAGAACAATACATTTGCAAATTACTCCTTCCTTCCCATAGTCACACAGGATATAAAGCTCCAATCCTTTTCCAGGCTATCATTCTCTGAAGATGCCAGCCACAGATGCTGGCGAACGTCAGAAAGGAACTGTTCTAGAACATGGCCACATAGCCCGAAAGCTCCAAAAAAACACTATTATCTGTGTACTTGTGATATTGAACCCCACAATTAAATTAACATCTTCATCAAGTCATTCTCTCTCCTCCTTACAGGGCTGTTGTTAAGATAAAATAGAGTAAGACAGCCCTGTGTGTTCAGTCCTGGGCTGTTGGGGAGAAGATATGACAAAATATACAATGACGTGGATGCTAAGTTTGTCTTCCAATTATTTAACAGTGAGGGGGAAATGAGCTTCTCTAGATAACACTCCAACTATACGACCATGATCTTGACCATAACCCCAATGCAGCATGCACTGCTGGTCAGGCTTCCCTGAATATGCATGTTCAGTACAATTGGGAACAAAACACCTTTGTGTGCATCACTATTTGTGAATATATGATCTGCACCATGAGGTGTAGTGCCTCTACATGTATGTCTCTGTGCACGGCAGTGCTCTTTTGCAAACAATGTTGAATGCACATCAATTAAGGCAGAGGGACCAGCAGGCAGAATCACCTAGATCTAATCAGGAAAGGAAATCAATTTTGTCTGGAATAGTCTGTCTTTGAGGAACCTATTCTTTGAATATACATTCCACATACAGTCATCCCAATTCTAATATCTGGGAAAGACAATTTTTACCTATAGCTCTCAAAATCTCTCAGTGACCATACTGACTGGGGGATTCTGGGGAGTTGTAACCCTACAGATTAAATTAGCTAAATTCTTTATCCATCCTTGTATTTTCAAGCACCTAGTGCTTTTGTGTTTATTTGCTTACTGCTACAGGTCTGCAGTTAGCCAGATCACCATTTATTTCCTTTTCTTGACTTGTTTGATGTTCTCCAGTCTTCAGGTACCTCCCACCAAGTGCTAACAAACTGGCTCAAATATCCACACCCACACAATGTTGAAGTACTAGGAATGTTCTTTATTCATGTGTTCACTTTTTTTTTTTTTTAGTTTGTCTATAGTTGGAGTGTTATCTAGAGAAGCTTAATTTACACATCCCCCAGAACTGCTTTTTTTTCTCTTTATACTTCTAAGAATCAACTTACAAATGCATGCTCTTTGAGATCACTGTGCAGACAGGTTACTTCCTCTAGTTGCTCTTTTAATTTGTTTGCATTCCGTTGCTTACTCTTGGAATATAGTGTGTTTCCCCAAAAATAAGACACTGTCTTATATTTATTTTTCCTCAAGGAGACACACTATGCCTTATTTTAAGGGGATGTCTTATTTTTAATTTTCTCCATCTTCTTTACTGCTCTGCGTCGGTATGCTGCATAGCTACGCCTATCACTATGTCTTATTTTTGGAGTATGGCTTATTGCGCAAATGCTTAGAAATCCTGCTATGGCTTATATTATGGGTATATCTTATTTTCAGGGAAACAGGTAGGTATCTTAGGATGTGATTGAATGGTGCAACTCAGCCAGTCTTTGTAAAATGCTGTATAATGTCTGCACTGAACCCTGCTTTCTAACTGTCCTTAAGGCGTGTTCTAACTATGAACGACAGATCTGAATCGTATCATTCTGGAGGAGCGGGACAAATGGCAGAGGGGTGTTTTGTTAAGGAAAATGCAACATGGGACATACAGTGGAAGAAATAAAATATGTATGTGAAAGTCACATTGACTAAGCAAAAGCAATTAAGAAGCTACACAGGTGAAAAGGCTAATGTAATTTAGAAGTCCTGGGAGCCAAGGACAAATGACAAGGACAGAATTATAGAATACATATTGGAAACACCTGAGAATCAAAAAGTGTACAAGGTAATATGATGAAATACTTGGGTTGGACTTAAGTATGGGTTGAACAATGTGAACCAATCAGAATGAGTGTAAACACCCACAAGTGGCTATAATAATAATAACAATGTATGCCAATGTTTGTGTGTGGAGTGGTGTGGAGTAGAGAATAGCTGAGTTGAGCATTGTATAGAGTAGAGTAGATAATGGAATAATGCAAAGATTGTGTGGTGAAGGGCATTTAGTATATATAGTTAAATAAAGTAGATCTTTTATACAAGTCTACTGTGTTGCCTGGTGTCTTGAGAAAGAGAAGATACAAGAGCCACCAGAACCAAGGAGACGTTTGGAGACATCTCTGAAAGAGGAGTGAGAAGGCTGAGAGAGTTTGTCAAGGTCTTCAGCCTATTCTCTGAAGCTCTGCATGCTTAGAAGAAAGCAATAACCACTGATCAAAGCTGGTCTGCTCTGCTGCACAACGAGGTGGTGAGTTAAAGCAAGAATAAGACTAGCTACAACTCCCATCATCCTTGACATGTTTACCATCCTCCTCAGTTTTTGGTAGATCCTCCATTCCTGCCTCTCCCCAGCACTGCCTTTGTGCTTGTGGTGTGACCTATGGGCACATGATATATTTAAAAATAAAAATAAATAAATAAATAAATAAATAAATTTTATTTATACCCCGCTCTTCAGCCAAGGCTATCACAGTAACTTACAATTTGTTAATTAGACATTTCTCCGCGCTCAGACTTAGAATCTAAAAAGATACGGCACAAAAGGAGAAGGGAGAAGTGGTGGGGAAGGGGAAAAGTCCAGCAGATCTTCTCTCTCCCGGGGGCCTGGACCAAGGGAAATGGACTGGAGGGAGGGCTCTTCTTCATTTTAGGCAAGGCCTGTTGGAGCTGGCTTGCTTTGCTCTCCCTCAAGATGGTGGATGGAGGGAGGGCTCTTCTTCTTTTCAGGCAAGGCCTGTTGGAGCTGGCTTGCCTTTCACTCCCTCGGTGGAGGGATGGAGGGATCTTCCAAGATTTCAGAGGAGGTTTGTCATTGCCTTCCCCTGAGGCTAAGAACACATGACTTGCCCAAGGTCACCCAATGGATTTTATGGTCAAGCTGGGAATCGAACCCTGGTCTCCAGATTTGTAGTCCAGCACCCTAGCCACTATACCACATTGGTTCCAATTAATTCAGCGAGATTTTTACTTCCAAGCAAACAGGTATTGGATTGGGTTGAAAAAGCACAGAGCATTGGTCCTGCAATGTTGGTCTGGTGACTCCATCTCTCTTACAGTCATTGTAGCCATTCCCACATTTATTACAGGTCCCTTTCAACTACATAATTGTAGTAATATATGATTCCACTTTAACTGCCATGGCAACATCCCTTGGTAACCAAGGGGTTGTAATTTAGGGAGGGGCATTTAGAACTCTCAGCCAGAATGCTCTATTGCCACACCAAACTATAGGCCTGAGGATTCAATATGCAGCTACAGCTGTTACATTGAAATCATAGTGTTATAACTATGCATTGTAAAAGTACCCCAAGATATAAAATTACTTGGATCCTGATTCCTGGAGGCTTGAATTAGTGGAACTTGATGGCCCAAGGTGTTTGACAGTGGGACAGACTGCTCTGGAAAACAGTGGATTCATCCAGATTAGACGCTTCTAAGAAAAGGTTGGATACCAATCTATGGACAGTTTCCTGCTTTATTTGGCAGCTCAACTAAATTATCTTTATGATACCTTCCAACTCTATGATTGTATTATAAAATAAAATTAGGCAGATTTGTTCCTTATAATTGGTTTAGGATGGGCATATACCTGAGTTGTCTATCATGTGTTATTATAGTTTAATCACAGACCATAATGCAGCCTATCCTTAATAGAGTCGTTTTGTCAGATGTTTTTGAGATTATTGATAGAGTTTATGCCTATATTTTGATGAAGATAATCAATCTCTAATATAGAGGAAAGCTACAAAAGTACATTTACCCTATACTATAGGATACATATATGCGCCACCAGAGAGATGTTACAAAAGGCTTCAGTCTAGCGTCTCTTAGAAAGAAGTTCTAGAGCCTGGGAGCAGCCACCAAGAAGGTCCTCTTGCGTGTTCTTACATGATCACAAGATCATAGAAGGATAAGAATTGGAAGTGGCTTCATGAGCCATCATGTCCAACTTCTTGCTCAGTGCAGGATCTCGAGCTAGTGCATACCCAGCAGGTAGTTGTCCAGTCTCTTTTTGAAGATGTGTAGAGAAGACTTCATCACCTCTCTAGGCAATTGGTTCATTGTCAAGCTGCTGTTATTGTCAAAAAGTTCCTTCTAATGTTCAATCAACACCTACCTTCCTCTAACTTAAAACCATTAGACCTGGCTTTACCTTCTGGAGCAGTAGAGAACAAACTTAACACCTTGTTTCTGTGACAGCCCTTGAGATATTTTAAACAGTGATCATGTCACCCTCATTTTTCTCTTCACCAAGTTGAACAATCCCAGCTTCTTCAACCTCTCCTCATATGTTTTGTTTTCTGTATCCCCTATCATCCTTGTTGCCCTTCTCTGAACTTGATCCAGCATTTCGATATCATTGTTAAAATGAGGCATCTAGTACTGAACACTGTACCCCAGAGACCTGACTAGCACAAAATATATGGGGACTATTACATCCTGCTTTGAAATTATGTTTCTTCTAATGCAGGTACAATAGCATTCACCTTCTTTGCTGCAGCACCACAATGTTGGCTCATATTTATTTTATGATGAACAATAATGCAAAGATCCTTTTTGCATGTAGTACTGCTGAGCCATGTATCCCCATCTTATACCTGAGCATTTGACTCTTTTGTGACCTAAATGCATTCATTTTATTTTATTGATTTCTGCCCAACTTTCTTGTTTATCTAAGTCCTTTTGAATTCTATTCCTATCTTCCAATGTGTTAACCACCCCTCTCAATTTTGTATCATCTACAACCTTGATAAGGACTCTACACCCTGTCATCTATATCTTTTGTTAAAATATTGAAGACTAATAGCCATAGGACATAACTCAGGTACTGCACTTGAGACCTCCTTCTAGTTTGAAGTGCAGCCATTGGTGATGATTTTCCAGCCAATAATGGATCCATCAATGGTATTTCCATCTATTCCATATTTAATCAGTTTGCTAATCAAAATATTATGGGAGACTTTATCAAATGCTTTGCTGAAATCCAGATAAATGACATCCACAATATTATCACTATCTACTAAACTAGTGACCTGATTGAAAAAAGATCTAAGTTTATCTGGATTTGTTTTTGACAAACACATGCTTGCTCCTACTGATTACTCCATTGTCATCAAGATACTTGCAGACAGACTTCTGTATAATCTATTCTAATATTTTCCTGGTATTAAAGTCAGACAGACTGGCCTGTAGTTTCCTGGATCATCATTGTTTATTTTGTTTTTGTTTTTTGTTTTTTACTTTTTTGAAGAAGCACCTCACCCATTCTCCATGATTTCTTAAAAACGATGACAAGTTATTCTACAAGTATGTCAGCAAGTTCCTTCAATACTCTAAGATGCCATTCATGTGGCCCGGCTAGTTGAACTCAATTAGGTAAACTAGGTGATTCCTGACTAACTCCTTATCAATCTTGATTTGCAAAGCACCCCCAACAGATGGCCATTCAGCCTGTGTTTATAAACCTCCAAAGGAGCTCTTACTGTCAGGAAGTTCCTCCTAATATTTAGGTGGAATCTCCTTTCCTGTAGCCTGCTTCCATTGTTCCATGTCTCTGGAGCAGCAGAAAACAAGCTTGCTCCATCCTCAATGTGATACCTTATTCTATTGCCAATGTTCTCTTTTGAAAGGGTAAGTGTGTCTTGGGGGTGCTGAATCTATCTTTGCGAGATTTCAATCAAATTTCAACAAACACGTGTCTACTACACTTTAGGGAGGCAGGGATCTGCTGCTCTCCAGCTATTGATCTACATTTCCCTTCATCCCTCCTCCCTGATGGCTGGATATGCTGCCTGACAGGAGTCTGAATTCAATAACATCTGGAAGGTGACCTGTTTCCCACATTTGCTTTAGAGACAGGGAAGCCTATCCTAGGACTGGTGGGAGCTGCATGTGTTCACAGTCATGACTTCTGCAGTTCTGTGCTTCAGTATGGCAGATGGAATAGTGCATTTCAATCCCAACAGTAACTCCCCCTCCAGTTCTATAAACACATTCTTATAAATGCTTGTGTCTTTTAGCCTTCTATGGGAAATTCTTACCAGTAGAGCAATTGTGTGTCCACATTTCTAATTAAAACTAATTTAGAACAGCTTAATGCTTAAAGATCCTAACAGAGGAACATATGGTATTGTGGTTCTGTGAGTTATATAGCAACAAACATGGCAGTATTTTCATAAAACTAAATGGGGCCACCCGACTCACTGGGCTGGTCCTGTTGCTGTGGGGGGTGGGAGGGAGCCAGGCATCTGTCCCTGGTGGTCCGGTGAACAGCTGGCCCACGCTGCGGTGTGAGCCTCCGGGCTCCGCGGCGTGGCAGGACAGACTGGCAGCGCTTACAGTCCATGTGGCAAGTGGACTACGACTCCCAGGGATTCTGGGCTGGTGGAGTCCGGGGCCACAGACTCCAACTCCTAGGCTCCACTGGGAGTGAGGAAGTGGCCTGGGATTAGAGACTGTGGCACCTGCAGCCCTGTCATTGGCCAGGAGGCTTGGGGAGTGTGTGTTCCCACCCAGCTTCCTGGCTGCCCATTAGCTGCTCGGCCTATTTAGGGCCTTGCAGTGCTGGCACTCAGCACCATTTTGATCTGGCTCCCCACACTCCCTCCCTCTTTTCTGAGTTGGTTGTGCTGTCACAACTGTTCAGGGGCAGTAGCATAGGTCTCAGATCTGGTGGGCGTGGTTTCCTGTGTCGTGGAGCACTGGATCGGGAATCCCACGTGGACCCAGGGGTGCTGAGGGTTTGTGATGTCACCAGTGTGGGGTGACATCAATTCAGCATCCCTCAGTGACATGGGGCAAAAATGTGCATATGCGCATAACCGGCTCTCTAAGTTTGGGCATACTTTAAGCCGGCTACCCCTCTGTCATTCCAAAGCCTGGCCATGACCAGGCATTTCGGTTCATCGACCAACATGGGTTTTTGGATGTCAGATCCAGACCTCATGCTTTCGGGCCAACCCTCTCTTTTCCTCTGCTTGTTACAGTATATATAATAAAGTTGTGGCCTTTTCCTGCCAGTTGTTGTCCATTGTATTATTTCACCTTCTCCCCTTCCTCAGCAACATCCCCACCACTCTGGAGGAAGCCATGATAGTTTTTTTAGAGTACAAACTGCTTAGAATGTAGATGATTCCTGAAAACTATCAACCATTCTCCTGCTGATTAAACTTAGGTTAAATAAAAAGGAATAAAAGGAATGCATGTAGTTCTAAATTTATATGTCAACAACAAAGTACTCAAGAGCTCAGTTTTTTCATAAAAAGTACATATGAATTTGGTTAAAAGGATCTGACCACAACATTTGAGTTCAAAATTAATATTTTCTTCATGTCTCAGTTGTTGCAGAAAAAGAAAAAAAAATATTATTTACTGGTATATGGTCTCCTGGGCAAAGCTAGCAAGGGGGGCAGGGAGAGAAATAATACCAGAATTCTACATAACCTGTTACATTATGTACCTTTATGTATACTAGCTTTGTAACAGAGGCACTGAGAATCCCTTTTACTGAATAACAAACATGCACAATGGGACACTGTCAAGAGCATCTGATGGCATTAGGGCCAATGTGCATTAGTGCACAAGGCACATCAATGTGTGATCATTTTTGATTACATACGTCTGATTTTCCACCCTTTGGTGAAAAGGGTGTTATAAATAAACATTGTTGTTATTTGTTACCCAACATGCAAGGGTCCTTGGAGGCCACTGACAAATTAATATTCAAATAGGGGGATTTTATTAGCTCAAGTGAAAGCAGCCAAGAGGGCTCAGGCAACTCAAAGCATGGCTCAAGCATGTGTATACAAGTTCCAAGAAACAAAACTCCAGGCTGCAATTTCCAAAACAATTTTATTTATGCATCAAAGGCAAACATCATTCATGCAAAGACTCTCTCACACATATCCAAGAACTAATTATATAGAACGTGGTAGCAGACAGTGACTTTAGGGGCTGCAGGAGGTGATTCTGTACTGATTTCAGATGTGGAGTGCCAATCAGGGGGAATCTGTGATGTGAAAATAGCTCAGCAAGCTACTGGCAATGGTGAGGAGTCAAGTGAGATACAGACAGGGTGTCTGTCTGACCTCAAGCAAAACTGAGTTGCTGTTACCTAGGAAGACACATTTATAGTGCAAAACCTACTCTGAGGCTGAAAGCTGAGAGAAAAATGGGAAGGGAAGTTGTGAATGGCTGGTCAATCAGTGGAAATGTCCTTGGAAAAAGGTGTATCACTCCCAGAGGGAAGTACTCTTTGATTTCTGTTCACTGGTAAACACCAGGTCTATCACCCACCATCACTACTATCAATGAAAGGATTATGCTTCTTCTATGCTGAGCCTCCTGGATCTCCTTATATGGTCACAGATCTCCTTACATGGTATGACTAGTTTTCCACACTAAGGGTGCCATCTTGGCTACTTGCCTCAAGCATTCCTTTTCATATTAACTTAATATCAGAAATGAGGGGGTTGGAGGAAGGCTAGACCTCTTGGGGTAGCATGTTGTTGTTGTTGTTGTTGTTGCTATTTGCATTGTCATGTATTACACATCACCATTCAGTGTGCATCACTGCACAACTCACATCGGGGTGTGATGTACCTCATTCTGCATATCAGTGCACAATGTGCACCAATGTGTACTGAACACTGGAGCACACCACAGTCCAATGCAAATCTCTGTGCAAAACACATCACTGCACAATGTGCACACTGGTGCACATTGTGTATTGATATGCTCACTGATGCATATTACACTCCAATGTGCACTGGGCACTGATGTTCATTGAACACCAATGTGTGTCATGCACCAATGAGCATAGGGGACTTTGCCAGTTTTGCTATGAAATAATGTAACAGCAGCCCTCTGCTGGATATGAACATTATGCAACTGTATAATTCTAATCACTGGAGCCGTAAGTCTACTTATCAAGATGTAAGGCCCTAATAGGATTCTGGTGATAATTTGCATTTTTAAATTTACATGAAATTTAAAAATTTGAATTTGGCATGTTCATTTGTGTGTTTCAGACTGTGCAAAATTACACAGATTTGTCCAAGCAACAGCCATTTACCAAAGGAAAAGATTGATATTTACATCAGTCTGTTATCAATGACCCAGTCTATCAGATTGTTCTGTGCAAGCCCATACAAAATGGCTCAGAAACTTACAAACAAGCATAGCTTATCTTTGTTACTTGACTCAGTAGGCCGTGTTTGCATTGACGTTAATAGAATAATGTGCATGTGCTTCTGAGAACAGAACATGCCCCAAGGTTCTTGGAGGCATGCATCCATAAGAGTTTATTTTGGTCTTTTATAGCCAAAACCAAGATACTTCCACATGGAGAGGAGAAAATGCTATTTTTCTGGGGGAAGCAAGACAACTGTAAATAGATTCACTTCCAGATGCAGTTTCAGATGCATTTGAGGTTGCGGTTGTTGTTTAGTCATTCTTAAACAAATTGACAGCTGTGAGCAGTTCAAACCCTGCAGGTCAATTCACATATTAAATAATCACTGAGTGAGCATTACATTGCCGGAGGCATCTGCCTCATTGGTTCAGCCACCAAGGGTTTTAACTAATAATTTCCAGTGATTACAAGCCTGTAGTTCACAGGCAATCAGGTCAAACACTTTAACATTACTACTATCTATAATAATAGAACAGAGAAACATATCTGGGGAAACTGTGTTGGTCATACAGCAAAATGCAATAACATCCAAAATCCACAAAACAGCAATGCATTTGTTGGGCCAACCAAAAGTGTATAAAATACATCCTGTAAGCTTTTGAGGCTTTGCTGGCTTGTTTATCTAGCAGAGCTGTTAAAAATTATTTGTGTGTGTTTACAAGTTGCCTATTAACCTATGGCAACCCTATGAATTTCACAGGCAAAGAACACTCAGAGCTGGTTGTGCCAGTTCCTTCCTCTGAAATACTGCCTACAGCACTGGTATTCATTGGCAGTCTCCCATCCAAGTACTAACCAGGACTGACCCTGCTTAGCTTCCAAAGGATCTGGTGTCTTTAGGGTATTTATATGGGGGAGGAGCATGTTAGAGTCACAGCCCTACATGCTGTCAATATGTTGTCAGTTTTGTTGTCAGTTAAGATAGTCTGGAAGCTTATCAATGCAATCTTTTTAGTGGATTTTAGTTTAGCCATGTGGGCTCTGGGAGACAAACTACTTTATCACACTAGGAGTTTAAACAAGAGTTAAACAAGAGTTAAACAAGAAATGTCCTGTGATAAACATAGGGCATTTCCTATTTAACTCTCGTTTAACTCTCTCTTGTTTAAATCCTGTTTGCCCCCTAGTGTGAAAAGGCAGAAAGAGTTGCAAAAACCACGCAATAAAATTTCAGCTCCTTTGGTTAGAGGAACAGTCCTATGAGGAGCAGGTTAGGGAGCTGGGTATGTTTAGCCAGGACAAGAGAAGTTTAAAGGGTGACATGATAGTCATATTTAAATATTTGAAAAGGTGTCATATGTAAGATGGATCAAGCTTGTTTTCTGCTGCTCCAGAAACTAGGGCATGGAGCAGTGGATTCAAACTACAAGAAAAGAGATTCCACCTCAAAGATTAGGAGGAACTTCCTGACAGTAAGAGCTGTTCAACAGTGGAAGAGGGTGGTGGAGTCTCCTTCTTTAGAGGTCTTTAAACAGAGGCTGGATGGCCGCTTGTCAGGAATGCATGGCACGGGGTTGGACTTGATGGCCCTTGTGGTCTCTTCCAACTCCTGCTTAGATTTTATGATTCTTCCGTCTCCCAGAGCCCCCACAGCCAAAGAGAAGAGTGGCCTCTGCCTTGATATCCCTCCAGACGATCTTAACTGACAACAACAGAACCAACATCTTGATAAAATGCAGGCCTCTAACTCTAGCATCATCATTTCTTCTTCTCCTGTATGATTTTATAATACCTCTGTCTGATGAAGAAGATAGTGCACTTCAAAAGCTTGTGTGATGTATTTTTTAAAAACATTTTTGGTTGGTCCAATATAGGTTTGCTATTTCATAGATTTTTGGCTATTGCTGTATTTTGCTGCATAGCTACCCCAGATATATTTTAGAAGTCTCATATTTCTGCTTCTCTGTTTCATTTTCGATGATCTCATCTTAGGGTTTTCATGGCCAAAGATATTCAAAAGAGCTTTACTGTGCCTCCTGCACAAAATAACAAGTGTTAGCCATGGTGCCACTGTCACTGTGTCTCAGAGATCCTCCAGCAGTGTTACACACACCCCTCACTACTGTTGCTACCCAATAGCTGTTTGGCACATCTAGTCTGGCTCCTCAGCAAAAGCCATTTTGACATAGGAGATGCCAGTAACAGCACTATTGCCATCCAAATAGCCTCTCGCCTCTCAGGAGCACACAATTCCAGCACCACAAAAGGTAGTGCCATTGCTGGGACATGATCTTATGAGTCATCAAAAAAGTTTGTTTTCATTCTGAAATTACTGATAAAAATGTTACGCTTCTGAAAAACATCCACCTTTGCAACTTCTGATTAAGTCTTAACAAGTTTGCTAAGGACTCTGTAATGTTTTGTTCATTAATTACAGGATTAGTCTACAATTGTTTTATTTATTTATTGTTCTTTTAAAAGTGGCAGAACACATTAGGTACATTCTTTTTAAAACTTTGTGGGGCACCTTTCCATTGCAAAATAATTAATCAGCCTCCCAGTCAATGTTTTGGCAAAATCACACTCAGTAAACAAGATGGCTGAAGACTTTCTGGGAACTGTAGTACAAAAAAAAGAAAGAAAAAAAGTGACACTTCCAAGTGCAGGCAAGTGCTGTGCATGATGACTGACTTCATTTATCATTCACTGGCAGCAAGCAACAAAATAGCAATTGATGGGCTCATTCATACTTCACAATTATTGTGCTATATTTCCCTTGCACTATGAGAGCAACATCCTATGGAATCCTGGGATTTGCAGTTTACAGAAGGGTTTTTAGAATTCTCAGCCAGAGAGCTTTAGTGCTTCACCAAACTACATGCCCTAGGATTCCATTGGATGCAATAATGTCAGCCACAGTGGAATCATAGCATGTGGTGTGAATGTGCCCAGCATGGCAGTGATGTTGGGGGTGAAGTGAGCAACCTCTCTTTCAATGCATTCTGGGAACACATCAAGATGAATGACTACAGCCTGTGACACCCTAAGACAGGGGTTCCCAACCTTGACTTACCAGATGTTGTTTGTTTCCAAAATCCCACTTGACCACAGGTGGATCAGGTGGGACTCCCGTTAGGTGAGGTCTAATAACATCTGGGACCCATTTTTGGAATCCACTGGCCTAAATTCATGTGCTACATTCTAGTGTTGGGATGCAGGGTGACAGCAGAAAGTGGCTTTACATCAGGAATATTAAAATCCACTAAACTGAATTGATAAATGTAACAAATATAAGAGTGTTGTGTTATGCTGTGTTCTGTTATAACATATTTATTATGGCTCAAGGTTTCATGGAACAGAGTTCACTTTAGGAGATCTATAATGTGTTATCCCCAGTGAGAAGCTTAAATATATACAGTGGGCCTTGGTATCTGCAGGGGTTTGGTTCCAGGACCCCATATGGATACCAAAATGTTTGGATGTTCAAGTCCTATTATATACAGTGTTCCTTATATAAACGTATAAATAGTGTCCCTTATATAAAATGGCAAAATCAGTATTTCCTTTTTGGAATTTTTATTTGAATATTTTCAAGCCATGGATGGGTGAATCTGTGGAGGCAGAATCCATGGATATTGAGGGCCAATCGTACAAGATAAAATACTGTGACTATTCACAACACCAGGTGAGATAAAACAGCCATCCTAGTTTGGCTTTTGGTAATTAAATATCTGTATCTGAAGATAAAAACATATTTCCATTCAAGACCGTAGAAACAGAATCAAATTTATGGCTAATTCTAGAGGTTGATATCTTCCTTTGAATTTATAAGTTTAGTTGTTAAAGAACAGTGGGCACTGGCACAGCAGTGTGTACTGAGAGGCAGAAATACTTCTCCCACTGGGTTTAAAATGTTGACATTTTTTTATGTCAGTTGGATGTCAGGCTGGCAGGAATTTTGTGAAGCATGACCGTTGGGAAACAATGTCTTTTCATTCAGCATGGAGAATAAAGGACTGATTTTAGGACAGAACCCAGGGGGTGTGTCCTCAGAATATGTGATTCTGACTCAGCCATATGAAGAATGAGCCAAACAGGCCTTATGAAAGGGGCAGTCCTCTGGAAAAATCTGCAGCATTTCCTGAACAGCAGCTGTGATAGACTCCTGTGGCTCTATCACAGCAAAAACAACAATGAAGAGTCTAGTGGCATCTTAAAAACTAACAAGTTTTCATTTTGCATACACTTTCATGGACTCTAGAGCATTGCCTTGGGTGGAAGCTAATTCACAATCATGCTTGAGTGGGTGAGTATATCAAAATGCACAATGAGGAGGAGTAATAGTGGCTGTTAACAAGCAGTGGTGCACAGTAGCATACTTAGTATATTTAACATCACACTGGCTCTGAAGGACTAATCTACACATATATCAACCCTGCATCTCTGCTCACTTCTCTGATCTGAATAGAGACCACTGTTTTACCTCCTGGATTTCTCCCCTGTACACACAGGGGCTAAAACAACAAAACCAAAAACACTTATGTTGTTGCTAAGTGATAAGTTTGGGAATAAATTTGAGATGGGGAGAACATTTGTGGAGGAAAGATTTATATGGTGTTGTATAGCTTCAAGTCATTTCTGACTTATGGTGATCCTAAGGCAAACGTATCACAGGGTTTCCTTGGCAAGCTTTGTTCAGAAGAGATTTGTATTTGCTTTTCTCCAGGGGTGAGAGACTGTGTCTTCTCCAAAGTCATTCAGTGGATTTCCATTGCTGAGATGAGATTCAAGCTCTGGTCCCCAGAGTTATAGTCCAATGCTCAAACCACTACATCATGCTGACTCTCAAAGATTTACATACCTGCCAACATTTTACAAATGAAAGCCAGGACACAGGGAGAGGCGGGATACAAATAAATAAATTATTATTATTATTATTATTATTATTATTATTATTATGCCAAGCAACAACAGAGTGTGATCTGGATGCCAAAAGTTATAAAAGAGGAATAACACACACACACACACACACACACACACAAACTAGGTAAGGCTGCAGCAGAATGCCTATGCATCTGTCTACTGGAAAGGGCAAGATTTCACCCTACCCCACCTAGTTTTTGAGTGTAAATTTCTTTTGCATTTTGAACTCAGTTTTCAGCAACTAAAGAAACTTTGACATTTTAAACACAGATGGAAAAGTGAGAGCACAAATGATTGATCGGGACTGTCCCTGCTAAATCAGGACAGTTGAAGAGCATGGATTTAAACTTCCCTTACAACATGTGCAATACTCCCAACCTAGATAAGAGGCCTGTGCACTTTCTTCTAAGTAATAAAGAAAGGGAAATTCAGTTACACACTATATATCTTGCAACAACTTTACTTTTGGGCTGAGGAAAAACTTTGTTTCTGATCAAACAGGTTCTACAAAAGCTTGTGCAGTAATAAATGTATTAGTCTTTTAGATGCCATAACTTTTTATTGTCTTCAGCACTATGGCAAAACTGAAATGACTATTCTCCAGACTTTGCTTCTAAGACACTTCTGTGTCTTCTTTTAGCATCCCATGGATATCTACTTCTGTCACATTTTAGAACTAATGCTGTTTAACCGTTCAAAGGTAAAGGGGTGGTGGAAGAAAGTGCCTCCATTCCTCATAAACCTATTGCTAGTCCACTGAATATGAGCTTTAAATGAATGCATAAAGTACAAGTTAGAATGTAAAAGGAGAATTTCTTGAATGGAAAATCTGGATGAAACCCTTAAGTCATGTTAGTTAGTTAGTAAGGCCTGTCTGCACCTTCACTCAGTGCAGAACCCAGTCATAATATGAGGATTGCTTGGTTCTTCTACAAGGGATGGACCAGATGCTGTGATGCAGTGTCCCATCTCCGTGCATCTTTGGAGGGTAGAGGGGTCATAACTATGATCCCCAGGTGCCGAGAACAAACTGTTTATTCAACTTTCTTAGAAAGCTTCATGTTTTCAGATTGGCAGGACATTCTGTTTTTCCATCTCAAGGAACAAAGCAAAAACAATGTCACATGTTGGGCTTTTTCCTCTTTCTGCTTTTCTGCTGTGAAGCACAGTAAGGAAGAAAGTCATATAATAAGAGCCAGTGCATTTGCATTCTTTCCTATATTTTGGTGCAAACATGAGAGATAAATTTTCCAGGCTATCATTCCCTGAAGATGCCAGCCACAGATGCTGGCGAAACATCAGAAAGGAACTCTTCTAGAACATGGCCACATAGCCCGAAAGCTCCACAAACAACTATGATAAAGCTAGATTGTAACACATTGCTTTGATACTTATGTGTCGTTTTTCAGATTAGTGGTGCCAACAAGAGCGTGGAAGAGAAGCATTGGTGCCTTTACCACATTCTTCAAACACATGAGGTGGTGATGATTGCTACCCTGGGCAATTTAAGAAGAAAATTTAATAAATTCATGGCAGGTGGGGCTATCAATGACTACCAGTCATAAATTGCCACTGGATATCAGTGGTTGGGGAGCACAAGTGGAAGAGTGCTGTTACACTTATGTCTGCTGGTGATTTTTCAGCAGCCATGAATGGCAACTGGTTGGACACCGTATGAACAGGAGTTCAGACAAGGGAGGTCTTCTGTATTATCCAGTAGCACTTCTCTTATATTTACACTCTACTGTGAACCCCTAAGGCTTTTTCCAGATTAGGAGTTTGCACTCCTGAAGGCCCTATGTAAAAACTATTGCAGAAGATACTAGGTAATACACAAAAAGCTAGAATTCTAGGTTCTAATATTTATGTGCCTTCTAACATACCAATTCTAGAAAGAGCTTGGTGTGAATATACTATGTGATTTATTACATTTCCATTGAAGGAGCTCAAAGTGGGGGGGGGGGCATGGTTGCCTGTCAACTGGAATGCCCATTGATCTTTATCAATTGACAATGGGAAAATATCTTTAACCACTCTTGAGTACAATGGGCTAGTTAAGGACTGCAGGGCAGAGCTCTGCCTGTTCCCCATCCCTCAGCATCTGCAACCAGAAATAGCTGCCTTGCTCTACTCTATGACAGAGCCAATCCTGTCTCTCAATAGTACACTTGCAATACCCTACCACTACATACTGTTGATTTCAAATCAGGAGGAGGAGTTTTCTCCAGGCAGTAACTGACCTGAAATTCTCTGCTGCTACAAATACTAGTAGTGAAAGACATTTTGTACAAGAGACATTCCTATATGATAAAAACATGAATGACTATTAAGTGGTAGCTGCATGGTATTTGTCTATTTATGTTGATCTTAAATTGCAGGCTGAGAACAGAAGATAGTAGGGAGTGGTGTAGTGTATTATTCTTACTCTAGGCCTTGTACTGTTCAACATTTTAATAAATAACATGGTTCTGCAAATGACACACAATTGGGAGGGATGGCTTTTGTCAAATAGGACAGTGTCAAGTTTCAAAATTATCTTGACAGGCTGAAACACAGAGCCCAAAGTCCATGAGATGAAACTTACCTGAGACTAATATAAGGAGCTGCATTTAGGCATCACAAAATCAAAATGCAATGGTACTGGATGAGGGGCACTTGGCTTAGCAGCAGTACCTGAGAACAGGGTTTAGGTACACTAATGGACCACAAGTAGTGTGATACTATTGGTAGAAATTTGTATTAGAAACAATATCCAGATTGCATTCTGTTTTGCACTGATCTGACTGTGTATACCAGCCAACCAATTTGGGAAGACAAATATTTTTAACACACACACACTCACACTCAAATGGCCAGTAGTGCCTTCCAAACCTTCTGGATTTTAGAGTCTCAAGACTGTTTCTAGTGCTGGGCTCCACAGTTTAAGCATGATTTTAACAATTGGCAACATGTGAAGTTGAGGGTGACCAGGGTGGTGGTGGAGATGGAAATCAACCTATGAGAAAGGATTGGAAAAGCTAGGCATGAACAACCTAGAGAAGAGGATTAAAAGCCAATAGATATCTTCATATCTGTGGACATGTGTCATGAAGAAGATGAAGCAGACTTCTTCTCTCTTCCTCCTGTAGGACCAAAACCAATAAGTGGGAAGTGCAGAGAAGCAGACTCCAGCTAATTAAACATTAGGAAACACTAACAGTAATGAGTTGTTGGCTGGGAAAGAATGAAAGCATGTGGCAGCCAGTGGGGGAAGACACTGTGAAACTTTTCATTTTCTGTCCCCATAATAAGCACTTTGGCAAACTCAACAAATCCCACCAACTGCTTCAGTGCAATCTGGTGTGAACTGGCTGAATGACACCACAAATTCTCATTGTGCAAGAAGGCAGTAAATGCCTCTCTTTCAATGACTAAAAAAGTGCATATACTGGCATAATGGGGGTTGTCACAACATGCTTACACTCTAACCTTTTGCTATGCCATAGACCACCATCTCTAAACTGTATATCCCAATGGGGGAAATAATCCAATAGAAAATCTGAATGTCAATAATATTTGCTTAACAGTGTTTACTCTGAAACATGGGGGCAAGTGTATACCAAGAGTGCTGCTTCATTGTTTGTTTTTTAAATTGATCTAGGAAAAGAAACAGACTGGTGGTTTGAGATGAGACTATTTAACAGCCAGTCTTTTTGCCTCTTGTTCTTGTTCAGTTTGCATATCTTTAAATGAGAACATAAATGAAATGAACCCATATATTGCTGTCAAGTGCCAACATGGTATAATGGTTTGAGCATTGGCCTACTACTGGTGAACAGGGTTGGAATCGCTGCATGGCCATGGAAACCCATGGTGCAACCTTGGACAAGTTGCACTCCCTCAACTTCAGAAGAAGGCAAAGTCAGATCCCCAAGGAAAGACCCCCAAGTGGCCAAGAAAGCCTCATGATAAATTCACCTTGGTTGCCATAAATCAGAAATTAAGGCACACAGCAACAGCAACAACCAACACATGGGTGAACATAAATGCACAGAAAATATTCAACTTTTATGCAAGTCTCTATGCTCCTGTGACTACTTTTTCAGTGATGAATTTCCGTATAGTTGGCAATATATGAGTTGCCACCCTATGTAGATGTGTTGGTTAATCTGTTCAGGCAGTAGGTTAAACCTGTCAATGAGGTCTTTGGGAATACAGTGGTCCCCCGCCTTACGAATCCCCCGGGTTACGAAAACCCCGGGATCCGAAAGGCGGCGGACCGGCTTCGTATCCCCCGGGATACGAAATATCCCCCGGGATACGAAATGAAAAAAGCCGCGCGGCCCCTTTAAATGGCCGCGCGGTCCGTTGAATTTAGCGGTCCCCCGGGAAACGAAAGCTTACGGGTTACAAAAGGTAATCCGGAACGGATTACCTTCGTAACCCGGGGGACCACTGTATAATGATAGTAGTATAAGACCCCCACCTTTCGTCAAACAAAAAGTGACAGGTGCCCCGCCCCTTTTTGAGTCTTAGCCCCGCCCCCTGAGCTTCTTAGCCCCTCCCCCTGGATATGTGGGTTCTAGATCTTGGGGGTGTCAATTTTGGGGGTTCCCCCGGGGGTTCTAGATTTTGGGGTGTCAGATGTTGGGAATGGGTTCTAGATTTGGGGGTGCTAGCTTTGGGGGTTCCGGCGGAACCCCCAAAGGTCGGCCATTTTGGTTTTTGGCCCAAGTTGTTTTTGGGGGTATGTGTGACCCCTCTCTGAACCCGGCTCCTCCCGCCCGACCAGTAGGAGAAGGTCCCGTCCCTACCTGATCGAGGGCGTGGCAGCGATCCGCGTCCGAAGATGAGAATGGGCGGCCATTTTATTTGCGCCGACGAAACTTTTCGGGGTGCTTGTGACACCTCTACGAACTCGTCTCTCCCTCCCGATGTGAACGCTCCAGAGGTCCGCCGCGATCTGAGCTAGGGGAAGGCGCGGCGTGCGCTTTGCTCCCCCACGCCCCGCCCATGGGGTCGTGGCTTCAAAATCGGCGTCGCTGATTGGCCGAAAGGTTTACGTAAACGACGCTGATTGGCTCAAATCCCCCGCGCTTCCGACCCGTCCAATGCGGTTCAGGCGGAAGGAACAACGCCTATGCGCAGTAGGGTATATGAGAAGGGGTCTCGGCTTCGCGGACGCTACCGCTGCTTGCTAGCGTTGCTCGCTACTGCTTGCTACGGCCTGCTGCGGCTTTTGGGACGACCTACCCGAAAAAATGCTGAATTTCGCAGAGATGACCCCTGAGACAACATTTCACCGTATGGATTCACCTCCGGTCAAAAAGCGCTGTGTTGCAAGGAAAGATGCCCTGGAAGGTTCTGAGGTGATCAGGCAGCTGTTTTCAAATGAAGCAGAGGAGACCAATTCAGACTGTGTGGAGGCCGAACATGCTGTGGAATCAGAGAGGGTGATGAAAGAGGTGTGTATGAAAGGATGGGGGAAGGTGGGAAGGAGGAGGAGCAGCCATATGAAATGTTATATGAAAGTGTTTTAAAATTAGTTTTAAATATTATCTTTCAGGACAGCGGGGCCGGTGATGGAAAATTGTGCAGCTGTTATGTGACAGAAGACCAAGTCGGTGAAGGCCTTGCCCATGAACAAGTCAACAAAACATTTGGCTTGGGAATAGAAGAGAGCCACTTAATTCCGGCAAAGAAAAGAGCGGCGATGATGGCATCCTTAGTTAAAATTTTATTTTACGCCATCCTTCAATATGCAAAATTTGAACGTTTAAAGGAAAACTGTCCAGGGTGCTTATTTGATGAAGGAAATCAAATGTCACATTGCTGTTTATCTTGGGATACTCGCTATATGGATGATGTTTTAAAATCTCTCTGTTCCAAGATCGATATGCGAAAGTTTTTACATACGTTAATTGCGCTGGCTCTGGCCCTAGATAGCCTCTCATTAAATAAGAATCACCTGAGCCTGGCATCTAAAATACAAAATCGTATTTTACGTTCAAAATTTCCTTCATACACGGTGGCTATGTTAATTAAAGAAAAAGATAAGGTGTATTTACGCTATGCTGAGAAACTAGTCCATGGTTTAAAATATACGTATTATCTCAATTTTTGTGATCTCTGTGTTGAAAAGGAATAAATGAAGAAGAATAAAATAAAAGGTTTAAAGCAACGCTTTTCTCCTTCTTTGTGTGTGTGTGTGGTGATGAAGAAAGACGCACAGGCAGGATGATGGGCTGACGGGATGGTCTCCTACGTGAGGTAGCTCATGCCCCAAGAGACCTGCTAGTCAGTGATAACACAATCATCATCCCCCACCAGGAGATAACGGCTACAGCTGGCCCCCCACACCCAGGGCGGGTTGCCAGCACTGAAGAAAACAACCATCCCCTACAAGTGTGGTGTGTGTGTGTGAGTGAGTGAAAGGGGGGCCTCATGTAGAACCCAAGCAGCTAAGTTCAAAAGTTTACATTCACAAATTCCATAGGAAAACATCATGCATTCAGTCTAAATGAGAGAAGTGGGAAAGTTACATTATGAAAAAAACAAGATTCAGGTTTTTAGGATTTTCCAATAGAAAATCCACTGCCTTTGGAAGGGGTGGGGGGGTTGCTATGAGAAATGTTTAAGGAAGAAATTTTACAAAGGGGAAATCACCACCAGCTGGTACAACTAGAGAAATACATAATCAGGTCAGGCCCCAATTTGAGAAATGGAAAGGGGAACTGTTTAAGGAAGAGAGAAAACCCAGGGTTTAAAACTTCATTTGAAGCTTTAAAACAAGAATTTAATGGGGGTAATAATATTCTCAAAAAATTAAAGCAATTAAGCAGTGCTGGATTAAAAAGGGAATTTAAAAGCCTTTTCCCTAGCAACCATTGCTTCAGCTAATAATGAGCAAGAGCTGCTATGGGCCAAACCAATATTTTTAAAATAAAACTAAATATGAAAACTAAATAGGGTAATATTTTTCAGGGTTTGTTAAATGGGATAGGGAAAGGTCAACTTTTACATCTATCTATCTATTGGAGTCCTTTAAATAAGAGGGAGAAAGTCACAAATATGGGAATTGTTTAAGGAAGAGAGAAAACCCAGGGTTTAAAACTTCATTTGAAGCTTTAAAACAAGAATTTAATGGGGGTAATAATATTCTCAAAAAATTAAAGCAATTAAGCAGTGCTGGATTAAAAAGGGAATTTAAAAGCCTTTTCCCTAGCAACCATTGCTTCAGCTAATAATGAGCAGGAGCTGCTATGGGTCAAACCAATATTTTTAAAATAAAACTAAATATGAAAACTAAATAGGGTAATATTTTTTCTGGGTTTGTTAAATGGGATGGGGGGGGGGATGGTGCTGAGTTTGCAAATAAATAAATAAATAAATACCCCACTTTCCAGTGAGAATAGGCGGGCACATTTGGGATGGAGGGGCAAAACACGTCATCATCACGTCAGCATACCGAAGCCAATCACAACTTTAGAATATTTGTAAATTTAAGGGGAACCAATAGAAAGTTGCGTTTGGGGCGGGATTTTTTGAGGAAAAAGTATAAAAACGCATGTTTAGGCCCAGTCGTTCATCGGCTTTCTCAGGCGGATCACGAGCTCCTCTACGTTGTGTTAATCTCTGGTGAGTCTTATTTGAAATATATATATAGGTTGAAGGGTCCCACTTTGTACCCTAACCCTGATGCTCCACATACTGGTGCTGAAGGAGGGAAGGGGCTCCTGCGTCCTCATGGCGGGAGTCTAAAATGCTGAATTCTTGCTGGCCAGGGCCCCCATGACTGAAAGGGTTATTATTTTTTTTCTATTCCAGAAAGAATTCCAATTCAAAATTTGAAATGGCTTTTTTTGGCGGATTTTCTGATGGTAAATGATTATTAATTTCTCTGTGGGTTGATGGAGAGGGGGGCTACGGGAAAGGCCACAAAATAAATGTCTGAATTTTCCCCCATCTAGCTGAGCTGGTAGATCTGACTGATTCGTTGTATGCAGCTGAAAGTCTACATTCTACAGATATTTTACAATTCCAGGGAAGCCAGCGCCCCCGAACTCCAGGAAAAGGTAAAAAAACTTCCTCTGGTAGGAAGGGTCTCTATTGGGGGAATTTCTGTGAGGCTTTGTCAGGTGCTGATTTTCCTTTTATTTTTTGTAATATTTTGCAGGGCAGGCTAATAACCATTTCAATGTGGGGAAGAGCAATGCCAATCAAAATCAGAGATGGTCTTCTTTTGGGCAAGGTATGAATTATAAATTATGTTGGGGGGCCTTGTGTTTTGTGGGAGGTGACATTTGCACATAGGCTGTTTGCAGCATGCTGTTTGCTATATGTGTGCTGCTGCATGTAGAGACCTTTGTGGCTTAATAAAAGTAATAGTGCTTTTACATGAGTTCTGTTAGAAAGTTCTGTTAGACTGCTAGATTAAGACCAGTTTAAGCCGCTTTTATTGTTAGGGCTGGGAATCAACTTTTTGTTCACATGTACAGCTTATTATTATTATTATTATTATTAACATTTAGATACTTCCATGAAAAAAAAGGAAAACGGCCCTAATTTCACAGGAGGCAGCCCATTTCCTGGTAAAAACCCCAGAATGAGCCGAGAAGAGGAGACCCAAGCCCTAAAGAAAAGACGCGGGTCTGCTACGGCTGTCAGACCAGAGAGTTCAGCTGTTTCTACGGCACCTGCCTTTCAATCGCAGGCTCCAAATTTCCAGGTTAATGGGGAAGGGAAAAATCCTGCTGTTTCTCCAAGCTTCAATCAGACTGCCCGCAGAGCTTCTGGAGGCGAAAGTGGACCCCGAGATCCCCGTGCAGCGACACCGAAGGAAGACAAGAAACCAATAGGGCCCCCAATAGTCAACAAGCAAGAGGGGCCATCTCCTGATGGTGAAAAAGTTCCTGATGTGCCTACAGAAGTGGGGGAAGGTACTTCAGGCTGTATTAAAGTCTCTTTAATTGAAATGTATCATGTGGGAATGAAAAAGATTGAAAAATATGAAAATAATGTGGGGGCTTTGAGAGAAAATCTGGAAAAAATAAAAAAATTAATTTGTGAGGATCCCAAAAGGGAGGGCTTTGAAGGGGATGCAATTGCTGCCATGTCAAAAATTAAACGTCTTAAGTGTTTTTGCTGTCAATTTTTGGGAGAAGAGGGAACTCAGAATGAAAATAAGTCACTAGCAACCTCTTGTGGCCAACGCTGGGCAGTGCGGGGGAATAGGGAAATGCCGGCGGGTTGGGGTGGGCCTATTACAAAGCATGAATCCTCATTTCCTCCCTGCCTAGAAGAGGGGGAATGGGCATTTCCACAAAGCAACAGCAATGAAAGCTCAGAGTCAAACAGCCCTCCGGCATCCCCCAGAAAAATCCCCAGCCAAGCCTCACCAGTCCCAGAGGCCCCCAGGGAGCCCAGAAATGTGGGGATCCCATTCCCTTCCTCCACATTCACAGCCATTTTGGGGACGCCTCCTCCTCCTCCTTGCCCCTCCTGCATAGCTGGTGACGTCATCACGGGAGACTCCCCACACACCCCGCCCCCTGAAGACCCCCAGGCAGCACTCATTGCTGCTTCTGAGCAAAGGCAAGAAAACATCATACAGCCTCTGGATTCCCATTTCTCCCAGGGGGATAATGAGCCCTTCTCCCCCTTTTCTGAGTGGGCTTCTAATGAGGGGGCCTCAGGCCTCATTGATGGTGCTGGGCACATGCTTTCCCCATTTTTGGAAGGGCCTGAAGAGGGTACCCCTCCAGCCACAGAGGCGGGCCAGAGTCAGCCCAGACCCCTCCCTTCCTCATTGAGGACGGAATCTCCGCCCTTCCCCCCATCATGTATAGCTGGGCCTGACCCCCTCCCTAATAAGTGGCCTTTGCTGCTTCCAGCGGAGAGGGCTCTACAAGGAAATAGCAAGTCCCATATGTTTTTGCATTGGGAAAGGAATCTACTTCCTACTTCCTCTCCAGAGGCTGAGAGTGCAAAAAGCCCATCTGTAGCCTCTGATCAGGAACCAGAGCCATTCTCTGCAACCCCCCATAGCAGCCCTGAAAGGTTCTATGTGGAAGGCAATAAAGCCTCTTTTGAAAATGTGGGTTCTGCAGGCCCCCATGCCAGCAATCCCACACTAACCACAGCCCCTCACCACAGCCTGTGTGAAGATTCCCTTTTTGAACTCTGGCCCCAGGATAACCCGGGGGCTATGCAAAGGGAGGAAGGGAATAGGGAACTGCCTTTTCTGCAATGGGGAGGCAATTTTCCCTCTTCCTCAGAGGAGGAGGAGGAGGAGGAGGGAGAGAATGGGTGGACAGGGCCTCTGACTTCACTCTCTCCCCAAAATATTGAACTCATGGATAGGCAGGGGCTGGGAGAGGCGTCTGAGTCCTCTGAAAACAATGATCCTACCCATAGCACTGTCAACCCCCTGATCCCTCAAGAGGCGCCCCCTAGTGTCTATATCGAAAATGTCAGGGTGTGGGAAAGGCATTTTCCTAGGTTCCGTGGAAGCGTTTATACACACGAATTTAGATTTCATAATCTAGATCAGATAGATTCGTTCTCTGAAGCTGTGCGGGTGTTACATACTTCAATACAAGCCCTGCTTGATAGTTTTCTGAGTCAGTTGGACGATGGCGATGTGGTACAGATGAGGTTGGAATCCCAAATTCTGCAAAATCCTCTTTTCTCTCTTAGGAGAGGAAGAGATGAATTTAACGCGGAACACTTCCTCAATCATATTGAAAATCTATTGCAAAGCAAAGCCGAGATTTGTATAGATTCGGGTTTGAGGCTTTTTATCAGTGTGATCAGGGCGCCTCGCGGAGCAGGATATCGCAGGCTGCTGAAGTCTATTCCTGCCAGTATGATTGTTGACAAGAAGAGGCGCTTTTTAATAGATTTCAACAGCGTAGGACATAATTTGTGTTTCGCCGGTGGATTATTGGGAGCTATGGATTCTGGGGATTGTACAGATGCTGAATTGTTAGCTGGTGCTCAAAAATTACATATGGATCTGGGGTGGGATTTTCAAAGAAAAGTAGCTTTCTCAGATTTACCCACTGTAGAACGCCATTTCAGAATTAATATTCAGGTGCTTTCCTGGGGAGAAAAAGGATGGTCTCTGTTTAAAACAGAGGAACCTAGATATCCTAAAACCTACTTTATGTTCTTCCATGAAAATCATTTTTATGGCATTAAAAATGTAAGGGCTTTCATAGGCCAAAAAAATTACTGCAATCTCTGCCATTCTTTATATGATAAAAATCACCGCTGTTTGTACATGTGCCGGGCATGCAGAAGGAGAGAGTGTGACTATGATAAGGGGTCATTGAGATACTGTGATATTTGTAAGGTTCTTTGTAAATCGCAAGTTTGTCTGCATGAACATTTGAATCAAGCATTGGCCCAGCACGGCTTTTGTCACCCCCGTGAATGGTGTAAGGGATGTCAAAGCTTCGTTGGAAGCGATCACGCCGGTCGTTGTCCAGGGAAGCGTTGTAGAATATGCAAAGTTGTCCTTAAAGGGGATGAAAATCATCTCTGCTTCATGCAGAAGCTTGAAAAACCTACAGTGAATGCCAGGCTAGTTTTTTATGATTTTGAAGCGATGCAAGAAACGGGAATTCATATTCCCAATTTTATTCACGCTAGGACACTCAAGTGTGAAACACATCCCGAGTTTGAAGGTAAAAAGAAATGGGCCCTACATAATAAAGAATTCACTTTCAGGGGGCCCTCATGCGTTTCAGAATTTATTAAGACAATCACAAAAAATAGTGCATTCAGGAATTCTGTTTTTATCGCGCATAATGCAAAAGGCTATGATAGCTATTTTATAGTCCGAGAACTTATTCGAGAGAAACTGGATCCTGAACTAATTACTCAAGGAGGAAAACTGCAAGCGGTCATGTTGAAAAGTCTAAAAATTAAATTTATTGACTCTCTTAACCATCTACCCATGGCTTTAGCAAAATTGCCGTCTTGTCTAGGGTTTGAAGGTTCCAAAGGGTTCTTCCCCCATTTTTTTAACACGGCCGCAAACCAAGATTACATAGGGCCCTTACCGGCCCCCCATTTTTATGGTGTAGATGCAATGAAGCCTAAAGAGAAGGAGGTATTTTTAAAGTGGCACGCGGAGAACCAGAACATGACTTTTGATTTACAAAAAGAATTGGAGTATTATTGTAAACAGGATGTTAAAATCCTGGAAGAGGCCTGTACCCGATACAGGCATGAAATCATTTCTATGACCAGAACAGAGGAATTCGTAGAAGATAGGGATGGAAATTACAAAAAGCGAGTCATGGCTATAGATCCGTTCCAGAGCATCACCTTAGCCAGCGTCTGTCTTAAAATGTACAGGTTTTGCTTTCTCCAACCTGAAACAATTGCTATCCCCGACTGTAGGGATTACCACGGCAGCGTTAAACGCTTCTCAACGGCATCCATTCAGTGGCTGTCCTACCTTGAACAAGCGGAAAATATCCAGATAAGGCACGCCTTAAAGGGCGGGGAAGTAAAGGTAGGCTCTTACTTCCTAGATGGCTACGCGGTTGTAAATAACCAAAAAATAGCCTTTGAGTATCTCGGATGTTTTTTCCACGGCTGTCCTGTATGCTATTGTCCATCAGATCGGAATGATTTGACAGGCTCCTCTTTTGAGTTTCTTTACAACGCTACTCAGAGGAAGCTCCAGTATTTGAAAAAATGTGGTTTTCAAGCTAGAGTTCTTTGGGAACACGAATGGTTTTCTATGATCAGATCAGACCCCGCTCTTCAGAACTTTCTTGCGGCCGTCCGGTTCCCAGAGCCCCTATCCCCCAGAGATGCTCTCTACGGAGGCCGAACGAATGCGATTCGTCTCTATTACAAACCCCAGCCCGGAGAGCAAATTCATTATTACGACTTTACCAGCCTATACCCTTTTGTCAATAAGACGAAAGCTTACCCGATTGGGCACCCCACAATCATCTATGATGATTTTGAAGATCTTGAAAACTATTTTGGCTTGGCTAGAGTGAGGCTGGTACCCCCTAGGAAGCTGTATTTTCCCGTTTTACCCGTAAAAATAGGAGGTAAGCTAATGTTTCCTCTGTGCCAAACATGTGCGGAGAACCGCCAGTTAGACCCGTGTTCTCACGGTGACCATCAGAGAGCGCTGGAAGGCGTGTGGTGCACGCCGGAACTGAACTTAGCTCTAAAAAAAGGTTATAAATTGTTGAAAATTTTTGAAGTCTGGCATTTTGAAAAAAAATCTGACACTCTGTTTTCAGAGTACATTAAAATGCACCTCAGGAGAAAACAAGAGGCTTCGGGCTATCCTGACTGGTGTGTGACGGATGAGGATAAAACCAGGTACATTCAGTCTTATTATGAGAAGGAAGACATACAGCTCGATCCTGAGCAGATACGTAAAAATCCTGCCAAAAGGCAGATTGCTAAATTGTTTTTAAATTCTCTGTGGGGTAAATTTGCTCAGAGAGTAAACCTCCCTAACACAGAAATTGTGAGAGACCCAGACCACCTCTTCCAGCTTTTGTTTTCTGAGAAATTTGAAGTATCCTCTTTTGATTTTATCGATGATGAGGCGGTGTGTGTAAGTTGGAAGCATACTAAAGACAGGATAGTGCCGCCTTCTAATACCAACGTGTTCATTGCAATTTTTACAACTTGTTTTGCCCGATTAGAACTTTATGGGCTGCTCGATAAATTGCAGGAAAACTGTTTGTATCACGATACGGATTCTGTCATCTTTGTGAGCAAGCCGGGTGATTATCGCCCCCAAACCGGTGACTATTTAGGCGAATTAACCAGCGAGATAGCGCCAGATCAGCAGATAACGGAGTACGTAGCGGCAGGTCCAAAAAGCTATGCCTACAGATTGTCGGATAACTCTGCGTGTATAAAGGTTAAAGGAATCACTCTGAATTCTGCAAACAGTGATAAGATCACCTTTAACAGCCTGAAAGATTTGGTTTTTTCATATGTCTCAAAAAAGGACGGACAGCCCCCTCGAGAGATAGTGGTGGAACAAAGCGGGATTGTTAGGAACAAAAATCAATTTCTGATAGAAACCAAGACCCTCAGGAAAACACAAAGAGTTGTTTATGATAAAAGGGTCATTGTGGACGATTTCAAAACTGTACCGTACGGGTATTGAAAATCATGGATACCCGTCTACAGCATCCTTTCTCCATGATTTTGGCAGGGCCTAGCAATTGTGGGAAAAGTTACTTTATTAAAAATGTATTGCAGTATGCTGATCATGTGCTTTCTGTCAAACCTGATAATGTTGTATGGTATTATTCATGCTGGCAGCCTTTGTATAACGAACTGATGTCTAAATATTCTTTTATTCGATTTGTGGAGGATTTACCTCAAACTCTGGATGATTCTGTTTTATTTCCACCCAATAAAGTTAATCTGGTGATACTGGATGACTTAATGGAAAAAGCTTGTGAAAATGAATCTGTTCAGGCGGCTTTTACAAAGCTGTGTCATCATAAAAATCTGAGCATCATATATGTCGTTCAGAATTTATTTTGCTCCGGGAAGCAGGGCCGAACAATCAGTCTTAATGCTAAATATATAGTTCTCTTCAAGAACCCTAGAGACAAATTGCAAATATCGATTCTGGCCCGCCAAATGTATCCTAAAAACACAGCCTTCTTTTTAGATGCTTTTAATGACGCCACCTTCAGGCCCTATCAGTATTTACTCATCGACTTACAAGCGGCAACACCAGAGGCATACAGATTGCGATCAGGTCTTTTCCCTCCTGATCTTCCGGCAGTCTATGTTCCAAAAAAGCCTTCAGGCCCTTATAAAAGGCGCTGATTCCTATATACCGAACTTTTAAGCCGCCCCTGGCAGCCGCAGCAGCATGTCCGCCAATATAAAGAAAAACCTGCCCCTCTTGAAAGTCCTTATTAAAGCGGGGCCCAGGCAGAGAAGAGCTATTTTATGCGGTGCCTCTGAGAGTCTTATAGCCGCTATTGCCGAGATAGCCCTTAATACTTTGAGAGGCAACGTGCCCTTAAAGCCTGGGCAGTTTAAGGTCCTGAAAAAGAAGAAGACCTTCATAAAGCAGCTGAGCGATAAAAAGCTCTCATTAAAAAAGAAAAAGCGCCTCATTGAACAGAGCGGCGGTTTCATCGGCCCCTTGCTCGGTTTTGCGATCCCGCTCCTGACCAGCCTCCTCACAAAGTAAGGATGGAATATGCTGAGAAAATGTATCTGGTTCCCAGTAAACAATTGGAAAGCTTGCGAGGAGAGCCAGAAAATATCAGAAACGCCGCTGTTAGACGCCTGGACTCGGACATGAGAGAAATTCTCTTAAGGACAGATCTGTCTGAATATGAAAAGGCTAAGCTCTACACCGGTGTTCTGCAGCGCTTTCTAACCCTAAACAGGATGGGTGAAATGGAGAAAAATCCCATTCTCCCTGACCTTCTACCACCACCACCACCATCACCCCCGTCTCCTCATGAAAAGGATGCTTCCATTCAAGAGATTTTGGAAGGTGTTCACGGCCGCTACAGGAAAAATGCTGAGCTTCTGCTAAATAAATTAAGTCAGCATAAAGACATCTCTGCGTGGGATGATCGAGGAACCTTTCTGTATAGAGGGAAAGCCATGCCCGGCTCCAACATCCTCGACTTGATCAGAGGCGTCACCCATTCTAATCCCATCCCCGATAAGAGAAAACCCCAAGGCTGGGATATTTTTTTGAAAGCTCTGGCAGAGCTAAATATACCCACTTCTCTTGTAGGAAATATGGACGTTAGACAAATTGTGGAGAACTTGAAAATACCCTCCTTACTGCCAAAGACACCCCGTTCCCACCCCAAAAGGCAGTTCAAGAGACCTCCCTGGTTAAAGCTGGAATCCATCCCTGAGACCCCCTCCGAGAGAATTCGTTAAGAAACCTGAATGGCTAACTTTCTAACCTGTGTAAATAAATAAACGCAACAACGCTGAATCATACATCGTTCTCTCTCTTTTATTGTATTAGGATTACAAGCGGTTTTTACATCGGGGGCAGCATGTCTGAACATGTTGAAATAAGTCGTAAGGCTTCCGGCACCGCTGGGCTTTTCTGTCTCTGACAAACCTTATGACCATCCGGTCGTTTTTCAAAACATCGTTAGAATACAGTTTTAAAATCTGGTCAAAAGATAGTCCCCTCGCTCGGTTTTGTAAAAAGAAAACGCAGTGGTGCCCGCAGGTCACGGCTTGGGGGTGCTGCAGCTGATTCTGCTGGAACACCGTCTCTTCGGTCTGGTGTTCTAAAAACTTGGCGATGGTCTTAGGAAGGCGGGGATCATCGGGGGCCATGCCGTAGGAATCAAAAAATTCTCCCGGTCCCTCTAGTGGCAGGTGGATAGCGATCCAGTGTTGTCCCGGTAAATGGTGAGGGTGGGGTGTTCACCACTAATCCCACGGGCCTTTTGGCGAGGAATCTCTTTGGAAGCAAATCACTGGGGTATACGTCTAGAAAGGTCTTGTTCCGATATAACAACTGCGAAATCTGCCCCGTGTTCATCTTCACATATAATCAAAGAGAATGTTTCTGCTGTGGTTGATTTCAATCACATTGTCAAACACTCCATACAGGATCATATTAATAGTATTTGGCAGGGGTTGAGCAAACCGGATCTCGGCTCTGAGGTTTCCCGTTTTTATGAGGGAATAGTGGTCGGCGCAACTCTGTCCAGGACTCAGGTCAAAACCGTACAAGGTATATCCGTTTAAAAATTCATTACGGTTAATTAGAAGGGCCCGGTCTTTCATTTCTTTTCCCGTCACTTGTACCAGCTGCATGAACTCTCTCACACACTGCTCCTCGGCATAATTGGGTTGGAGGGGCTTAGAGGGTACTTGAACCCCGTCTACGTATAGGGCCACGAAATTAACATTGAAGTGTTTGAAATTGAAGGGATTTAGGGTGTAGTTGCCGCTAAAAGCGGCGTTGTCGACAAAGCCTATGACGATCTGCTTAGGCAGCTGTCCCAAGAAGAGGTTTTCTTGGTTGCATACGAGGCTTCCTCCGGGTATACTGAACACCTTCATCCCCACACGCTCAATGGGGTACTTGGCGTTAGCGGTAAGCAGCGCTTCCGCGTGCCCCCAATCGGACACCCGGTGAAACTTTCACCCTTTTCACAAACAGGGCGGCATTCAAAATGTGCAGTTTGTAATTCTCATTTCCAGCACCGCTCATCAGGCAAAATGCGTCCTTGCTGCGGGTGAGTTTAATTTTCACGTCCACACCGTTCAGCAACATTTTATCCTGAAAGAACAAATCGCTGTGCAGAGGACCCATCAGATCCCATTTGCGGCTGCCGCTGTTAGAGCCGCCCTAGCTCTAAACCCCCTGTTTCCGGCATCTGTGAGGAGAGTTTGCTCCATCAGTCCGGAGGTATCTTTATGGAAGCCCCCCGCCGTGAACTGGGTGCTCAGGGTGTCGCCGCTGTAATTCAGAATCAGTTCCATCATGGCTCTGTAGGGGTAGCAGTTGTTACTCTGAGTGATGAGCCGATCTCCCAGGGTGACGTCAAGTTGAGAAAAAAGAGAGGCTATGGGGTAATTGATTAAGGCCACCCGGGCGCCGTCGTCGATATCGGAGTCGTCCTCTTTTGTTATTTTACAACAGATGTATAAAAGAGTGTTGTTTAGATCGATGTAGTCTTCGCTGTTTCCCGTGATATAAAAATCCAGAGGCGCGTTGGGGGAAAGGCCGCCAAAGGCGGGACCTCGATGTACATACTGCTCTCGATGCTGGTTTGGGTTGGGGATAATTGAAAGAGATCCAATTCGGACTTGGCGCATTCTTCAGAGGTTCCGTGAATGAATGCCATCTTAAAATATATCTCTGCTGTTCCTTTTCGTCCCGCCCTTTTTCTTCAGCGCAGATTTCTTCTTCTTCGCTGTCTGCCGCTTCTGAATCTTTGTTTGCCACACGACCGTCCTTTTTAAAGGCATCGGCGGCCCCTGACGCTGTTGAGACGCCTTGCGCTTCACTCCGCCCCTTCTTTTCAAGTAGGCCACGCCTGAACCCTCCTGGCGATGCATTCTGTTCATAACTCTTCCCACAACGTCCCCGGCAATGTTGTTCACTGCCGTCTTAACATGCGGCTTCATCAATTCCAACCCTTGCTTCAGAAAAGGAACGGCTTTTCGAAAAAGCCCGCGAAATATCCCTCCCAACCCCGCTCCGTACATCATAGGTGCCCCTATGAATCCGGGCAATCCTCGTCCGGCCTGCGCCCTGTAGTAGGCCCTGTAGGCATCGACGTCCCCCGTAGTCTTTTAACACAACCATTTTAAATTAAAGATAGGCTTTCCTGGGTCGGAAGTGCAGCCTCACTATCACCTTCCCAACACGAAATGGTACGTGTCTGTTCAAGTCGGTCTTTATTTCAATGGTAATCGTGTGAATGTGGCTCTTACTGACGGGAATATAATTCGCTTATCATAGGTCACGGTGATACACTCGTGACTTTTCCCTCTGACCGGTACGCAGCGCAGCAACGGCACCGAAAAATCCCCAACAATCTGGTGCTCTATAATATCCGTGTACAGGTACAGCGAGTTGAATCCTCCGGTAATGTCTGCTGTGCGACGTGGTTTTGTTAGATTTCCACGGGTATTATATATACCCAATATGCGGGATAGCTCCTCGGCTAGTGAAAACTCATAAACATCAGGGCCTCTAAAGTTCACTTTGGCCGTCACTGGGTCGTAATACAAATACACGGCGGGAGGGTTTGGTTTTTGTGTCTGTATGGCATGATTCATGGCTTTCACGATATCGGAGACGTCATTGTAATATCCTTTCTTCAACTGAAACTCCCAGTTCTTTGAATCTTTGGACAACTGAAACATCAAATGTTCTGTGACCGTGAACCAGCTGTTGGGGTACTGTATCTCTGCTAACCCCACTTCCCATTCTCCTTGCAAATCTAAAGGTTGAGCCAGCTGTATCGTGAAATTGGAACTTGTATTATGGGGATAGGCATCTAGACAGGCGTTACTGGGCAGGGTAATGTAAAATCCGCCGTTCATTTCTCCCGCCCCTTTGATTTCTGTTCAGGATCCGCGAGCTCTGAAGCGGCTACCCAGCTGTTAAATTTATCAGGCCACCCTAACCACTTCACCAAGTGATATT